>CM067369.1:22422720-22802720 GCA_034401795.1 Chaetoderma sp. LZ-2023a | reverse complement strand
TAAGGAAATATTTAAATTTTCTTGACTAAATTTGTTCAGTAAAGGGTTAAGTTCATAAAACCTGATGGCAATTTGAGTGAAAATTCTTGCTGCATATATAGCAGATTGTCTTCATTCTATTCCTCAGATTTTATGCATATTTCAGTTAAACCCTAGTTTCGTGTATTTGGTGTCTAAGCACATTTGGTGTCTAAGCACATTTGGTGTCTAAGCACATTTGGTGTCTAAGCACATTTGGTGTCTAAGCACATTTGGTCTTTAAGCACATTTGGTGTCTAAGCACATTTGGTGTCTAAACTTTGATATTATAATTATGTTGTTTTGTTTTGTCCAGCCAATGCGTCATCGGAAATATTCAGGTCAGGTCAGTGCGCCATCGCGTCCCATCGTGTGTTCTCTACTTGATTTGATGACAGAGTTCATACAAAGTCACATGATGAAGAACTTCCCAATGGAGCTGTACCTGTGAGTATGCCATCATACAGGTGTTCACCTCAGCTGTCAATCATACTTCATCAGCAGGTGTTCACCTCAGCTGTCAATCACACATCATCAGCAGGTGTTCACGCCAGCTGTCAATCGAACATCATCAGCAGGTGTTAACCTCAGCTGTCAATCATACATCACCAACAGGTGATCACCTCAGCTGTCAATCACACTTCATCAACAGGTATTCACCTCAGCTGTCAATCACACATCTTCAGCAGGTGTTCACCTCAGCTGTCAATCATACATCATCAGCAGGTGGTCACCTCAGCTGTCAATCATACCTCAGCAGGTTGTCACCTCGGCTGTCAATCATACATCATGAAGAGGTGTTCACCTCAGCTGTCAATCACACATCATCAGCAGGTGTTCACCTCAGCTGTCAATCACGCATCATCAGCAGGTGTTCACCTCAGGTGTCAATCATATATCATCAGTAGGTGTTCACCACAGCTGTTAATCACACATGAGCAGGTGTTCACCTCAGCTGTCAATCACACATCATCAGCAGGTGTTCACCTCAGCTGTCATTCATACATCATCAGTAGGTGTTCACCTCAGCTGTCAATCATATATCATCAGCAGGTGTTCACCACAGCTGTTAATCACACATCATCAGCAGGTGTTCACCTCCTGCATTAATCATACATCATCAGCAGGTGTTCACAGCTGTCAATAACACATCATCAGCAGCTGTTCACCTCAGCTGTCAATCACATCATCAGCAGGTGTTCACCTCATCTGTCAATCATACATCATCAACAGATGCTCACCTCAGCTGTCAATCATACATTATCAACAGGTGTTCACCTCAGCTGTCAATCACACATCACCAATGGACACAATTATGTCTCATGTAAGAAATATGTGATATTTATGTATATAAGAGGAAGAAGGTATTGTGTTCATGTGTGTGTGTGTGTGTGTGTGTGTGTGTGTGTGTGTGTGTGTGTGTGTGTTGTGTGTGTGTGTGTGTGTGTGTGTGTGTGTGTGTGTGTGTGTGTGTGTGTGTGTGTGCTGATCGATTGGGCGGTCAGGCGATAGGTCGGTCAGTCAGTTAGTCTGTCAGTCAGTCCAGATGTGTATAAAAAAGACTAGTGATCTTATTTGGCTCAAATTTTAACACAACAAAGGAACTTGGCATGAAAGCGGTCATGATCCAGATAAAATGCCAGGATCCGGATCCAATCGAATTCTAGATGTACAAATATCGTTGAAACTGCTGGTCTGATTTGAGTTAAATTTTAATACCAGAAATGATGTGACTGTACATGTACATTAGGATTCCATAGCTTTGATCATGATCCACAAAATGTAGAAAATCCATAAAAATGTGGAAAATCTGCAAACCTTTTCAATATGACAAAGGCAGGAGGACCCTTGTCTAAGCTTTTTTAATTGGCACCAACAGTTTCCAATTAAATATTAAGTTTCAAACTATTTACCCTGTGACTTGTATAGTTGCAGTGATATGGAGGTACACATTATTCGTGGTTCACTGTCTGCATGCTTAGTTTCTGCTAACTAAATTGTACATGGGGTCAACTCAGGATATGCAGACTATTTTCAAAACAATTTGAGTGAAAGTTTTTGGTGTCTAACACTTATTGTTGAGGTCATAATGTCAAAGTCAAATTTGTAGTGACCAAATGGACCTTTCCACTGTATCCATCCGTCATATGACGTCATAATCAACTACGTGACATATAGAATAACATCACAATCAATGATGTCATGGATGACGTTGATAAGTATGTCGCGAACACATAGTTGAAGAAGGGCTATGCATTGTTGTACGAATTATATGTCCTTACTATTTAATAAATATCCTGTTGAATAGTTTGAAACTAATTTAACTGGGCGCCGTTGCTGCCATAGTCAGCAACAGCACCAAGTCAAACTAGTTACAAAATATTCAACAACGGAACTGTATATTTTTCAGGAAATTGATAGTCAGGGTATTCGGGGATCGATCAATCCCAACACGGCAAAGTGTCGGTGGAACTTAACTAGTGATGGGCGGGGCATAGCTAAAACTGGAAGGGTCCATTACTCGTGATCAGCAATGATCAATGTTATGTGTTTGTTTTGAATTGGCCTGCAGATGCTAGCTGTATACATGGAGTATTGTACATCATATGTTTCTTGTTTCAGTCGATGCTTTGGTGTTGTACATCACATGTTTCTTGTTTCAGTCGATGCTTGGGTATTGTACATCGGGTGCTATGTTATCAGAAGAAATGTCGAGTGAGATTACAGTACCCATGGAAGGACACATGGACAGGTGTGTATCACTACATTGTTATCTCACCTGGCCTGAAAGGCCAAGTGAGCTTATGCCGTGGTGACCGTCCGTCATGTGTCCGTCCATCGTCCGTCCGTCTGTTCGTCAACTTTTCCTATAAACGACTTCTCAAGAAGCACTGGGCTGATTTCAATTATATTTGGCAATGAAGCATCCTTAGGGCATAGGGATCGAAGTTTGTTCAAATGGAGCCGATCTTGGATTTCGGCCGATTTTAGGAAATATCTTTAAAAATCTCCGAAACCGCTCGGGGAAATCGATTAAAAACGCATGAAGCCAAGTTTGTTCAAGAAGACTTGATTGACCAAATGGTTCGGTGGCCATCTTGGATGACCTAGTTTTCCCGAAAACAACTTCTCCAGAACCACTGAAGGGATTGGGATAAAATTTGGGAGATATGATTAGGGACTAAGGGCCATTACAGTTTGTTCAAGGGAAGTAGAACCATAAGAAAACATGGCCACCGGTGTCCAATCAAAATGTAGCGTTTTAGCGGCTATATTGGATCTTATTATTTGATGGATTTTGAGGCCGAAATTGGTTCTATTTATGTTTTTGGGTATTCTGAGCTCAAATTTTCCATTTTCGAAACTGTCGGATAAACGGTTTGGTGGCCATTTTGGATTACTTTCCCGCCAAAGACGCCCATACTAAAACAATGGGAAATTTAAAATGTTTTTGCTGGAGAACTGCTAGGACGATTTCAATTATATTTGGCATGAAACATCCTTAGGGTATAGGGATCCAAGTTTATTCAAATGAAGCCGAGTGGCTAATTTGGCCGGTGGCCATCTTGGATTTCGGCCGATTTTAGGAAATGTCTTTAAAAATCTTCTCCGAAACCGCTTGGGTAATCAATTCAAACCCTAGGAAACCTCATCTAGCGAAAGACATAAGCCAAGTTTGTTCAAGATGACTTGATTGACTGAATGGTTTCGCGGCCATCTTGGACTTCTTTTCCAGAACAGCTCAAGGGATCAGGCCAAAATTTGGGAGATATGATTAGGGACTAAGGGCCAATAAAGTTTGTTCAAGGGAAGTTGCTCCATCGAAAATGATTGCCGCTGTATGCCAATCATAATGTAGTGTATTTGGCGCCCATATTTGGATCCTTTTATTTGATGGATTTTGAGGCCAAAATTGGTTCTGTATATTTGTTTGTGGATATTCTTAGCTCAAATTTGCAATTTTCGATTTCACATCATGAGAACATACTTACCTCCCTAACACTCTTGATATACTAGTATATCAGCTCTAAATTCAATAATATTCAGAATTATAAAAAGTTAGGTGCCCCTAATGGGCAGGTGGAAGTACACAGTCATGCACATGACAGACACCACCCACTGCGCATGCGCATACCGGTACTTCCATTTTCTAATATATTGGCTGGAAAGCAACTTGTGAAAATCTTCACAGGCTCTTTATCGGGAATTTTCTCTATCTAAATCATCCCTATCCATCATGGCTGATGCTAAAGTGTTGGAGGAGTCCTCCTCGTCATCTGCTAAGGTGATATTGTTCCATATATTTATCTAAGACCTGTAACTTTTATTTGTTACCGGTTTTCGTCGCGGCCGTTTCGGCGGTACCGTGTTTCCAGGCGCTGGGAATCCTTGTCATATTTTTTTCCAGCACCTAGGGCTATTAATCTCTTGTGCTTTGTGCTTACAGGTTCGACTTATGCTTGAATAAGGTTTCCTGTTCTTCTCTCGAAGGTTGTTCACGTCTCTTTTTTTACTTATCATCGTGATGTGTCTAAGGGTTGGAGATATATTAAATTAATAAAGGAAATATCTCCTTCCTTTTGTCCCATCACCCCTCATCAGTTCTTCTGGAAGAGGAGTCTTGGCGGATGGATGGAGTAATGAATGTCTTTAGTCTCTAGATATTTCTTGCATTCATTTCTGACGTCCCCTCCTTGAAGGAGCTGTTGCATTGAGGTTTGATGTCATAATCAGCCAGAGTTTTTTCTCCTTGATGTCATAATCTTAGTTTAGAGAATTCTGTGATGTTTTTATCACCCTTTATTATGATGGTGGAGAGATATCTAGATGGTCATAATCCTTCTCTCTCTACTTTCTTAATTTGGGATCCTGGTTGTGATTGGTTTTTATTAACTAGAGAAGTCAGCTGTCCCATCAGGGTTGTCTGTCATAAAAGTGGATGTCTTCTCTCGAGTTTGTTCATGTTTTGTACTAATAGTCAATTAACAATGCTTTGCAAACTATAATACTCATTGTCTTCGTATCCCTTCCCTTTTCAGAAGTCATGTCCATCTTGTCTAAAGCCTATGAAGGCTAGATTATTCCCCCACTCTTGCCATCTGTGTTCAGCTTGTAGGCTAACTAACAAATGTGTCATTTGTAAAGAGTTGGGGGGTGGGGGGTCTAACCTCTGAATTCTTCTGTTCCCAGGCTAAGCTGATGGCTGAGGAGGGCAAGAAGACTAAGAATGAGGGTAAGAAGAAGGCCTCTGAGAAGGGTGAGCTTGAGGCCTTCAAGGTTGAGTTAGTGAGTGAGATGCGCAGGACTTTGAAAGACCTGATGCCTGACATGGTTCGCGGCTTGTTGCCTGGTACAGGTGTTTCAACTTCCTGCGCGGCAACCTCAGTGCAGGTAGGCCTCGTCCCTGGATCATGCCTTACTAGGTCGGACAAAGTGTTTAGTGATCCAGGGGCGGCCGTCTTGGACCCAGGCTTGATGTTCGCATCGCGGGCCAGACCACAATCACTCGCGGAGTAACCTCATCATCTGCTTTTGAGCATTCTCCTGGTCAGTCTGGGTTAGTTTTCTTTACTAATCCAGAGTCTAACTTTCCTGACCAGGAAGATGATGAAGACTACCTGCTCGGTCCACAGGATGGGCATGACAACATGGATGCGAGCATCTACACTCCTCTCATGGGGAGCATGGCCGCTCGCACCTATGGCACTGTTCCCTCGGGAGCAGGTTTCATGATTCAGCCTGTGGGCCGGTTTGGAGCAGACGGCCGCCCGTATGAGATTCCACGCTTAGACGTGGAATCTCATACGGACCTTCCGGGCCGCGCTGGTGTGCATGAACCCCGATTCACAAGCGCGGCCTTGGTGCCTGGTCAGCCTATGGAGAATGTTATGCCAGCCCTCGCGGGCCCGTGTACATTCCCTGGGCAGCCAGGTTCGTCTATAGCCACATCCTCCTCGGCCTTACCTGCGAATGCCATTGAAGACGACGAGGGCCCGCTGCTCGTCGGCAATTCGCAGGTAGCCACGGATGAAGACTGGTCAGAAGTGTGTGCGTGGCTCCTCGCTGTCAGACCAGAGCTCTCCGTGGACGAGACGGCCGCCGGTAACCCTCGGGCATGGTTACAGGCAAAGCCGTTGGCCAGCACGACCCTCTCTCTGCCGTATGCTGAACATATCTTCTCGGCGGCAGAGGAGTCGATCAGACCGAAAGGTCGCCTCGCGAAGGCCCCCCCCCCCCCCCCCCCCCCCCCCCCCCCCCCGCGAGGTTGCTAGACGATGTCGAGTTACTGCTACTAGTCAGTATGCTTGATGTGGCCTAGCACCCAGACCGAGCGCGGACAACCGCGCCGCTCTGCGGGAAGCTATGCGCTTGACTAAAGCCGCTTTGCGCGACACCGAAGAGAGTTCACGAGCGACGATTAGTGCACTGTCGCATGTCTCTCAGCTGCCATCTGGGGTAGTAGCAGCGTCAGTGCAGCAACAGCCTAGTCCCGTGACAGTCCAGCGAGCCATCCAGGGTGGCATCAACCTGACGTTGGACTGTCTGACTAGGTCAGTCACAAAGTCACTGAGAACGAGGCGCACATTTGCGTTGGACAATTTGTACCCGTCTCAGGAGCTCAAGTCGCGCTTGTTGCAAGCGCCGATGGCGGGCCCTGGTCTCTTTGGAGGTGAAGGTTGTCGGCACCTCCAAGAGACAGTGACTTTGGTGAACAACCAGAGGGCACTGCGCGCACAGTTTGAAGTGCTGCGCAGAGAACACGTGCGTGTTCAGCCCTCGGCTGCTCGACAGCAGTACGCTCGTGGCGGTGCTGGAATTGTCAGAGGCCAGCAGGCCGGCCGGTTTCAGAGACCGCGTCGGCCACGCAATGGCTTTCGCAATGGCTTTCGCACGGATACAGTCCAGAATGGATAAGAGGTCCGCCGTTGCATCTGTCTCTGGTACCGGTCTGGTTGTGCATAGAAGAGAAGATAGAATCTAATTCTAAAGGAACCAATTCAACCGGCGCAAGATTGCCCGTTCTTCTCTTCAACCGTGTTTCTTGTGGCAAAGAACACCGGTGGAGAACAGCAAATCTGGAGATAGTTTTGAAAACTGTCACAGATTTAGGCTGGATAATCAACTTTCAGAAATCAGAGCTGACTTCATCCCAGAATTTTTTTTACCTGGGTATGTTCTTCGATCTGGAGATAGGATATGTTTATCCATCTCAGGAGAGATTGGAGAATCTCCTCTCGTGCATTCAGTTGGTTTGCAACAGTCGTTATATTCTAGCACGAGTCTATCTGAGAATGTTAGGTCTGATGGTTTCAATGGAACCAGTCATTCCTCAGGTGACCTTACGCAGGCGGCTTATTCAATTGTTTCTCATGACTCAGAGGACACAGTGTTCAGGATCACTGGACTTGTGCATTTAAGTGTTGGACCCTCTCATTCATCACCTTCATTGGTGGATGGAGAGAGGAAATCGCCTAGCAGGGGTCATGCTGACGCCTCCCCACCCTCAAGTAACGATGTTTACGGATGCATCGATGGAGGGTTGGGGAGCTTGCCTGGAAGAAGCCACTATATCAGGGCTTTGGAATCTGGAACAGTCAAAGGAACATATCAACATGCTAGAATTGCTGGCTGTGATTCTAGGTCTGGAACACTTCTTAAAAGAAGTGGAGGGAAAATTTGTGATGATACGGTCAGACAACTCTACAGTAGTGAGTTACATAAACCGACAGGGCGGAACGAATTCGCCCAGTCTCTGTGTGATGACATGGAAGCTGCTTTGCTGGTGCATGGATCATATGATCACCTTCAAAGCAGTTCATATTCCGGGAAGGCTAAATCTATTAGCAGACTCATTGAGCCGAAGGATGAGTATTCTGCCTACGGAATGGCAACTAAATCAATGTGTGGCGGATCACCTGTTCAATCATTGTTGAAAGCCCAACATAGATATGTTCGCAATGAAGAAGAATGCGAAGATGACGACGTACGTTTCTCCGATTCCAGATCCAAGCGCTATCGCAATAGGTGCGCTAGCTATCAGTTGGAAGGGAATGTATGCATACGCATACCCTCCAACAATCCTGATTCCAGGGATTCTTCAGAAGATCAAACAAGAGGAATCCCAAGTGCTTCTGATCGCCCCGAATTGACCAAGCCGATCATGGTTTACGGATCTGCTGGACCTTCTGGTTTGCAATCCGGTTCCTCTGCCTCTGATGGACAATATTATCTTCCAAGACCCTTCACAACAATCCGTCAATGTTTCAATTGACTGCATGGATGTTGTCAAAAAATCCGCGATTAAGGAGGGCTTTTCTGAGCAAGCAGCCAATTTCATGGCCAGAGCCAGAAGGGGGTAAACCTCCAGAGCTTATAATTATAAAATCAACAGATTTGTAGAATGGTGCTCAAAGAGATGTATCAATCTGATGGAAGCATCTATTCAGGTAGTAGCTCATTTTCTCTGTCACCTGTATGATGCCTATAGTCTTAAGCCTAATTTTATTGCTGGATGCAAATCAGCATTAATGATTGTTATCCCTTGCTTGGCAAAGAGGGGAAGGGATGAAGTAAGTGTTTTAAATACTCTTATTAAAGGAGTCATGGAGTCTTTCTCTGGTTCTGCAGGTTTTGAGTGATAAACCTTTTGAACGACTTAGTGCTATATCTGTGTAATAGAGTGAATTGATGTCAACTAATTATAAGCTAGGTATTAATTGTATTCCACTAAATAAATGGTTATTTGAACCAAATAATCCATGTTTCTCCCACCCTGTATAAAATGTCGGATATATACATGATATGTAAGGTGGATGGGTGTTTTTCATGCCAGAGAATGATGTGATAAGCTCGCTCTGACAGAAGAACAAGGGAAATTCACGCTGAAGCAGGGAGGGAGTGGCCATTTGGTAGACAGTGAATACAAGCAACAGAATTAGAGATGACGGATTCATGAGAATACAGAGCTTGTGCACAAAATTGGTGTAAACAGTGTAATATGTTAAAATAAGTCATGTAAGAACATTTATTCGAACTTCTTACTACCAACTTATTAGTGAATTTTGTGAAACATTTGGGAAGTCGGATTAAGTGCAGTCTCCAGACATGTGGAGGAAATGGTGTGTAGCATAGATGTGCTATAATTGTGTCGAGATGTGTGAGCAGTTGCAGTACAGTCTCACTTTAACAATGGGGGTTTCATTACGGCTGTTGTCAGTGTAGTTTTTTCCGGTACTACTAATATATCTTTGGACAGTTTTTCTGGACAGTTGTCCAGTGGATTTTCTACAGGAACCTTATAAAATAAGCATTGTAAATAGACTTATGTAGAATATATCTATAACATCCAAATGTGTGTGTTTTTGTAAATTAATGTCACAACCCCTCAATATATGGACCAGGTGGCTTGGTAAAAATGTCATCTAAGGAGAGACACCAGACATCATTGAATATGCTAATGGTAGCATACATTATTGGATATGTTAATGGTGGCTGGTGAAGTTAAAGCTCCCTTACAATTTGGCGCTGCGAGTAGGGTTGAGGAATCTTAAAATGTCACATAAATTTTGGAAATTTGGAAGCTAGCTGTGTGATATGCACTGATGTATCATACAGGAACCTGCAACTGTGAGATGGGTTGGTGATGATTGGACATTCTCACCTGGTGACCAAATGCAACTGAAACCCCCATTGGCGCATTAGTGATGGACTGTTGGCGTAGAGTACACGGTAAAAGTAGACATTACTAGACTGTTGTCCATATTAGCCATTGGAAAGACATTATTAATTTTTAAGAAATGGTCAAGGAAAGTATAAGAGATACACGTGAATCGATGGTTGCTGCCATTTCTGATTGTTTTCTCATTACTATGAATTAATTTGTTACATATATAGCTAATTAATTATTGGCTTAAATGAATGCTTGAAAGATTGATTAATGGAGTGGTTGACCACCGGAGTGACTGATTGCTTGATGATTGGAATGATTACATAACTTGATATTTGATCTGTTAACCGATTAATATAACATCTTGGATTAATTAACTCACTGTCCTGCATTACATTAAATTTATATATCAAAAACTAAACATGGACCCAGAAACTTTACAGACTGAAATTGTCAAACTCCGCCTTGAACTTGAACAAGCTAAGCGGGAAAATGTAAGATTACGGGAAAGGGATGGAGAGGAACATAGGGAATGTGCTGGGGCTAAGGGAATTGCTGGTGAGGAAGGGGACTTTTCACGGTAGCCAGATTCGTCTCGTATTATTTATGTTGATCAAGATAAATGGATTGAGAAGTTTAGTGGACCTGGTGATCATAAATTATCCATAGATGAATGGATGTCAGACATGACAAACTATCTAGCCTCTCATCCCATGTCCAATGCCCAATCCTATCATTTTGTCTGCAATCACCTGATAGGACCGGCAAGAGCTGAAATTGGGAGTCGATACATGGTTACAACTGCAGAGCAGATATTTCAGGTGTTAACAGAGATCTTCAATGAGGCTGGAACTGTCCATCAGAGACATCAGATGTTCTACAGACGCAAACAAGACTCCAGAGAGACAGTTTTGGAGTTTTCACATGGTTTGTTAAAACTCATGAAGGGAATCGAACAACTAGACAGCAAGATCCGCGATGAGAGAGATGAGATGATGAAATCACAGTTTGCAGAGGGTGTCAGTGATGTTGGATTAAAGCGAGAATTGTATCGCAGGATGGCAGAATACCCTGACGATGAATTTTTTGACACGGGATTGGGCTATTGAATGGTGTAGGAAGGGGCAAGGACATGAACTAAAAGTAAAAGAGGCTACAGCATGCACAAAGGATGGGGAGTTATCGATTGTTAATTTGCTGCAGAAGCAAAAGCAACATGAGCAAACCAAGAAAATGGATGAAAAGATGGAAGGTATTGTTAAGCTTCTGAGAGAGCAAAGCAGATCTAAGTTTATGCCTGGGAAAGGTAAGAATAATAATACCAGCAAGCCCACGTGCTTTCAATGTGGCAGCCCACAGCACTTCAAGCGTGACTGTCCCCATAACAGCACACCACATTACAATCAATCCTATGATCAACAGCAACAAGGTCAGGTAAGATATGATCAAAGACCCCAGCGACATAACCAACCACCACAACATCAAGGTAAGCCACATTTAAACTAAGTGCGCCTACCGTTGCTAGTCAAACGGCAGGCAATCATGACAATAGAGTGCAGGCTATAGTAAGCAAGGCCATAGGTCGATGTCCTGAAGGTAAAGTGAAAATAGGCTCTGTGGAGATACCATGTCTCATTGATAGTGGAGCAGAAATATCCACTATCACCGAGTCATTTTATTTATCTGATTTGAAGGAATGTGATGTCTCATTGGTTGATGTAGCTTCGCACATAAATGTGTTCACAGCCAATGGAACAGAACTACCCTTCATTGGCTATATGGAGGTTGATATTGACTTGTTTGGTGTAACTATTCCAAATGTTGGATTCTTAATCATTAAAGATCCATGTAATGTACAGTCTGTTGTTAGAAAATCCCGCTTACCTGGTGTTGTTGGGAGTAATATTTTACACAAAGTGCATCACTTGCTGGAAATTAATCAGAAGACGACTCAGTCACTGTTGCAGAATCCAGATTCAAGACCATGGTTAGAAGTGGTCTCCTTATATGGGCAATTGCCTGGTGTAGTATATCAGCAGGAAGAGCTTTCAACTTATGGTTGTGCCCAGATTTCTGGCAGACAGCCTGTTCGGATTCCAGCTGGATCTACACGCATAATTGGTGAAACAACACGTAGTGATATTTGTGCTAATTATTATGCTCTCATTGAGAATCTAAAGGTTAGTACCCATCTTCCAAGAGGTGTGGTAGTTACACCAACTTATGTAAAGGTGAAACAAGGTCGAGTGCCAATCAGTATTGCGAACTTCAGTGAAGATGATGTGTATTTACAACCACATCAACATGTGGCTATCTTAACTAAATGTGTTGTGATGAGTTCCAAAAACACCAGCATGGACACCAAACCATATGAATCTTCGATCAACTGTATAAATGTGCACCAATCAAACCAAGTGAGTAAAACAACAAGGGATATAGTGTCTAAACTAGATATTGGCAGCGACCTTACTAAGGGCCAACATGAACAGATCGGTAATCTTGTATATAAACATAAAGCTGTTTTCAGTGAAGGGGATCATGACTTGGGATTTTGTGATGTGATTAAACACAAAATAAACTTAATAGATGACATACCCGTTAAAGTACCATACAGACGAATTCCACCAAATCAGATGGAACAAGTTAAGAATTATATCGATACACAACTTGCGTCAGGAATACTCCGCCCAAGCATCTCACCATATGCATCTGCAATTGTGGTTGTAAAGAAACCAGATGGGACCATCAGAGTGTGCGGATATTTTCGATTGGTAAATGCTAAAACTGTCAAAAATGCACACCCACTTACACGAGTTGAAGAAGCACTAGACGCTTTGAAGGGGACAAAGTATTTCTCTTCGATCGATCTCGCTCATGGATTTCTTCAATGTGCATTGGAAGAAGATGATATTCCAAAAACTGCTATACGCGTAGGGACTTCTGGTCTTTATGAATACACAAGAATGCCTATGGGTTTGTCTAATAGTCTTGCGACCTTTGCACGTCTTATGCAAGCTTGCCTCGGTGATCAAAATTTGTTAACTTTAATTGTTTACTTAGACGATATCTTGGTGTATGGCAGGTCATTCGAGGAAATGCTGGAAAGGTTAGAGTTAGTGTTCCAACGCTTGTTAAAATTTGGTTTGAAATTAAAACCGGAGAAGTGTCATCTGTTCAAAAAGAAAGTAAAATAATTAGGACATGTAGTGTCAGAAGACGGTATTTCAACAGATCCTAACAAAATTTTGTGTGTGACGAATTGGAAAATTCCTAGAACTGAAACAGAATTAAGAGCATTTATAGGCCTAGCTTCTTACCTTCGAAAATTTGTTAAAAACTTTGCTCAAATCGCAAAACCTCTGCACCAACTGTTTGATGGAACCGGTTCGAGTTGCTAGGATTAAAGTGGGCAGTTACAGACAAATTTTGAGAGTACTTATTAGGCTCAAGATTTGTGGTGTATACAGATAATAATCCTCTATCTTATATCCATACTGCTAAATTAGGAGTAACCGAATCTCGGTGGATGGCTCAGCTTTCCCAATTTGATTTTTCTGTAAAATATCGATCAGGAAATGCTGATGCATTGAGTAGATGACCTCCTAAGGTTCAGGCTAAGGCAGAAGAATTATTCTTAGAGCGGGGAAATGTGTTTGGAGGAACTGTTGTACCAGTGGACCTTAGAACTAATATCGCAGTGTCTCAGAAATTAAGTACTTCAGTCCATGAGTGTCACACTGCTATTCATAGCATGCCACCAGAGAATAAGACCAGTGTTTCAGATACTCTACCCACTTTTACTAGTACTTATATAGTTGAGCTACAGAGATTAGATCCTGACATTGGGAGACTGATTAAGTTACGCAAACAGGGTGTGAGGCCGGGTAGAAGCCAGATGCAGAATGAATCCCGTAATGTACAGAAACTGGTAAATCAATGGACTCGTTTGGCCGAAACTAATGGCGTTATCTATCGTTGTATTCAAGTGGAGGGACAGGAGGTAAAACAGTTGCTACTACCTGCATCACTGAAAAAGAATGTGATAGAATCATTGCATGATAAGATGGGGCATCAAGGAAAGGAACGTACTTGGATGTTAATCAGAGCTCGATGCTATTGGCCAATGATGTTTTCTGAAATAGAAAACTATTGTCAAAAATGTGAACGGTGTTTGTTAGTGAAATCAAAACCAAGAGTGCATACCACTATGAAGAGCCTTATTGCAATGAAGCCATTTGAAATTCTAGCTATCGATTTTACACAGTTGGAAAAATCTAGCGATGGACATGAAAATGTGCTTGCTATGACAGATGTTTTTACAAAGTTTGTGCAATGTGTTCCAACCCGTGATCAGAAAGCACACACTGTTGCAGAAGCTTTAGTCAACAGTTGGTTCTTAAAATATGGAATACCACGCTCACTCCATAGTGATCAAGGCAGAAATTTTGAATCATCCGTGATTGCAGAATTTCACATCAAGAGTATACTTACCTCCCTAATACTTTTGATATTGCTAAATATCGGCTTTCACTCAATAAAACACTCAGATTAAAAACAGTTAGGTGCCCCTACTGGGCAGGGAGTCAGAGGTAGTCCGGCGGATGCTCGCCCCACCACCGCGCATGCGCCGACTACTACTTCCTCTTTGCTCATTTATTGGCTAAGGGTTACATGCGGTTTTGTGCTACTCTACATTTTCTGCGCGTTTACCTTGTTTTTCACTTATTTGACGGTTGTTGTACGTTCGTGTCATGTCGGAAAGAGAGGACTCACCTTTGGAAGGAGCTGGATCTCTTTATCAGGTGATTTCTTTGATATGCTAGCGTGTTTTGTCCCGGTTTAATGTGTTTCCGGGACTCGCGCTTACCGTGATTAGCGCCTGTTTGAGTTGGTTTTTTACAACATGGTGCTTCATAAGTCTCATTTCTCTTTGTGTTTTTGTCCACAGGTATCACGTAGAAGCTTTGATGGACTTCTCGGCACAAGAGGATATGTTTCTCTCCACCACGGTTCCATTTCCTACTAATACTGTTAGGTTATCTAACCAAAAAATCTATGTTCAGTGAGTTGGAGGCTTCTTATAAAGGTCTTCTCACTTTGCCCTCTTGATCCAATTCCTTCCCCTTCGGTGGAGAGAATGTAGAGGCGTACTATGGTGGAGTTCTCCGGTACAACACGTTGGATGGTTTGTCTGTACAAGGTGTCAGGTATCTAATTATTGATAAACAAAAGGGGAGATAATTTCCTTTTTTGCCAATGCTAGAATTGGAAGGAGTTATCTCTGTATATCTGATTGTTGTGTACTCGAAATGCCAATTCAACGGGAATGTTCCGGTTACTTATACAATTCGTTCTTGCACTTGGTGCTTGTTGCGGATCGATTATTTTTGTCACGGGATTGATGACGTCATAATCGGCCTTGGCCTTTATTAACATTTAACGTTTTGTCCAAGGCTGGTTCTTCTTGACTTGCGATCTTGAAGATCCTTTCCCTCTCTTTTTAGTTGGTTTTGAGTTCGCTAACCGTAACTATCTTGCTCATTGTCCTTGTCCTCTGTCCTGTTTCAGAGACCTGGTTGCCCGTCCTGCGGGAGGTTTCTGAAGAATAGATTCGTACCGCACTTGTGCTTCAGCTGCAGTCCCTGTGGACCGTTGCTGAAGTGCGATGTATGTAAGCAGTGGGGGGGAGATCTAATGTCTGATTTTCTCTCATTGCAGGCGAGGGAGAAGGTGATGGAGGAAGAGAGGAAGAAGAAGAAGGAGGGTAGTAAGAAGGGTAAGAAGAAGGCCTCATCCGCGGTGGATATGGAGGCCTTCAGGTCCGAAATGTTGCAAGAGATGCAGAGGACAATAAAGGATTTGGTCCCAGAGTTGCTTCGCAGCATGCTTCCTGGGCCAGCTCCTTTATTGTCCTCGGCATCTGCTTACGAGCAGGTGATCCCCGCCTCTGAATCCGGTCTCTTTAGGTCCGGTCCGTTTGTGGATTCAGAGGTGGCCCCTTTGTTGGGGGCAGTCCAAGACCCTGGCAGCAGGCATGGCGCCGCGCCGAGGGGCCGTGGACAACGGTTGTTGCTGGGACCCGCGGTCTGCTCATCAGACCCCGGGTATCCGCGCGCCGAAGGTGTCAAGGCCTCCTATGGCACCTTTCCTGGCCAGTCCGGGTTAGCTCTCTTTGCTGACCCGGAGTCTAATCTTTCTGGCCAGGAGGAAGAGGATCTCCTGCTAGGGTCGCCTTCTGAGGACGTGGCCATGGAATACGACGTCTGTGCACCCCTCGCGGGGAATACGGGCGACGTGTTCCGTGGTTCTACTCTCGCAGGAGTAGATTCCACGGTCCAGAAGGTGTCCCTGGGCGGTGCTGTTGACCACGGATACCGCATACCTCGGCTTGCCGATGGTGTCGCTGGTGCTGGTCAGGGCCGCGGTAGGGCGGTGTTTACCCCACGCTCTGCCACGGCGCCTGCTCCTGGTCAAGCCGCGGAGTTCAGCATGCCTGCTCTCTCGGGCCCGCATGCTTTTCCGGGCTTGCCAGGGGTATCAGCTTATCCGCCGTCGACGTCAACTGCGAGTGCTCTGGAGGAAGACGAAGGCCCTCGTCTAGTAGAGCGCTCGCAGTTAGCCACGGAGGAGGATTGGTCGGACGCTTGCCAGTGGCTGGTAAGTGTTCAGCCCGATCTACCCGTGGAGCTGCCGGCTAGCCAGCGTGACCATAGGCCGTGGTTAGCTGGTAGGCCGGCGGCTACCGCTATGCCATCTCTGCCGCTGGCTGAGCATGTCGTGGACATGTTCGAAGCGGCGGAGGCGTCCATTAAGGTTAATGGACGTCTCGCGAAGGCCCCTCGCGAGGTGGCGAAGCGTTGCCGCATCGTGCCCCTGGAATACCAGCGGTACGGTGTGGTGCCAAAGCCAAGCGTGGATGATCGCGCGGCTTTAGGCGAGGATGCGCGGCCGGGCTCCCGTTCTGACACGGGAGTCTTGTGCTCGAACGCGTTGCGTTCGGCGAATGCCGCGCTGCGTGATGCGGAGGAGAGTGGGAGGGCGTCGATTGCCGCTCTGTCCCACGTCTCCCAGCTGCTACAGGGGGTGGTAGCAGCCTCCGCATCACGCCAGCCAAGCCCGGTAACAGTCCAGAGAGCCATCCAGGATGGTATCAACCTGGCTTTGGACTGTTTGACGCGGGCGGTGACCAGAAGTGTCCGGGCGAGGCGCACGTTTGCTCTTGACAATCTGTGCCCGTCCCAGGACCTGTATAATAGGCTGCTGCGGACGCCTATGACAGGTCCTGGTCTCTTTGGAGGTGAGGGATGCAGGCACCTCCAGGAGACGGTCACTCTGGTTAACAACCAGAGGGCGCTGCGTGAACAATTTGAGGTGCTCCGGCGGGAGCGTGTTCGCGCGGCACCCCCTGCGTATCGTCCTCTGCAGGCTCGAGGTGGTGCTGGCCAGGTCAGAGGCCAGCCACCGTCGCAACGTAGGCCTAGGCCACGTGCGATTCGGCCAGCAGCGAGGGGGGCGCAGGCTCCCCAGCCGCACCCGGCCAGACAGCCGCCCGCGCACCGTGGTGCGCGCGGCGCTGGGCGGGGCGCGCGGGGATCTGGTCGCGGTAATCGGGCCTGATGGGCTGGTTACCGCGGTGGGAACCACTCCGGTGTTTCACGCCGAGAGGACAGTGCCACTCTGGCACTCCTTATGTCCGCCTCTATCCCTAGGTGGACCAGTGGGCGGCCGATTGGCCGGCCACTTGCCAGAGTGGAAGCGGTTGACTCAGGACCGTTTAGTCTTGCGATGGCTTTCGGTCGGGTATCGTCCCGACTGGATGATAGGCCCGCCATCGCGACTGTCTCTCGCGCCGATCTGGACTCCTATTCCACGGGATCCGGATCAGAGGTTGTGTATAGAGGAGGAATTAAATTCCCTCATACTAAAAGAAGCCATTCAGCCGGCACAGAGGTGACCGGGCTTCTATTCAACCCTCTTCTTAGTGAAGAAAAACACCGGAGGGTGGAGGCCGATTCTCAACCTCAAGCCTTTGAACAAGTTCTTAGAGACGCCCAGTTTCAAGATGGAGACTGTGCGCTCGGTATTGGCGGGGTTGGAGCGAGGAATGTGGACCGCTTCCATAGATTTGAAGGATGCGTATTTCCACATTCCCATAGCGAGGAGTTTCCGTCACTTCCTGAGATTCGCATTTCAGGGCAGGCAGTGGGAATTCAGGGTGTTACCCTTCGGGATTTCCACGGCTCCTCGGGTCTTCACCCGTGTGGTTCTCGCGATCACTGCATACCTCCGCAGGAGAAGCATAGCAGTCCACACGTACATAGACGACTGGCTGTTGAAAGCACACACCCGGGAATCGTTGTCAGCCAATCTGGAGATTGTTTTGAAAACTCTCTCGGACTTGTGCTGGATGATCAATTTCCCGAAATCAGAGCTAACTCCATCCCAGAAGTTTGTTTACCTGGGCATGTTCTTCGATCTGGAGACGGGGTATGTGTACCCCACTCACGAGAGGGTTCAAATACTCATCTCGGTAATACAGTCGGTGTGCGACAGTCGTCATGTCCTGGCACGGGTTTACTTGAGAATGCTGGGCTTGATGGTTTCTTTGGAACCAGTCATTCCGCAGGCCGCCTTGCGCAGGCGCCCGATCCAGTTGTTTCTCATGACACAGTGGACCCAGAGTTCAGGTTCGCTGGACTCGAACGTGTCAGTGTTGGCGCCTCTGATTCACCACCTGCAATGGTGGTTGAATACAGAGAATCTCTTGCCGGGGGTTTTGCTAACCCCTCCCCACCCTCAGGTGACTGTGTATACAGATGCATCGATGGAGGGGTGGGGAGCTTGTCTGGAAGAGTCCACAATATCAGGGCTTTGGGATCTGGATCAGTCCAAGGAACATATCAATCTACTAGAGCTAAGAGCAGTAGTACTGGGCCTGGAACATTTCTTAAAGAATGTTCAGGGCAAGATTGTTCTGATTCGTTCAGACAACTCGACAGTAGTGACTTACATAAACCGCCAGGGCGGAACGAAGTCGCCCAGTCTCTGTATGATGACATGGAAACTGCTTTGTTGGTGCCTGGATCATGGGATCACCTTGAAAGCAGTTCATATTCCGGGGAGGTTAAATCTGCTAGCAGACTCATTGAGCCGAAGGATGAGTGTTTTACCCACGGAATGGCAACTAAATCAATGTGTGGCGGATCGTCTGTTCGACCATTGGGGGAAACCCAACATAGATTTGTTCGCAACGAAGAAGAATGCGAAGATGACGACGTACGTCTCTCCGATTCCAGACCCGAGCGCTTTCGCAACAGATGCGTTAGCTATCAGCTGGGAGGGAATGTATGCATACGCATTCCCCCCAGCAATCCTGATTCCAAAGGTGCTTCAGAAAATCAGGCAGCAGGAGTGCCAAGTGCTTCTGATCGCCCCGGATTGGCCAAGCCGATCGTGGTATACGGATCTGCTGGACCTTCTGGTCTGCAATCCGGTTCCGCTGCCTCTGATGGACGACCTTATCTTCCAGGGCAAGGCCCTTCACGACAATCCGTCAATGTTCCGATTGACTGCGTGGATGTTGTCAAGGAATCTAGAATTAAGGAGGGCTTTTCTGAGCAAGCGGCCATGTTTATGGCCAAAGCCAGGAGGGGGTCAACCTCCAGAGCATATAATTATAAAATCAACAGATTAGCAGAGTGGTGCTCAAAAAGATGTATTGATCCAATGGAATCATCTATTCAGGTAGTGGCTGATTTCCTCTGTCACCTATATGATGCCTATAGCCTCAAGCCTAACTCTATTGCTGGTTATAAATCAGCTTTAATGACTGTTATCCCTTGCTTGGCTAATAGGGGGCGTGATGAAGTAAGTACATTGAATGTATTAATTAAAGGCATGGGCAATCTAAGACCAAGGAATCCTCCACTGATTCCGTCTTGGAGTTTATCACTGGTGCTCCAGGTACTAGGTGATAAGCCTTTTGAACCACTTAGTTCCATTTCTATGAAAATGTTAACTCTTAAAACTGTATTTTTAATTGCTGCGGCCTCGGCGAGGCGTAGGAGTGAAATTCACGCCTTATCAGCCGAGGTTGACCGTTTTGTGGTTACAGGGGAAGGCCTTAAGCTTCTACCTAGGATTAATTTCTTGTCTAAAAATCAGTCATTGAAATATCCAGGTCAGCCTATTTTTTTGCCATCTTTAACTAGATATGATCCTAATTCTAAAGTATGGTGCCCCGTACGGGCGCTGCTCCGGTACAAACAGCGTACTTCGGAGTGGCGTACCGACCAGTCAGCGTTATGGTTGTCATATATTGAACCCCATGGTAGGGCGTCTAAGGACACCATTTCTAGGTGGATTGTGGAATGTATTCAATTTTGTCACAAATCCGCCACCGGGCGACAGGTTGACGTGGCCAAGGCTCACAGTGTCCGCGGTGTCGTGGCATCCACTGCCCTGTTTAGTGGGGTCCCTGTGGATGATATTATGTCAGTGGCTCAGTGGCACTGTGAGTCAAGTTTTACAGACCATTACCTCCGTGACACCTCTAACCCTCTCGCCTTGTCGATTTTGAAACAATAACCGCTTTATTTTGTGAAGAGTGCTTCCGCATTGCTTATATACTTCGCCATTCAGCGACGGTGACAACCACTTGTCGGGACTGTATCATCCTTCTCTACTGGAATCGTGATGACAGCTTCCTACTACAACAAGGTCAGTCTTGTTCATGTGTTGTCCATTGTTTTGTATTGTCACGTTACCCAGTGTTATTAATATGGTGATGGTTTATGTGGGTTGTGGTTCTTTAGAGAGAGTATACGAAAATGGAGCCTTTTCGTCTCTGTCCTATAGTACTTGGCACTAGTACGAAGAGAGCGTATAGGACATTGAGGTCATTTAATCTTCCTCCCAAGGGTGGGGGGGGGAGCGCATATGACAAATCGGTCATCTCTCAGGCATCGGTTGTGTTATCCGATGGTTTATCAAATCCTGACTGTGTTTTCACAGCTTGAAAGCGTAGAGGGAAGAGCTGGTCTTTTGACCTCGCCTCCCTCCCGCCAGATTCACTTTCGAATTCTGGCAATATCAAAAGTATTAGGGAGGTAAGTATACTCTTGATGTGAAATAAACGAAATCTAGGATTTCTTTTTTCACGAGAGAGTTGATACTTACCTCCCTAGATACGGACCCGGCCTCTCCGCCCCACAGAGGCTCGGTCTTCAGGCTCTTGGTAGTTGCATGTGTTAGCCAATAAATGAGCCAGAGGAAGTAGTAGTCGGCGCATGCGCGGTGGTGGGGCGAGCATCCGCCGGACTACCTCTGACTCCCTGCCCAGTAGGGGCACCTAACTGTTTTTAATCTGAGTGTTTTATTGAGTGAAAGCCGATATTTAGCAATATCAAAAGTATTAGGGAGGTAAGTATCAACTCTCTCGTGAAAAAAGAAATCCTAGATTTCGTTTATTATGCAACAAGTATAAGATAAAGAAAACCAGAACAACAGCATACCATCCTCAAGGAAATGGCCAGACCGAAAGGTTTAATCGCACACTCCATGACTTGCTAAGAACTCTAACACCAGAACAAATGCGGAAATGGCCAAAATATATTTCAGAGTTAGTCTGGGCATATAATGTAACACCACATGCTTCAACTGGTTATTCTCCTTATTTCCTATTCTTTGGACAGGAGGCTAGGGTACCAGTTGATAGCATGTTGTTAGGTGATGGAAACACGGCAGATGAAATGGAAATCGATGGCTGGGTAGAACAGCATCAGAGGAAGATGGAGAATGCTTTGAAATCAGCAGGAATGAAACTACAGGATGAAACAGAAAAACGTCAGAGACGGTGGAATGACAAGGCTAGTGATTTTGATCTACTGCCAGGAACTAAAGTCTACACAAGAAAGAGAGGAATAAAAGGAAGAAATAAAATTCAAGATCACTGGTCTGATACCCCTTATGTTGTAACAAAGCGCATCGATCCACTAAATCATGTGTATGAGATTCAACCTGTTAATGGTAATGGGAATATCCAGAGAGTACACAGAAATGAACTGCTAGATGCACATGAATATGTTAATATGTGTGATAGTGATATTGTTAGTTCTAGTGATGAAAAGCATCTTTGCAGAGAGAAGGGTAGAGAGAGTCGAGGTGGATTAGATGATGATGATCAGGAAAGTACAGGTACATCTGAAGATGAGGAGATCAACTTGCAAAACCTAGCTGCAGCTTTAAATAAGACAGAAAGACCTAACCTCTCAACTGCAAGCACATGCCCAGAAGAGTCGATTATTATAGCAACTGAACCAAAATTTGTAGAGAAAGGAAAACAAGATGAGGAAGAAGAACAATTAGTGGATGTTTCAGCTCCGGGACTCCGCCGTTCCACACAAAGCACAGCTGGCAAGCATAGAAATCCACTACGTCATCCTTATGTAAGTGAGCACCAATTAATATCTGAAATTGTACCAGTCATAAGTGACCAAAAAGTACTTAGCAGTGAACGAACAGCAGAAATCGTCGCTGACTTTGCAAAAGCGCAAAATTTGATAGCTCAGGTTTTAATATCGAGTGTTAACAAAATGAAAAGGTAATTGTCGGGACGACAAAATTTAAGTAGGGAAGAGTGTAATAGAGTGAATTGATGTCAACTAATTATAAGCTAGGTATTAATTGTATTCCACTAAATAAATAGTTATTTGAACCAAATAATCCACGTTTCTCCCACCCTGTATAAAATGTCGGATATATACATGATATGTAAGGTGGATGGGTGTTGTTCATGCCAGAGAATGATGTGATAAGCTCGCTCTGACAGAAGAACAAGGAACATTCACGCTGAAGCAGGGAGGGAGTGGCCATTTGGTAGACAGTGAATACAAGCAACAGAATTAGAGATGACGGATTCATGAGAATACAGAGCTTGTGCACAAAATTGGTGTAAACAGTGTAATATGTTAAAATAAGGCATGTAAGAACATTTATTCGACCTTCTTACTACCAACTTATTAGTGAATTTTGTGAAACATTTGGGAAGTCGGATTAAGTGCAGTCTCCAGACATGTGGAGGAAATGGTGTGTAGCATAGATGTGCTATAATTGTGTCGAGATGTGTGAGCAGTTGCAGCACAGTCTTTCACTTTAACAATGGGGGTTTCGTTACGGCTGTTGTCAGTGTAGTTTTTTTCGGTACTAATATATCTTCGGACAGTTTTTCTGGACAGTTGTCCAGTGGATTTTCTACAGGAACCTTATAAAATATGCATTGTAAATAGACTTATGTAGAATATATCTATAACATCCAAATGTGTGTGTTTTTTGTAAATTAATGTCACAACCCCTCAGTATACGGACCAGGTGGCTTGGTAAAAATGTCATCTAAGGAGAGACACCAGACATCATTGGATATGCTAATGGTAGCATACATTATTGGATATGTTAATGGTGGGTGGTGAAGTTAAAGCTCCCTTACATCTGTAAAATTATTGACACTTAAAACTGTATTTTTAGTTGCGGCAGCATCAGCCAGACGCAGGAGTGAAATTCATGCCTTGTCTGCTGAGCCTGACCATTATATAGTTACAGGTGAAGGCCTTAAGCTTCTACCAAGATTGAATTTCTTGGCTAAGAATCTATCTTTAAAATATCTGGGTAAACCTATTATTTTACCTGCCTTAACCAGATATGATCCTGGTGCTAAAGTATGGTGTCCTGTCCGTGCTTTAAATAAGTACAAGAGAAGAACTCGGGTTTGGCGGACGGACCCATGTTCCCTATGGTTGTCATATATTGAACCCCATGGTAGGGCGTCAAGAGACACTATTTCCAGATGGATAGTAGAATGTATTCAATTCTGTCATAAGACAGCCACTGGAATCCAAGTAGATAGAGCCAAGGCTCATAGTGTCCGTGGTGTGGTAACTTCCACGGCATTATTTAACGGTGTTTCTATTGAAGACATTATGTCAGTAGCCCAGGGGCACTGTGAATCAAGTTTTACCGACCATTACCTTCGTGACACTTCTAATCCGCTCGCCGTCTCAGTCCTCAGAAAATAAAATAATGTAGAGGTTTATGTTTGTAAATCGTTTTCTTCCTCTGCTATTTACAAATGTCACATTTGTTGGTAGGGTATCCCTACTATTAGCTGGTACAATTCTCTTCATCCAGTGGGTGAAGAGATGAGTGCTGCGTCCAAGACATCAGAGGTCAGTATATGTGACCATTTTGTTTTTTTGTCATGGTGATGGTGTCATATTTTATTTTTAATATGGTGATGGTTAATGTCTCTTAATTGTGGTTCTTTTAGAGAGTTTTTTGAAAATGAAGCAATTCTTCTTTTTCCAATGTCTAGTAATACTTTTCATCAAGTATTAGAGAACGTGCTAGTCGTTTAGAGCAGCATTTTTTCCAAACCTTCCTCAGAAAGAGGGGGAGGGGGGAGCGCTCATTTGCCTTTTGATCAATCTCTCTTCATCGGTCGATTATCCGATGCAAAATTCTATTCCTGGTTGTGTTTCAGTCACAATTTCAGATGTTTTAAAGCTCTTGAAAATTCAAAGAGCCTAGTCTCTTCGAGGGTGTGCTGGTTTTCAGGACCTTGCCTCCCTCCCACCAAATTTACTTTCAAATTCTGGTTTTTATCAAGGGTGTTATGGAGGTAAGTATGTTCTCATGATGTGAAATAAGAAAATTTATCAAATTTCTTTTTCATGAGTGAGGTGACATACTTACCTCCCTAACAGGATCCCGGCCTCGCCACCCCACGGAGGCCTGGTCCTTTGGTTTTTTGAATAGTTGCTTCTGTGTCAGCCAATATTTAGTTACGGAAGTACCGGTATGCGCATGCGCAGTGGGTGGTGTCTGTCATGTGCATGACTGTGTACTTCCACCTGCCCATTAGGGGCACCTAACTTTTTATAATTCTGAATATTATTGAATTTAGAGCCGATATACTAGTATATCAAGAGTGTTAGGGAGGTAAGTATGTCATCTCACTCATGAAAAAGAAATTTGAAAAATTTTCTTAAACTGTCGAATTAACAGTTTGGTGGCCATCTTGGATAATTTTCTCGTCAAAATCTTCCATTCTAAAGCAATGGGAAATTTAAAATGTCTTCTCGACAACTACTAGGCCGATTTCAATTATCTTTGGCAGGAAGCATCCTTAGGTCATAGGGATCCAAGTTTGTTCAAATTAACCTGATCGGCCAATTTGCCTGGCAGCCATTTTGGATTTTGGTGCATTTTAGGAAACGTCTAAAAATCTCTGAAACCACTTGGGGAATCTTCATCTAGGCCAAGAAGTAAGCCAAGTTTGTTCAAGAGGATTTGCTTGACCAAATGTTTCAGCGACCATCTTGGATGACCTAGTTTTCCCGAAAATGACTCGATCAGGCCAAAATTTGGGGGGTATGATTAAGGACTAAGGGGCATTAAAGTTTGTTCAAGGGAATTGATCTGTCAAAAAACATGGCCGCCGTGGGTCAATCAAAATGTAGCGTGTTTGGCGGCCATATTGCACTTGCAAAAATGTCCACAAACTCATTTAAAAGACTACTAAACCACCCACCAACAATTTTTACAAAAATTAATGGTGCTTTAGGTGAGAGACACAGGCCCCTTGGGCCTCTTGTTAAGCTCTGTTTTTACCTCTGAGCTATTGTGGTGCCCTCCGTGTCATCCGGTGGTGTTCGTGATGGTTCCGTCATCATCCAGTTTGCGTTTATCTAAACTTAGTTCATGTCTCATGTTGGATAATCATGAGACCCAAACTTGAACACATGCTGCCTTATAATGAGAGGGCATAACACAATGACATTAGGGTCAAAAGGTCAATGTTTAAAGTCATTGTGACTGTGGCAAAAACTCCAGGGTTTTTTTCAACAATAACATTTTGTGTTACGCTCAACTTCTTGTGTTTAACTCATAGCCATTTATATCTACGATCAGAGCTACAGCAAAATTCAACAGGGCCAATGGCACCCCAGGCCAGGCCAGTCCGAGGTCGCTATTGTCCTTGTTGAAGATCGTTCTGACATGCAACAACTTCACTTTCAACAATAAACATTACCTCCAAATAGGAGGTACAGCAATGGGCACAAAGGTAGCACCTAGCTACGCCATAATTTTCATGGCGGACCTAGAAAACAGACTACTCAATAGCGCACCACACCAACCCGCTATTTACCTCCGTTATATTGATGACATCTTCATACTATGGTTAGAAGGAAGGGAGAAACTGGATATGTTCATCCATCATATGAACACATCACATGACACCATCAAATTCACGGCTGAAATCTCACCAACAAAAGTGAGCTTTCTTGACACTCCAAATCGACCTCTTCACCAAACCCACTGACACTCATGGGTACCTACATTACAAGTCAGCACACCTGACCTCCACCAAAGACGCGAGTCCATACGGCCAATTCCTGAGACTACGCAGAATCTGCAGCAACATTGAACACTATGAGAATCGTGGTTATCCCACCCATCTCCTAATAGACAGCTATAACAAAGCCCTCCAAATGGAGAGACCATCACTCTTAAAACCGAAAGAGAATAAAACCAAAAACCACCGGATACCTCTCATCACAGATTACCACCCACACAGTATCCTTCTCAAGAAAATTATCAACCGACACTGAGATCTCCTACAAACCAGCCCCAAGTGTAGGGACACATTTACCGAGAAACCACTCTTTGGCTACAGAAGGAACCTGATGCTTAGAGACCAAGTAGTCCGTGCTGATTTCACCCACCCCGCTATCAAAGGATACCAGGGCAGTTCGATACTAAACAAAGTCGAACCATGTCAAAAATGAAACTGTTCCTTTTGTCACAGAATGGAGTACACATACACGTTTAACATATAGATGTCACGTGAAAACATACTGCTCAACTATGAATGTGGTGTATCTCCTCACCTGCGCTGTTTGCAACAAACAATACTTGGGAGAAACTAAGAGAGAATTCCAGATCCGTATCAAAGAACATTTGAGAGATGTCAACAAACACAAAGACACACCGGGCGCACTACATATTAACCTGCCAGGACACAATATAAACAGTATCAGATATAGAGTCAGAAGGTCTGCGCCACGATCCTGAAAGCACCGAGGCCATCCCCTCATGGAAGGACCGTGACTCTTAATGGATCCACCAGCTCTACACAATGGCTCCTGTTGGTATTAATCATGCAGATTGGCAACCCCCACACCCTGTGGGTCAGACACCATACATACACCTTGGGTTACCAACTCTCCCAACTCGGGACAACAAACTATGACATCAAACCCAACATGTCACACACACATCTACATCACACGCACATATGACATCACGCTACATTGATGTCACAACCCCAACCGCTAAAACCACTTAGCGGTATTACTACTGTAATGGCCAATTACACCTGTTCGGCATGTGGCTCTCAGTTCAAACAAAATTCTAGTTTGTCATGGCATAAGTCTACCAAACACGGCAACCTCGCACGCATTCACTGTCAACACTGTAATTAAAGTTTCACACGAAAAAGAAGATCTAGACAGACACGTCAACAAGAAACACAAGAGTGGAATACAAACTGATAACTTCAGCCATACACAGACACACAAGGTGAGGAGTAGCACACCCGCGAGGGGAGTAACTTCTCCCTTTCTGACCACCAACACTTTCACGTAGTTCTCGACCTCGCCACTTTTGACAGAGAACTCCACGAATTTCTATATTCAGACCCACTCCACAACATCAACTTTGTCCCAGCTGTCCCCACCTAAAGCCATGAGGACGAGCACATTTTTTATCCTCAAGCCGAGATTAATTTTGACCTGCTGGACCATTCTTTTCCATCTACACCGGACAGCGGGGTGAGTGACAATGAAGAGGAGGACCAGCCCTCCCCCCACCAGTCTCCCATCAATCCGGCCCACGTCGCCCAGATTGACAGACCACTCTTTCCAGACGTCTCGGAGGTCAAAGAGGACCACATATTCCTCTCGCTCCCACACAGATCAACGTTCTGCATACACAGATCCACACAGACAGAATAGAGGAAAGACTAATTCACATAAATACACTCTTATCTGTAAACCACAGATATATCCGAACAAAAAGTATAAAAAAAATATATACATTTATATTTTTATCTTTTTAAAAAAAAACATTAAAAAATTTTTTTTTAGCCATAGAATACAGTTACCCTAAACAAAGGTTTCAGAAGTCCTCTGATGAGTAACTTAAACTAGGTATGAAACGTGATGAGTCGGGATCATTGGGATGTGATGTACACCACATCATCGATGCCTCTTTTTGGATATGCAAAACTTGCAATCTACGATCTCTTAAGAACAAACCCTCCCATCTACCCATGCACGGCAAATATGAACACGCATAATGCAACAACCCAAGCGCGGCCGCGGGTACATGTGGGCGCACATGCGCACTAGCTGCGGAAATGAACCCACCACCCACATGTCCCCACGTTAAGCCCCAACCTTCCCCATAAACCATGGAGGGACTGAACTTGGAATCTCACAGAAACTCCAAATTCAGATTTTTTTTAAGACATAACACCCCTTATTTCTAAAAAACAACTTATTTCCATTAAGAAAATCTCTTAAAGTGCCACAACTAATAGTTAGCCTCACACAAATGGCCAATAATGGCGGGTACATATACTGTGTGCTTGCGGATAAAAGCGGGTATGGGCAGCTAACTAACCGCACCGAATAAGGGACCACAATAGGTGCGGTTAAAGGCGGCTAAATGTGGGTAATGCGGTAATGGCGGGTAACACCGCATCCCCGCATTAGCCGCACCCAGATCGGATGTAGCACAGTTATCCGCACTGGGAACATATATAAAGGGTCAGAATCTGATCACTGGCATCCAGACTCTTATTAAACTAAGAAAGCGTCACGCATTCAGTTCTCGAGTTTAGTTATTATCATTTGATACAAAACTTAGCTTTCAGTATGTATATAATATTATGTTAATACCCATTCATTCAGAAGCCCATTTATTAGCCATCCATCAACTCAGCATTTTGTATACATGTCTATTGAGTCAGACATTTAACACTTTAACACTCATATCAGCCAAAAATGGCTTCTGCACTGGTTTTGGGAAATGTCCATATGCAGACCAAGAGAAGACTATTTTTGAAAATTTATCACTGAAATGACTCATTCCACTGGTAAATTTTCAAAAATAGTCTTCTCTTGGTCTGCAAATGGACATTTTCTATGAGAAAACAGATTTTCTTGAATAAATTCAAGGGTTAATCATATATCACTCATTCATTCTGTCTCTCCTCCATTCCTCTATGATGCTATCTATTTCTGTCACTCATTCATTCTCTCTCCCTCCATCCGTCTATGACACTGTCTATTTCTGTCACTCACACACTCTCTCTCTCTCTCTCTCTCTCTCTCTCTCTCTCTCTCTCTCTCTCTCTCTCTCTCTCTCTCTCTCTCTCTCTCTCTCTCTGGACGGTTTTACCGTAACTGTGGGGACTTTTTTCTCTCATTTTTTGATTTTCATTTCTTTCGTGTTTCTGTGTGCGTTGGCAAAATAAAAAATACTTCTAAGATGGATAGCGATTATTACCATTAACTAAAAAAAGTGAGAGAACACTTTGGGGACGGTCCCCACACAGCGGGAACTTAGTGAGAGAGTCCCCACAAATGTGAGAAACAGTGTGGGGACATACTCTTTGGTTGGCAGTTCATGCATTAGCAGCAGTATGTGGATGGGAGATTACACCGCCACCTAGTCTGTGCACATGAGTGTTTATCACATCACATGTTCGTATGCCTCGCGCAATATATTTTTTACATGAAAGTGTGAGATAATTTTGTGGGGACATTTCAATATGAGAGAAGGTGAGAGAAATGAAAAAATGTGAAAAAATTGAAAAACGAATCGTGGGGACACAAATTCTAAATATATTTTTGGACGTTTCACGCTTTTGCCGATCGTTTGAGCGACCGTAATTGTGGGGACAGGGCATTGTCCCCACACTCCGAGCATGTCCCCAGAGTGTAGGGTCTAGACGTGAAAATGTCCCCGGAATTACGGTAAAACAAGTTCTCTCTCTCTCTCTCTCTCTCTCTCTCTCTCTCTCTCTCTCTCTCTCTCTCTCTCTCTCTCTCTCTCTCTCTCTCTCTCTCTCTCTCTCTCTCTCTCTGGACGGTTTTACCGTAACTGTGGGGACATCACTTTTTTCTCTCATTTTTTGATTTTCATTTCTTTCGTGTTTCTGTGTGCGTTGGCAAAATAAAAAATACTTCTAAGATGGATAGCGATTATTACCATTAACTAAAAAAAGTGAGAGAACACTTTGGGGACGGTCCCCACACAGCGGGAACTTAGTGAGAGAGTCCCCACAAATGTGAGAAACAGTGTGGGGACATACTCTTTGGTTGGCAGTTCATGCATTAGCAGCAATATGTGGATGGGAGATTACACCGCCACCTAGTCTGTGCACATGAGTGTTTATCACATCACGTGTTCGTATGCCTCGCGCAATATATTTTTTACATGAAAGTGTGAGATAATTTTGTGGGGACATTTCAATATGAGAGAAGGTGAGAGAAATGAAAAAACGTGAAAAAATTGAAAAACGAATCGTGGGGACACAAATTCTAAATATATTTTTGGACGTTTCACGCTTTTGCCGATCGTTTGAGCGACCGTAATTGTGGGGACAGGGCATTGTCCCCACACTCCGAGCATGTCCCCAGAGTGTAGGGTCTAGACGTGAAAATGTCCCCAGAATTACGGTAAAACAAGCTCTCTCTCTCTCTCTCTCTCTCTCTCTCTCTCTCTCTCTCTCTCTCTCTCTCTCTCTCTCTCTCTCTCTCTCTCTCTCTCTCTCTCTCTCTCTGGACGGTTTTACCGTAACTGTGGGGACATCACTTTTTTCTCTCTTTTTTTGATTTTCATTTCCTTCGTGTTTCTGTGTGCATTGGCAAAATAAAAAATACTTCTAAGATGGATAGCGATTATTACCATTAACTAAAAAAAGTGAGAGAACACTGTGGGGACGGTCCCCACACAGAGTGGGGACCTAGTGAGAGAGTCCCCACAAATGTGAGAAACAGTGTGGGGACATACTCTTTGGTTGGCAGTTCATGCATTAGCAGCAGTATGTGGATGAGAGATTACACCGCCGTCTAGTCTGTGCACATGAGTGTTTATCACATCACGTGTTCGTATGCCTCGCGCAATATATTTTTTACATGAGAGTGTGAGATAATTTTGTGGGGACATTTCAATGTGAGAGAAGGTGAGAGAAATGAAAAAACGTAAAAAAATTGAAAAACATGAATCGTGGGGACACAAATTCTAAATATATTTTTTGGACGTTTCACGCTTTTGCCGATCGTTTGAGCGACCGTAATTGTGGGGACAGGGCATTGTCCCCACACTCCGAGCATGTCCCCAGAGTGTAGGGTCTAGACGTGAAAATGTCCCCAGAATTACGGTAAAACAAGCTCTCTCTCTCTCTCTCTCTCTCTCTCTCTCTCTCTCTCTCTCTCTCTCTCTCTCTCTCTCTCTCTCTCTCTCTCTCTCTCTGGACGGTTTTACCGTAACTGTGGGGACATCACTTTTTTCTCTCTTTTTTTGATTTTCATTTCCTTCGTGTTTCTGTGTGCGTTGGCAAAATAAAAAATACTTCTAAGATGGATAGCGATTATTACCATTAACTAAAAAAAGTGAGAGAACACTGTGGGGACGGTCCCCACACAGAGTGGGGACCTAGTGAGAGAGTCCCCACAAATGTGAGAAACAGTGTGGGGGACATACTCTTTGGTTGGCAGTTCATGCATTAGCAGCAGTATGTGGATGAGAGATTACACCGCCGTCTAGTCTGTGCACATGAGTGTTTATCACATCACGTGTTCGTATGCCTCGCGCAATATATTTTTTACATGAGAGTGTGAGATAATTTTGTGGGGACATTTCAATGTGAGAGAAGGTGAGAGAAATGAAAAAACGTAAAAAAATTGAAAAACATGAATCGTGGGGACACAAATTCTAAATATATTTTTTGGACGTTTCACGCTTTTGCCGATCGTTTGAGCGACCGTAATTGTGGGGACAGGGCATTGTCCCCACAACCCGAGCATGTCCCCAGAGTGTAGGGTCTAGACGTGAAAATGTCCCCGGAATTACGGTAAAACAAGTTCTCTCTCTCTCTCTCTCTCTCTGGACGTTTTTTTTACCGTAACTGTGGGGACATCACTTTTTTCTCTCATTTTTTGATTTTCATTTCCTTCGTGTTTTTGTGTGTGTTGGCAAAATAAAAAATACTTCTAAGAGGGATAGCAATTATTACCATTAACTAAAAAATGTGAGCGAACACTGTGGGGACGGTCCCCACACAGAGCGGCGACCTAGTGAGAGAGTCCTCACAAATGTGAGAAACACTGTGGGGACATGCTCTCTGATTGTCAGTTCATGCAGTAGCAGCAGTATGTGGACGGGCGATTACACCGCCGCCTAGTCTGCGCACGTGTGTGTTTATCATATCACGTGTTCGTATGTCTCGTGCAATATTTTTTTTACATGAGAGTGTGAGATAATTTTGTGGTGACATTTCAATGTGAGAAGGTGAGAGAAATGAAAAAACCCGGAAAAAATGGAAAAACATGAATTGTGGGGACACAAATTCTAAATACATTTTTGGACGTTTCACGCTTATCCCGATCGTTTGAGCTACCGTAATTGTGGGGATAGGGCATTGTCCCCACAATCCAAGCATGTCCCCTGAGTGTAGGGCCTAAATGTGAAAATGTCCCCGGAATTACGGTAAAACAAGCTCTCTCTCTCTCTCTCTCTCTCTCTCTCTCTCTCTCTCTCTCTCTCTCTCTCTCTCTCTCTCTCTCTCTCTCTCTCTCTCTCGCTCGCTCTCTCTCACTGACTCTCTCCCCCTTCTCAGTCCCCCCTCTCCTCACTCTCTCACTCACAATGATTTGATTAAATCTCGCCCACACACAGACCCTCGCTTATTAACTCTCATGATTTACATATGGGTTTATTGAAAATTCACAGAAAGGTTAGTAGCAATATGCTTGCTGTCTTTCAGCCTTGATGAACCTGCTGAAGTTCATTGTTTCTCATGAGTCGCAGCTAGTGAAGAAACATAACATCTTTATTGTGTCATCACGGGTAAGTCACGCTTAACCCTTTCACTGACTAATACCATAAAATGTATGTTCTTTATGCATATAAAACTTATTCTGTTGAATATTTTGAAAATAACTGACTGGAAGCTATTAGGCAGCAACAGTTTCCAGTCAAATTAATTTCAAAATATTCAACAATTGTCCTTTATGGCTACCTTGAAAATGAGATATGAGGAATTCGTTGGTGAACGTGTTAATTAAACATTGGTTAGTTACTGGGTTTGACAATATGGCTAGCCGGGCCTTACCTGTATAATATGTTTGATAACCCAAAGGGGGTTGGGGTTGCCAGTCTGCCTGATTTAGCTTCATGGCTATCAGGATCATGATGATGAACTTCAATGATTCTGTGTTGGATGCAGTTTGCATTGTAATGTGTTTGTTGAAACGTTGTGCTAATGTTATGCGGGAAACAGTAAAATGCGGGAATGCGGCAATTAACCGCATTGGCCGCATGCGAGACCAATGTAGCATCGTTACCCGCCCCGGGAACGTATAAAAGCAGGCCACAACTGGCCATTGCCATCCAGACTTTTTTCAAACCAGAGAAAGCGTCGGGCAGCCTTTATTTACTGCACCGAGTATAAAGTTTATTCACCTTACCGGTACAATGTATACTAACCATTATACACCCAATACTATATGGTAGATAATTAAGAAAGTGATGCCACTCTGAAGGCAGCATTGCCAAAATAAGTGATGTTTTACAAAAATATTCAACAAGGAAATGAATCAATGATACAATGAATGATAATTGTTTAATCTGGCAAGATAAGACTTAATACGCAAGCACTATTAAATCTCTCAGATTTACCTGCTAACTGATGTGACTCATTCAAGCTAAAGTCAAGCTGTGTAAGTGCATGTGGTAATAACCAGCTATATTGTGCATTAGCAGTATTTGTCTCACCTGTGATAACCAGGCATATTGTGCACTAGCAGTTTTTGTCTCGCCTGTGATAACCAGCCATATTGTGCATTAGCAGTATTTGTCTCACCTGTGATAAGCAGCCATATTGTGCACTAGCAGTATTTTCCTCACCTGTGATAACCAGCCATATTGTGCATTGGCAGTATTTGTCTCACCTGTAATAACCAGCCATATTGTAGACTTGCAGTATTTGTCTTGCCTGTGATAACCAGCCATATTGTGCACTAGCAGTATTTTCCTCGCCTGTGATAACCAACCATATTGTGCATTAGCAGTATTTGTCTCACCTGTGATAACCAGCCATATTGTGCACTAGCAGTATTTGTCTCACCTGCGATAACCAGCCATATTGTGCATTAGCAGTATTTGTCTCGCCTGTGATAAGCAGCCATATTGTGCACTAGCAGTATTTTCCTCGCCTGTGATAAGCAGCCATATTGTGCACTAGCAGTATTTTCCTCGCCTGTGATAACCAGCCATATTGTGCACTAGCAGTATTTGTCTCACCTGCGAGGCAAAAAGTGAAACATAGGTATAACTTTTCAGATGACTGTGACGACCGCGTCAATGTTAGGTTTTTGCGTTTAGCAAATAAGCTTTGCCTATATTTTAGGATTGTTTAATCTTACTGAAACCACATGGTTGCCTATACCATAAGAAGACAACATGATGATAGTGAGGCCACTGTGAATGGTCATTCTGACCTGGACGACGCATAACTAGAAATGGGCGCTACATAGATAGAAGTGGGCAGTGCATAGCTAGAATGGGTGAATGTTAGCTAGAAATTGGTGACACATAGCTAGAAATTGGCAGAGGTTAGCTAGAAATGGGCGACACTTAGCTAGGAAAGGGCAGCCCATAGCTAGAAATGGGCGGCGCATAGCTAGAAATGGACGCCGCATAGCTAGAAATGTGTGACACATAGCTAGATATGGGAGGAGATTAGCTAGAACTGAGTGGAGGTTAGCTAGAAATGGGCAGAGTTTAGCTAGAAATCGTCAATGCATAGCTATGGGCAGAGGTTAAATAGAAATGGGCGGCACATAGCTATAAATACTTCCTTCCATTATATCTCCTGTCTTTGTTATTTGTTGTTACCATGGCTACAGGTGGTGAACCTCGTCCTGTGTGTTATTTGCTGTTACCATGGTTACAGGTGGTGAACCTCATCCTCTATGTGTTAGTTGCTGTTACCATGGTTACAGGTGGTGAACCTCGTCCTCTTGTGTTATTTGCTTTTACCATGGTTACAGGTGATGAACCTCGTCCTCTGTGTTAATTTGTTACCATGGTTACAGGTGATGAACCTCATCCTCTATGTGTTAGTTGCTGTTACCATGGTTACAGGTGATGAATCTCGTCCTCTATGTGTTATTTGCTGTTACCATGGTTACAGGTGGTGAACCTCGTCCTCTGTGTTATTTGCTTTTACAATGGTTACAGGTGATGAACCGCATCCTTTCTGTTTTATTTTCTGTTACCATGGTTACAATTGATGAACCTAATCCTCTATATGTTATCTTGTTACTATAGCTACCAGTGATGAACCTCGTCCTCTATGTTTTATGTTGCTGTTACAGGTGGTGAACCTAGTCAATTTATTCATCACTTATGGTGACACGTTTCTGCCATGTCCTGACAGCTACGATCAACTGTATTATGAGATTGTTCGTCGTCATCATGTGTTTGATAATCTCTATTCGATGGGTAAGTAATGCCAGCAGAAATAAAGATGGGTAAGTAATGCCAGCAGAAATAAAGATGGGTAAGTAATGCCGTCAGAAATAAAGATCGGTAAGTAATGCCAGCATAAATAAAGATGGCTAAGTAATGGCAGCAGCAATAAAGATGGGTAAGTAATGCTAGCAGAAAAAAAGATTGGTAATTAATGCCAGCAGAAATAAAGATGGGTAAGTAATGGCAGCAGAAATAAAGATGGCTAAGTAATGCCGTTAGAAATAAATATCGGTAAGTAATGCCAGCAGAAATAAAGATGGCTAAGTAATGCCAGCAGCATTAAAGATGGGTACGTAGTGCTAGCAGAAATAAAGATGGGTAAGTAATGCCAGCAGCAATAAAGATGGGTAAGTAATGCCAGCAGCAATAAAGATGGGTAAGTAATGCCAGAAGTAATAAAGATGGGTAAGTAATGCCAGCAGTAATAAAGATGGGTAAGTAATGGCAGCAGAAATAAAGATGGGTAAGTGATGTCAGCAGCAATAAAGATGGGTAAGTAATGCCAGCAGAAATAAAGATGGGTAAGTAATGCCAGCAGCAATAAAGATGGCTAAGTAATGCCAGCAGCAATAAAGATGGGTAAGTAATGCCATCAGAAATAAAGATGGGTAAGTAATGCCAGCAGAAATAAAGATGGCTAAGTAATGCCAGCAGCAATAAAGATGGGTAAGTAATGCCAGCAGTAATACAGATTGGTAAGTAATGCCAGCAGTAATAAAGATGGGTAAGTAATGCCAGCATCAATAAAGATGCGTAAGTAATGCCAGCAGAAATAAAGATGGCTAAGTAATGCCGTCAGAAATAAAGATGGCTAAGTGATGCCAGCAGCAATAAAGATGGGTAAGTAATGCCAGCAGCAATAAAGATGGGTAAGTAATGCCAGCAGTAATAAAGATGGGTAAGTAATGCCAGCAGCAATAAAGATGGGTAAGTAATGTCAGCAGAAATAAAGATGGGTAAGTAATGCCAGCAGCAATAAAGACGGGTAAGTAATGCCAGCAGCAATAAAGATGGGTAAGTAATGCCAGCAGCAATAAAGATGGGTAAGTAATGTCAGCAGCAATAAACTTAGACTCAGGTATGTTAACAATGGAGTTAACAATCCAGTTTATCCATCAATCATATGATGTCATAATCAACTACGTGATGTGTAGGATGATGTCATAATCAATTATGGCATGAATGACGCGTTCATCACAAACGCTTAATTGATGATGGACTAAGCTTTGTTGTACAAATTGTATGTCTTTACTATTTAATAAATATGCTGCTGTACTAGGCAGATTTTTGTTTTGTTTTCATGTTCCTTGGTCTGTAGGGGCAGTTGTGCCTGTCTCGTGCATCTGTGGTATGTTATCTATCCGAGTGTCAAATAGGGTTGCACAATTTTTTGATTATTCGATTAATCGCAATTATATAATTCAAAATGATCGTGGATGATTATCAAATGAAATAATCGTGTAATTACCATGTTGAAATTTTTGTCAAGACACTTTTACGCTTGTGAAACTCTACTCGCGTTACCAATCATGGAAACAAACATCCGGCTATCAGCCGAATGTGTGAACGATTAAATAAACTAAATAAATAACTGATTTGTTTGTCTTGACTCATGATTAGTTTCAGATGAATAAAGATTGCTCACTTGGTCGCTATTTGTCATTGTTGTTGTAATCACACACGCTTATTCCGCGTTCCCCATTCTCTGAATAGTTATGCGCTAACGGTTTTCCTAAAAAAGCTCTAAAACTGATACCACGGAAATTCAACACATTTTCTCCCGTAGAAATTCTCACCGCCTATGCCTATGTTTAATGTATACCTCAAAACATCACTGGGGAAGTGAAATTATTTGATTTGAGCGCCTAAATATTGCATATCTTTTAATAAAGGTCGTTTACTACATAAAAATGAATCCACAATTTGATATAAAATGGCGTCGCGAAAAACCACAAATCACGTGATTAGCCTCCAATTGAAGTTTATTTTAGAGCGAGTACTCGGATATAAATATTCTGGAATCGGGGACTCGGAACTTGGGAATTTCTCTAAATTATCATTGCGCGATAGGAACTGAGTATTTTACTGTCAATATGAATAACGGGTACCCGTGTGATAAACTCCCATTAGCGTATAATATCTCGCGAGAACACGCCGCCTCCCATCGCAAAAGAGCCGCTGGCTCGCCAACTTAAGAAGCTGGCTATATTGGCGTTTGTAATAATTCAATTTGGATCATTTAATGTTGATTGGCGTTACAAAATTGATGCACATTTTCTCCCGTACTTGTTTGGTACATAAATTTGGTCTTAAAATATATTTATAAGGAAGGTATTTAATCACGCCAAGACTGTTTTAATCGCATTTTGACGACAAAAGTGTGGAATAAACTTTATTATATCTTGAACATACGTGGCCTACTATTAGTATTAATCTAATAGGTGGTCGAGATTTACAAATCCGAGGCCTGTATTGACTTCTAGAGGGGCCGGAAATGTATCAGAGCAGAGATCGATCTGAAGTAGACACACCCTGTGACACGATTGTTATTATTATACACGCTATTCTTACAAATTTGCTCTTTTCCTATACAATCTGCTGAGTTATGGGGTGGGCTTCTAATACAGAGTTTTTGCCGTTTTGAAACTGCTAAGAAATCATTGGAATATGTCAAAGTTAGGAGGTGGGCTTCTATTCGAGCATAGGCTACAATTAAGGGAAATACGGCACCTTACGTTTTCTGTCTAGAAAAATCTTGATACATTCCTTTGTTTGCAATCAGCAACTGAAATATTCTGTCCATTCCATGTATGTACACCCAAGTGCCTAACCCATAATCTTACAATCTGCAGTAGCATAATAACGTCCTCTTTTTTTAAAATGATCGCGATTTTGAAAAGTGAATAATCGTGCAACCCTAGTGTCAAATTTTTAAACAACTTTCCAACAACCACTGTGTCAAATTCAACCTAATTTGTTAGACACATCTTTGTGTCATAGACATGTCTGATTGTTGAATTGGAGCTGAATGGTTGATAAAGAGTCAGCCTCCTGTCTGTGTCTGTGTGATATGAAAGGTTCTAACGCACCCCCCCCCCCCCCCCATATATACGCTATGCTGAGAATGAACAGTATACCATACATGATTTTAACCCTTTAATGGTCATGCCAATCACAACTAGGCTTTGTAGTGGTTTTGAGAAATGTTTGTCTGTTGTACAAAGAAGACAATTCATGAAATTGTACTACTAGAATGACTGTCTCGATTACAGAGCCAGTCATTCTATTGGTAAATTCTAAAAAATAGTCTTCTCTAACCTGCAAATGGACATTGACAAAGTAAAACTGTAAATTTCTTGACCATTAAAGTGTTGCCCTATGTCTGGTGTGCTAGTGCTGCTTAAGTATGAGCTAAGATCATCGCTCTATGCTTGTACACAAAGGTTCCGCAGATAATAGGTCGCTGACCTACATTTCACACCTTTCATAAGCAATCACTATGGATAGTAAGGTTTACATTCTCTAACCCTGCTATTGTAGGTAGTCGCTCATCCTGGTTAGCCTTTTAATGGGCAAGGTTTAGCAAGAAAATAGGATAATTGAAGTTTTTCTTAGTGTATGTCAAATTGCAGGCCAAAAGAAGACTATCTATTGTACAACTGGAACTTGGTTATCGAGCCAGTCATGTGTGTGGTACAATTTTGAAACTACTCTTTGCTTGGCCTGTTACAAAACATTCCTCACAACTGCTTCACGTTTTGGCTGGCTTGGCCATTAAAGGATTACTTACATGATGGTACCTTACAGATATCTTTAAAGGAGATCACAAATGAGAAATTGATATCCAATAAAACTCAAAAATACATTTTTATCAGATTGTATTAATTTAATGAAAATTTGACAGATTTTCACACCCTCGTCTTTCACTTCAAGAGTATACTTACCTCCCTAATACTTTTGATATTGCTAAATATTGGCTTTCACTCAATAAACACTCAGATTTAAAACAGTTAGGTGCCCCTACTGGGCAGGGAGTCAGAGCGTAGTCTGGCGGATGCCAGCCCCACCACCGCGCATGCGCAGACTAGCACTTCCTCTTTGCTAGATTATTGGCAAAGAGAACACACATGTTTTTTGAGTCATAAGCTTTTCTTGCTCTTTAACGTTTTTATTGGTGTTATTTTGGAAGTGATAAGACCTGATTTGGATGGCGGGAGGATACACTTCGCCACAGGAGGACGTTGGACCTTTAAATCAGGTGACTTCTAGTAAAATTAGCGAGTTTTCTTCCCGGTGTATTGTGTTTCCGGGACTCGCGTTTACCGTGATAGGCGCCTTGGTTGGTTGGGTTATATCAACTCGGTGCTACCTAGGACTAATTTCTCTTTCTGTTTATGTCCACAGGTCTGTATGACGCTAGGTGGTGACGTCACAGTACCAGAGAATTAGTATTCTCTCCACCATGGTTCCATTTCCTACTAACACTGTTAGGTTATCTAACCAAATGAAAAATTATGTCCAGTGAGTTGGAGGCCTGGTATAAAGGTCTTCTCACTTTGCCCTCTTGATCCAATTCCTTCCCCATGAGGTGGAGAGAGTTAAGAGGCGTGCAGATGGTGGAGTTTCCGGTTCGTCACGTTGGATGGTTTGTCTATACAAAGTGTCAGGTATCTAGTTATTGATAATGTGGTGATGTTAATTATTGTAAACAATCAAAGGGAGATAATTAACATTTTTGCCAGAAAAGAGTTATCTATATGTATCTGATGGTTGTGTAGTCAACTTATCCATTCAGCATACAATTCGTCTTTGCACTTGGATGTTTTGTTGGGATCGAATTTTTTCCTGTCACGGGATTAATGACGTCATAATCAGCTGGCTATGTATTTATTAGCAATTCAAGCGCTAGGCTGGTTTTTGATGTATATTGATTTTTATGATCGTTTTCCTTCTCCTTGAGTTGGATTGAGTTTCTAAGCTTAACTAGTTGCTCATACTCCTTGTCCTTTGCCCTGTTTCAGGGACCGGGTTGCGCGTCCTGTGGACGTTTTATGCATGTGAAGTTCTGGCCGCATCTGTGTTATCGATGTAGCCCTTGTGGTCCATTGATTAATTGTGACATATGTAAGCACTGGGGGGGCGAGTTAATGTCCGAATTCTTGTGCTGCTTACAGGCGACGGACAAGGTGGTAGAGGAGGAGAAGAAGAAGAAGCGGAAACGAGAGGTTGTAAGTAGGAAGGGTAAGGGGAAGGTCTCGTCCGCGGTGGATATGGAGACCTTCCGGACCGAGATGTTGGGAGAGATGAAGAGGACAATAAAAGATTTGGTTCCAGGGTTGCTTCGTGGCATGCTTCCTGGACCAGATCCTTTATTGTCCTCATCATCGGCTTCGGAGCAGGTAATCCCCGCCTCTGGATCGATTTTCCTTAGTCCGCTTCCGTTGTCCGACGATTCAGAGGTGGCCCCATTAGAGGGGGCGTTCCACGGCCCTGGCAGCAGGCTTATTGCCGCGCCGATAGGGGACCGTGGACGGTTGTCGCTGGAACCCGCTGGCTGCTTATCAGTCCAGGGGTATCCGCACGCCGCGGTGGCCAGTACCTCCTATGGCACCGTTCCTGGTCAGCCCGGGTTAGCTCTCTTTGCTGACCCGGGGTCTAATCTTTCTGACCAGGGTGATGAGGATTACCTGCTAGGGTCGCCGTCTGACAACGTGGACATGGATGAAGACGTTTGTGCACCCCTCGCGGGGAATACAGGCGCTTTTTTCCACGGTATTACTCACCCTGGAGTAAGGTCCGCGGTTCAGGTGGTGGCCCAGGGCGCTGCTGATGGCCAGCGGTACCGCATACCTCGGCTTGCCGAGAGTGTAGCTGGTGCTGGCCGGGCCCGTGGTAGGGCTATATATACCCCGCGCTCTACCGCGGTGCCTGCTCCTGGTCAAACCAGTGATATTCTCATGCCGGTGCTGTCAGGCCCGCATGTTTTCCCTGGCTTGCCAGGTGTATCAGCGTACCCGCCGTCAAGCTCTACTGCTTGCGCTCAGGAGGAAGACGAAGGACCCCGTCTTGTAGAGCGCTCGCAGTTAGCCACGGAGGAGGATTGGTATGACGCTTGCCAGTGGTTGGTGAGCGTTAGGCCTGATCTGCCCGTGGAGCAGTCGGCTAGCCACCGTGTTCACACGCCGTGGTTAGCTGGGAAACCAACTGCTAACGCTATGCCTTCTCTGCCGCTGGCGGAGCATGTCGTTGACATGTTCAAGGCGGCGGAGGCGTCCATTAACACGAGTGGACGTCTCGCGAAGGCCCCTCGCGAGGTGGCCAGGCGTTGTCGCATCGTGCCCCTGGACTACCAGCGGTACGGTGTGGTACCCAAGCCCAGCGTGGATGACCGCGCGGCTTTGGGTGAGGATACGCGGCCAGGCTCCCGTTCTGACGCGGGGGTCTTGTGCGCGAACGCGTTGCGTTCGGCGAATACCGCGTTGCGTGATGCGGAGGAGAGTGGGAGGGCTTCGATTGCCGCTCTGTCCCACGTCTCCCAGCTGTTACAGGGGGTAGTAACGGCATCCGCATCGCGCCAGCCAGGCCCGCTCGCGGTCCAGCGAACCATCCAGGATGGTATTAACCTGGCGCTGGACTGTATGACGCGGGCGGTGACCAGGAGTGTCAGGGCAAGACGCACATTTGCCCTGGACAATCTGTGCCCGTCTCAGGACCTGTATAATAGGCTACTCCGTACGCCTATGACGGGTCCTGGTCTTTTTGGAGGTGAGGGATGTCGCCACCTCCAGGAGACGGTCACCCTGGTGAATAACCAGAGGGCGCTGCGCGAACAGTTTGAGGTACTGCGTCGTGCTAACGTTCGCGCCGCGGCCCCTGCGTATCGTCCCCTGCAGGCTCGAGGTGGTGCTGGCCAAGTCAGAGGCCAGCCGCCGTCGCAGCGCCGGCCTCGGCCGCGTGCGATTCGGCCAGCAGTGAGGGGGGCGCAGGCTCCTCAGCCGCCGTCAGCCAGGCAGCCGCCCGTGCACCGAGGTGCGCGCGGGGCGGGGCGGGTCGCGCGAGGATCTGGGCGTGGTTATCGTTCCTGACAGGGCGCTTACCGCGGTAAGGACCACGCCGGTGTGTATGGCGACGGAGACAGTGCCGCTCTTGCATGCCTTGTGTCCACCGCGGTCCCTAGGTGGACCGGTGGGAGGCCGGCTAGCCGACCACATGCAAGAGTGGGAACGGTTAACTCAGGACCGTTTAGTCTTGCGATGGCTTTCCGTGGGGTATCATCCAGAGTGGATGACAGGCCCGCCGTCGCGACTGTCTCTGGTGCCAGTCTGGACTCCCATTCCGAGAGATCCAGATCAAAGGTTGTGTATCGAGGAGGAGATAAATTCCCTCGTACAAAAAGGAGCTATTCAGCCGGCACAAAGGTGTCCGGGCTTCTATTCAACCCTGTTCTTGGTAACAAAACGCACCGGTGGGTGGAGACCGATTCTCAACCTCAAGCCATTGAACAAGTTCATCGAGACGCCCAGTTTCAAGATGGAAACGGTGCGTTCGGTGTTGGCGGGGTTGGAGAGGGGGATGTGGACGGCGTCGATAGATTTGAAGGACGCTTATTTCCACATCCCCATCCACAGGAGTTTCTGTCGCTTCCTGAGATTTGCATTCCAGGGCAGACAGTGGGAATTCAGGGTGTTGCCCTTCGGAATTTCCACGGCTCCTCGGGTTTTCACCCGTGTGGTTCTTGCGATCACAGCATACCTCCGCAGGAGAAGCATAGCAGTCCACGCGTACATAGACGACTGGCTGTTGAAAGCGCACACCCGGGAAAGTTTGTCCGCCAATCTGGAGATTGTTTTGAAAATTCTCACAGACTTGGGCTGGATGATCAATTTCCCAAAATCAGAGCTGACTCCATCCCAGAAGTTTGTTTACCTGGGGATGTTCTTCGATCTGGAGACAGGATATGTTTATCCTACTCAGGAGAGAGTTCAAATACTCATCTCGTTGATTCAGTCAGTGTGCGACAGTCGTCATGTCCTGGCACGGGTTTACTTGAGAATGCTGGGGTTGATGGTTTCGTTGGAACCAGTCATTCCTCAGGCCGCCTTACGCAGGCGGCCGATCCAGTTGTTTCTCATGACACAATGGACCCAGAGTACAGGTTCGCTGGACTCGAATGTGTCAGTGTTGGCGCCTCTGATTCACCACCTGCAATGGTGGTTGAATACAGAGAATCTCTTACCGGGGGTTTTGCTAACCCCTCCCCACCCTCAGGTGACTGTGTATACAGATGCATCGATGGAGGGCTGGGGAGCTTGCCTGGAAGAATCCACGATATCAGGGCTTTGGAATCTGGAACAGTCACAGGAACATATAAATCTACTGGAGCTAAGAGCAGTAGTCCTGGGCCTGGAACATTTCTTACAGAAAGTTCAGGGCAAGATTGTTCTTCGTCGTTCAGACAACTCAACAGTTGTGACTTACATAAACCGCCAGGGCGGAACGAAGTCGCCCAGTCTCTGTATGATGACATGGAAACTGCTTTGTTGGTGTCTGGATCACCAGATTACCTTGAAAGCAGTTCATATTCCGGGAAGGTTAAACCTGCTAGCAGACTCATTGAGCCGAAGGATGAGTGTTTTACCCACGGAATGGCAACTAAATCAATGTGTGGCGGATCGTCTGTTCGACCATTGGGGGAAACCCAACATCGATTTGTTCGCAACGAAGAAGAATGCGAAGATGACGACGTACGTCTCTCCGATTCCGGATCCAAGCGCTTTCGCAACAGATGCGTTAGCTATCAGCTGGGGGAGAATGTATGCATACGCATTCCCTCCAGCAATCCTGATTCCAAAAATTCTTCAGAAAATCAGACAAGAGGAATGCCAAGTGCTTCTGATCGCCCCGGATTGGCCAAGCCGATCATGGTATACGGATCTGCTGGACCTTCTGGTCTGCAATCCGGTTCCTCTGCCTCTGATGGACGATATTATCTTCCAGGGCAAGGCCCTTCACAACAATCCGTCAATGTTCAGATTGACTGCGTGGATGTTGTCAAGGAATCTAGAATTAAGGAGGGCTTTTCTGAGCAAGCAGCCATGTTTATGGCCAAAGCCAGGAGGGGGTCAACCTCCAGAGCATATAATTATAAAATCAACAGATTTGCAGAATGGTGCTCAAAAAGATGTATTGATCCAATGGATTCATCTATTCAAGTAGTAGCTGATTTCCTCTGTCACCTCTATGATGCCTATAGCCTCAAGCCTAACTCTATTGCTGGTTATAAGTCAGCATTAATGTCTGTTATTCCTTGCTTGGCTAAGAGGGGAAGTGATGAAGTAAATACATTGAATGTATTAATTAAAGGCATGGGCAATCTAAGACCAAGGAATCCTCCTGTGATTCCGTCTTGGAGTTTATCGCTAGTGCTTCAAGTACTAGGTGATAAGCCTTTTGAACCACTTAGTTCCATTTCTATGAAACTATTAACACTGAAGACTGTGTTTTTAATTGCTGCGGCCTCGGCTAGGCGTAGGAGTGAGATTCATGCCTTATCAGCCGAGGATGACCGTTTTGTGGTTTCAGGGGAAGGCCTTAAGCTGCTACCTAGGATTAATTTCTTGGCTAAAAATCAGTCGTTGAAATATCCAGGTCAACCTATTATTTTGCCTGCTTTAACTAGATATGATCCTAATTCTAAAGCATGGTGTCCCGTCCGGGCGCTGCGCCGGTACAAACAACGTACGGCGGCATGGCGCACCGACCAGTCAGCGTTATGGTTGTCATATATTGAACCCCATGGGAGGGCTTCTAAGGACACCATTTCCAGGTGGATTGTGGAATGCATTCAGTTTTGCCATAAATCCGCCACCGGGAAGCAGGTTGACGTGGCCAAGGCTCACAGTGTCCGCGGCGTAGTGACATCCACGGCCCTATTTAATGGGGTCCCTGTGGATGATATTATGTCGGTGGCTCAGTGGCACTGTGAGTCAAGTTTTACAGACCATTATCTCCGTGACACCTCTAATCCTCTCGCCTTGTCGGTTTTGAAAAAATAAATCGGTTTATATTTTTTGAGGTGATTTCCTCATTACTTATATATATCACAATTAATTTATGGAAACACCCACTTTTTTGGGCCTGCATCAGTCTTTACCGATGGGAAGATGATGTCAGCAGCCATTTTCAACAAGGTCAGTCTTGTTCATGTGTTGTCCGTTGTTGATTGTATTGTCACGATTACCCGTTATTAATATGGTGATGGTTTGTGTATTTGTGTGGTTCATTGTTGAGAGTTACGAAAATGGAGCTTTTTCGTCTCTGTCCTGTAGTACATGGCACTTGTACGTAGAGAGCGTATAGGACATTGAGGTCAGTCGACTCTTCCTCCCAGGAAGGAGGGGGGGGAGCGCATATGACATTCGGTCATCTCTCATACATCGGTCGTGTTATCCGATGGTTAGTCAAATCCTGACTGTTTTTTCTTACAGTTTCAGAAGTTTAAGTGCCTTAAACGCAGAAAAGCGTATAGGGATGAGCTGGTCTTTTGACCTCGCCTCCCTCCCGCCAGATTCACTTTCGAATTCTGGCAATATCAAAAGTATTAGGGAGGTAAGTATACTCTTGAAGTGAAATAAACGAAATCTAGGATTTCTTTTTTCACGAGAGAGTTGATACTTACCTCCCTAGATACGGACCCGGCCTCTCCACCCCACAGAGGCTCGGTCTTCAGGCTCTTAATAGTTGCATGTGTGTCAGCCAATAATCTAGTCAGAGGAAGTGCTAGTCTGCGCATGCGCGGTGGTGGGGCTGGCATCCGCCAGACTACGCTCTGACTCCCTGCCCAGTAGGGGCACCTAACTGTTTTAAATCTGAGTGTTTATTGAGTGAAAGCCAATATTTAGCAATATCAAAAGTATTAGGGAGGTAAGTATCAACTCTCTCGTGAAAAAAGAAATCCTAGATTTCGTTTATATTACAGTACCATTAACTATTGACACCCCATACAATTCACAGTATGAGATGTCAACCAGGTCGTTTCAAATTACACAACAGGTTCTTAATATTAGAAAAAATTGTTGTCTAATGAAGGTAAGAAGCGGGACATCAGATTCAAGCTTCAGTTGCATTTCATTAAATGATAGTGTTCTGAATGAGACGGTGTGAGTTATCATTCATCAACCGCCAAATATCATTCACACACAATGATGTCGTATCCAACAACGATTCTGTGCTGAGATTATTATGGTATGCTCATCAAAATTAAAGTGATTATCCATGGCAACATTTACTATTGATGAATTTGAAATATATGCATTTCCAAATATATTTTATTTTAATTAAATAATACAAAAACCGTATTTGGCATGCTCTGATCCCTAATGAACATTTCCAGATTTAGATATGCCCCACTCATCTTTATCTAAGCTCCACCCGCAGCTCGCTCGTGTTGGGATCGATCGATTGCTGAGCTCCCTGACTATCAATTTCCAGAAAACTATACGGGTAAGCTGTTGAATGTTTTTATACTAACTTGACTGGGCGCTGTTGCTGCCTGTGGCAGCAATAGTGCCCAGTCAAATTAGTTTAAAAATGTTCAACAGAATGTTTATTATATAGTAAAGACATACAATTCGACATACTATTCATACAATGTGTCGGACTATTAAGCATTAAAGACGGACTATATCGAGCCATCCATGACATCATGATTATGACATCATTCTACACATCACATAGTTAATTATGATGCCATAGGACATCAGATGATCGATGGATAAACTGGAAAGGTGAATTGATTGCTTACTCCATTAACCTTATTATTTGTCTTTCAGCATTACGCTATACCACTAACAATGGTGAGTGGAAAGATGCGGCAGTCAGACTTTCAAACCACCTCGGTAATATCAGGTGAGTCTGCAATTGATGAATACAGTTTCTCAGTCAAGCAGATGACATCGTAATCAATTACGTCATATGTAGTATGATGTCATAATCATTTATGTCATGAATGACGAGATATGGTCTGTCACAAATGCTGTGAAACTAATTTGATTGGGCAGCCGCAGCAACCAGTCAAATTGGTTTCAAAATATTCAATAGCTTACCTAATATATAGTTTTCTGGAAATTATGATTCAGAGTGCAGGGATCATTGATGATTAATGATGTTATGATGTGCAGACATGTCACTTCTGTTTATCACATTCTGATGGTCATGACTCCGTACATGCCACTTCTGTTTATCACATTCTGAGGGTTAGGACTTCGGACATGTCCCTTCTGTTTATCACATTCTGATGGTCATGACTTCAGATGACTACAGCATCAAAGTGATTTGGGCTAAGGAAGTCAGTTACTCGGTTTATAATGTCATCTATACATGCTCCACTGTAAGATGGAACTGTTGTGTTGATACAGTCATTTGACATGTATTTTCCAGTGAGTTTCCTCAGTGTCGAACTTCCAATTACAAGGATATTTTTTGTAGTTGTTTGTTCCTGTTGGGTTGTCTGTCTATTAGGCCTACGTGTATCCCCAGAGTTAGGCCTATCAGGACAAGTTTGGTTTGAGAGAACTTCTCTGTAGGACCTGATTCCAGGCTTTATAATAGGTTTGGGTGTATTAGATTCCCTAATCTTAGTAGGTACAGGCGCATGGTTGGGCATGTTAGATGTAGGCACATGCAGGTCATGACCTATGGGCCTATGACCTATGGGCAAACCTTCATAGCTGGTTTTTCCAGGTATAGCTAATGGGGTGAACTCTCTTCCCCAACAATAATGCAGTGGGAGTATGGCTTGTTGACTAGGTCTCCTAAAAGTATTTGTAGATTTTTGTTATTTTCTAATGTTGAATTTGGGCTGGGATAAATGCATGTGAACAGCAGGTTATTTCCAACACCCAAATCAATTCCAATGCTGATAAATTCAGAAAATTCAAGTTCAGTGTCTATGAGTTTGTATGGCAGTGATGATTTGATATAAATGATCATTCCCCTTCCTTCTGTCCCTTTAGATATGTTCAGAGGTAAAGTATCATAGCCGTTGATGTTATATTCAGCTAATACTCTTTCATATCGGAAATGCTTGGGTTTGATTTGTGAGATAGCTAATATTGCTGGTTTGTTGTCCATAAGTCCTAGTTGTAACTTAAGCTCATTTATTTTATCTACATTCAAAGTGTCAGCATTTGTAAATATAATTTTGAAATCCTTTTCTAAAACATTAGTAATATATGGTTTGCGACAGTGCTTATTTAGTGATTTGTTACTTTTGTTTGTTTTTGTTTTGTTGGCTATTGATCTTGATTGATTTGTTGTGTTTTTATGTTTGTCATTACAATTTCCATCAGCATCCATATCAGTGGCTGGATTTGTAGTGTGGCATACATCTGGAAGGATCTTAATGCGATTGGATAATTTTAATTGGTTCTTTTGACATTCATTATTGTTTGTTTTTGTTCTAGATTGATTAAAATACACACGCTCTGTTGTGTTGGCTTGTGTTGCGTTTATGGGATTAATGTTTAGTATGGTTGAACAAATGCACTCGTCCTGGGGGCTGTGGATACAAAATTATTAGGTTGTGACGGTTTGCTTTGAGTTACGGTTGAATCAAATATTCTTTCTACGCAACTCATAATGTTATTTGACAATAACCTCATACCATCGTAGTTTGGATGTATGTAGTCATGGAAAAGCTCTTGCATAATGCTTCCATCTGGATGGCAGAAGAGATCATTATGGTCTATGAAATTTACAGAATGCCATGTGGCAAGGGAGTGCAACATGTGATTGAACTGCATAATTTTCCTATTGGCATATATGCTGGTGGGTCATGGCAAGAGAGCTGATAGGCTAATAGTAATGCCAGGTGCTAGTGCCTTGATGTGGTCAATTAAACCATCATAATCATATATCATATCAGTACTGGATTGCCTACGTATATCATTACTACCGACGTGTATGACTATAGCATCAAAGTGATTTGGGCTAAGGAAGTCAGTTACTCGGTTTCTAATGTCATCTATACATGCTCCACTGTAAGATGGAATTGTTGTGTTGATACAGTCATTTGACATGTATTTTCCACTGAGTTTCCTCAGTGTCGAACTTCCAATTACAATGATATTTTTTGTAGTTGTTTGTTCCTCTTGGGTTGTCTGTCTATTAGCCCTACATGTATCCCCAAAGTTAGGCCTATCAGGACAAGTTTGGTTTGAGAGAACTTCTCTGTAGGACCTGATTCCAGGCTTTATACTAGGTTTGGGTGTATTAGATTCCCTAATCTTAGTAGGTACAGGCGCATGGTTGGGCATGTTAGATGTAGGCACATGCAGGTCATGACCTATGGGCCTATGACCTATGGGCAAACCTTCATAGCTGTTTTTTTTCAGGTATAGCTAATGGGGTGAACTCTTCCCCTGCCCTGTTGGCGGAAGTGTTGCCAGCATGAGCAGTCTGATTTTTCAGAATGAGAACATCTGCTTGGAGGGATGACTGATTCTTTTTCATTTGTTGTATTTCATCCAAAATTTCGTTTAGTATTTCAACATTATTAAATGTTGACTGTTTTTCTTTGTGTATGTGGTTACACCAATATCCTGTAATATAGGAGTTAAAACCTGTGATTCCGGGATCACATCATCAATCAGTGAGACATTGGATGCAGATGATACATTCAGAGAATCCGTATGGGTGCCACGATGCACGATACTTATAGAGTTGTCAGCATTTGGAGGGATATTATTTCCATATATGAAAAATATCTTATGACGAATGTTCTATAGTGTTGACTGATTTATTCTATTAAATGGTTGAACACTGATTTGTATAGTTTAAATCCACAAATCCCCTTATATTGCTATGATAAGCCCTATGGTATTCATTCACCTATTCTATTCATTTTACCACACACATCCATGCCACTTCTAATCACACCTGTCCTCACTGGCTAAACTCACATTATTCTACCTATTCATGAAATTCTCTTATATTTTCTCTCATTATGAAATTTTGTTTAACCCATTTAATGAGACCCCTTTCGTAGGTATTTTGAAAATAATTTGTTTGGAAGTTGTTGCTGTCTAACACAGCAATGCCTTCCATTCAAATTAATTTCAAAATATTCAACAGCTTTCCTGTATTGTTACATTTAGATTGTGTTAAAGGCCAGTTTAATCAGTGAAAGGGTTAAATACACTATACATTTTCTTGTAGTTAAAATTGTGTTACTTTGAAAATTATTTGACAGAAAGTAATTTCTCCCACAGGAACCAATACAGTCCAATTGTTGTCAAATTTACATTCTTCATCTTGTTGAGAAATTTATTGCATTAGCCCTTTCATGGATGGAATACTTTAAATCACATTTTCAAAGCAACCACACAGAAAAGCAGATGACTACTTTGAAAATAATTTGGCTGGAATATTTTGCTGCCTTAGGCAGCAACAGGTTATAAAAAAATAAATTTCAAAATATTCAACAGAATATTTGCTGTCAAGAAAAATTATTTGCATCATTGAAAAGTTAAGATCTGTTTAAATCTATGTTCCCACACATGGGGTGTAATTTTATTGCTTCAACACCTTCCTGCTGTTTTCTATTCATTCTCCCACAAACACATAGCCCCTTATAATCACACCCTGGTATATGCTCAACTACTTCATACAATTATCTGACCGTATAGACAAACAGTTCTGTACATAAACCTGACACAAGCCTTTATGATGTAGGACACATTCTGGTGAATAGTTTGAAACTAATTTGCATGCTAGTTGTTGCTGCCTAAGGCAGCACTGGCTTCCAGTCAAATTGTCTTCAAGATAAATTTTCTGGTTGGTTTGATTCTAAATAGCTCTATTGCTTAGTGGGAATTAACATCTCATATGTACAAGTTAATCCATTGCATTCCAAATTCAGTATATGAAAAAAGCAATATAGAAGATCTAAGCATTTAATACTGTTTGTTTTGATTATGATTTCACAAACTGACACATATATTATAGCTATTATATTAACCCTTATTGCATTAATGCTAAATATAATTTATACATAGTCAGTAAAAGAATGTCTGGTGTATATTGGATAATGTCTTTGAAATCTGTTGCTGCCACATTAGATACCAACAGTTTACAGCACTTGTTTCCAGAATGTACACCAACTAAAATATGAAAATGACTTTGGGAGCTTATATTTCAGTGGTCAAAGGGGTTTCAGGACCACAAGGCAGACACATTCTTTATGATTAGATAAAGGTTGGGAATATTTTTATTTACTTTGCTAGGAAGATCCTGCAGTCTATATATATATTATATGAAAAGTATTTGAAAAAGCATTTGAAAACTGTTTGAAATTTCAAATACTTTAGCAAAAGTATTTAAATGCAAATGCAAATAGTTGTGATTTGAAATCTTTAAATGCAAAGGCAAATGCAAATACTTGAAAAAAAGTATTTAAATGGATTTAAATGCAAATGTGTTTGCATTTGACCCCAGGTCTGCCACTAGCTGACCATGTGGAATGAGACTGCCCATTTTCACTTCAAGAGTATACTTACCTCCCTAATACTTTTGATATTGCTAAATATTGGCTTTCACTCAATAAACACTCAGATTTAAAACAGTTAGGTGCCCCTACTGGGCAGGGAGTCAGAGCGTAGTCTGGCGGATGCCAGCCCCACCACCGCGCATGCGCAGACTAGCACTTCCTCTTTGCTAGATTATTGGCAAAGAGAACACACATGTTTTTTCAGTCATAAGCTTTTCTTGCTCTTTAACGTTTTTATTGGTGTTATTTTGGAAGTGATAAGACCTGATTTGGATGGCGGGAGGATACACTTCGCCACAGGAGGACGTTGGACCTTTAAATCAGGTGACTTCTAGTAAAATTAGCGAGTTTTCTTCCCGGTGTATTGTGTTTCCGGGACTCGCGTTTACCGTGATAAGCGCCTTAGTTAGTTGGTTTAGGTCAACTCGGTGCTACCTAGGACTAATTTCTCTTTCTGTTTCTGTCCACAGGTCTGTATGACGCTAGGTTGTGACGTCACAGTACCAGAGAATTAGTATTCTCTCCACCATGGTTCCATTTCCTACTAACACTGTTAGGTTATCTAACCAAATGAAAAATTATGTCCAGTGAGTTGGAGGCCTGGTATAAAGGTCTTCTCACTTTGCCCTCTTGATCCAATTCCTTCCCCATGAGGTGGAGAGAGTTAAGAGGCGTGCAGATGGTGGAGTTTCCGGTTCGTCACGTTGGATGGTTTGTCTATACAAAGTGTCAGGTATCTAGTTATTGATAATGTGGTGATGTTAATTATTGTAAACAATCAAAGGGAGATAATTAACATTTTTGCCAGATAAGAGTTATCTATATGTATCTGATGGTTGTGTAGTCAACTTATCCATTCAGCATACAATTCGTCTTTGCACTTGGATGTTTTGTTGGGATCGAATTTTTCCTGTCACGGGATTAATGACGTCATAATCAGCTGGCTATGTATTTATTAGCAATTCAAGCGCTATGCTGGTTTTTGATGTATTTTGATCTTTATGATCGTTTTCCTTCTCCTTGAGTTGGATTGAGTTTCTAAGCTTAACTAGTTGCTCATACTCCTTGTCCTTTGCCCTGTTTCAGGGAGCGGGTTGCGCGTCCTGTGGACGTTTTATGCATGTAAAGTTCTGGCCGCATCTGTGTTATCGATGTAGCCCTTGTGGTCCTTTGATTAATTGTGACATATGTAAGCACTGGGGGGGCGAGTTAATGTCCGAATTCTTGTGCTGCTTACAGGCGACGGACAAGGTGGTAGAGGAGGAGAAGAAGAAGAAGCGGAAACGAGAGGTTGTAAGTAGGAAGGGTAAGGGGAAGGTCTCGTCCGCGGTGGATATGGAGACCTTCCGGACCGAGATGTTGGGAGAGATGAAGAGGACAATAAAAGATTTGGTTCCAGGGTTGCTTCGTGGCATGCTTCCTGGACCAGATCCTTTATTGTCCTCATCATCGGCTTCGGAGCAGGTAATCCCCGCCTCTGGATCGATTTTCCTTAGTCCGCTTCCGTTGTCCGACGATTCAGAGGTGGCCCCATTAGAGGGGGCGTTCCACGGCCCTGGCAGCAGGCTTATTGCCGCGCCGATAGGGGACCGTGGACGGTTGTCGCTGGAACCCGCTGGCTGCTTATCAGTCCAGGGGTATCCGCACGCCGCGGTGGCCAGTACCTCCTATGGCACCGTTCCTGGTCAGCCCGGGTTAGCTCTCTTTGCTGACCCGGGGTCTAATCTTTCTGACCAGGGTGATGAGGATTACCTGCTAGGGTCGCCGTCTGACGACGTGGACATGGATGAAGACGTTTGTGCACCCCTCGCGGGGAATACAGGCGCTTTTTTCCACGGTATTACTCACCCTGGAGTAAGGTCCGCGGTTCAGGTGGTGGCCCAGGGCGCTGCTGATGGTCAGCGGTACCGCATACCTCGGCTTGCCGAGAGTGTAGCTGGTGCTGGCCGGGCCCGTGGTAGGGCTATATATACCCCGCGCTCTACCGCGGTGCCTGCTCCTGGTCAAACCAGTGATATTCTCATGCCGGTGCTGTCAGGCCCGCATGTTTTCCCTGGCTTGCCAGGTGTATCAGCGTACCCGCCGTCAAGCTCTACTGCTTGCGCTCAGGAGGAAGACGAAGGACCCCGTCTTGTAGAGCGCTCGCAGTTAGCCACGGAGGAGGATTGGTATGACGCTTGCCAGTGGTTGGTGAGCGTTAGGCCTGATCTGCCCGTGGAGCAGTCGGCTAGCCACCGTGTTCACACGCCGTGGTTAGCTGGGAAACCAACTGCTAACGCTATGCCTTCTCTGCCGCTGGCGGAGCATGTCGTTGACATGTTCAAGGCGGCGGAGTCGTCCATTAACACGAGTGGACGTCTCGCGAAGGCCCCTCGCGAGGTGGCCAGGCGTTGTCGCATCGTGCCCCTGGACTACCAGCGGTACGGTGTGGTACCCAAGCCCAGCGTGGATGACCGCGCGGCTTTGGGTGAGGATACGCGGCCAGGCTCCCGTTCTGACGCGGGGGTCTTGTGCGCGAACGCGTTGCGTTCGGCGAATACCGCGTTGCGTGATGCGGAGGAGAGTGGGAGGGCTTCGATTGCCGCTCTGTCCCACGTCTCCCAGCTGTTACAGGGGGTAGTAACGGCATCCGCATCGCGCCAGCCAGGCCCGCTCGCGGTCCAGCGAACCATCCAGGATGGTATTAACCTGGCGCTGGACTGTATGACGCGGGCGGTGACCAGGAGTGTCAGGGCAAGACGCACATTTGCCCTGGACAATCTGTGCCCGTCTCAGGACCTGTATAATAGGCTACTCCGTACGCCTATGACGGGTCCTGGTCTTTTTGGAGGTGAGGGATGTCGCCACCTCCAGGAGACGGTCACCCTGGTGAATAACCAGAGGGCGCTGCGCGAACAGTTTGAGGTGCTGCGTCGTGCTAACGTTCGCGCCGCGGCCCCTGCGTATCGTCCCCTGCAGGCTCGAGGTGGTGCTGGCCAAGTCAGAGGCCAGCCGCCGTCGCAGCGCCGGCCTCGGCCGCGTGCGATTCGGCCAGCAGTGAGGGGGGCGCAGGCTCCTCAGCCGCCGTCAGCCAGGCAGCCGCCCGTGCACCGAGGTGCGCGCGGGGCGGGGCGGGTCGCGCGAGGATCTGGGCGTGGTTATCGTTCCTGACAGGGCGCTTACCGCGGTAAGGACCACGCCGGTGTGTATGGCGACGGAGACAGTGCCGCTCTTGCATGCCTTGTGTCCACCGCGGTCCCTAGGTGGACCGGTGGGAGGCCGGCTTGCCGACCACATGCAAGAGTGGGAACGGTTAACTCAGGACCGTTTAGTCTTGCGATGGCTTTCCGTGGGGTATCATCCAGAGTGGATGACAGGCCCGCCGTCGCGACTGTCTCTGGTGCCAGTCTGGACTCCCATTCCGAGAGATCCAGATCAAAGGTTGTGTATCGAGGAGGAGATAAATTCCCTCGTACAAAAAGGAGCTATTCAGCCGGCACAAAGGTGTCCGGGCTTCTATTCAACCCTGTTCTTGGTAACAAAACGCACCGGTGGGTGGAGACCGATTCTCAACCTCAAGCCATTGAACAAGTTCATCGAGACGCCCAGTTTCAAGATGGAAACGGTGCGCTCGGTGTTGGCGGGGTTGGAGAGGGGGATGTGGACGGCGTCGATAGATTTGAAGGACGCTTATTTCCACATCCCCATCCACAGGAGTTTCTGTCGCTTCCTGAGATTTGCATTCCAGGGCAGACAGTGGGAATTCAGGGTGTTGCCCTTCGGAATTTCCACGGCTCCTCGGGTTTTCACCCGTGTGGTTCTTGCGATCACAGCATACCTCCGCAGGAGAAGCATAGCAGTCCACACGTACATAGACGACTGGCTGTTGAAAGCGCACACCCGGGAAAGTTTGTCCGCCAATCTGGAGATTGTTTTGAAAATTCTCACAGACTTGGGCTGGATGATCAATTTCCCAAAATCAGAGCTGACTCCATCCCAGAAGTTTGTTTACCTGGGGATGTTCTTCGATCTGGAGACAGGATATGTTTATCCTACTCAGGAGAGAGTTCAAATACTCATCTCGTTGATTCAGTCAGTGTGCGACAGTCGTCATGTCCTGGCACGGGTTTACTTGAGAATGCTGGGGTTGATGGTTTCGTTGGAACCAGTCATTCCTCAGGCCGCCTTACGCAGGCGGCCGATCCAGTTGTTTCTCATGACACAATGGACCCAGAGTACAGGTTCGCTGGACTCGAATGTGTCAGTGTTGGCGCCTCTGATTCACCACCTGCAATGGTGGTTGAATACAGAGAATCTCTTACCGGGGGTTTTGCTAACCCCTCCCCACCCTCAGGTGACTGTGTATACAGATGCATCGATGGAGGGCTGGGGAGCTTGCCTGGAAGAATCCACGATATCAGGGCTTTGGAATCTGGAACAGTCACAGGAACATATAAATCTACTGGAGCTAAGAGCAGTAGTCCTGGGCCTGGAACATTTCTTACAGAAAGTTCAGGGCAAGATTGTTCTTATTCGTTCAGACAACTCAACAGTTGTGACTTACATAAACCGCCAGGGCGGAACGAAGTCGCCCAGTCTCTGTATGATGACATGGAAACTGCTTTGTTGGTGTCTGGATCACCAGATTACCTTGAAAGCAGTTCATATTCCGGGAAGGTTAAACCTGCTAGCAGACTCATTGAGCCGAAGGATGAGTGTTTTACCCACGGAATGGCAACTAAATCAATGTGTGGCGGATCGTCTGTTCGACCATTGGGGGAAACCCAACATCGATTTGTTCGCAACGAAGAAGAATGCGAAGATGACGACGTACGTCTCTCCGATTCCGGATCCAAGCGCTTTCGCAACAGATGCGTTAGCTATCAGCTGGGGGAGAATGTATGCATACGCATTCCCTCCAGCAATCCTGATTCCAAAAATTCTTCAGAAAATCAGACAAGAGGAATGCCAAGTGCTTCTGATCGCCCCGGATTGGCCAAGCCGATCATGGTATACGGATCTGCTGGACCTTCTGGTCTGCAATCCGGTTCCTCTGCCTCTGATGGACGATATTATCTTCCAGGGCAAGGCCCTTCACAACAATCCGTCAATGTTCAGATTGACTGCGTGGATGTTGTCAAGGAATCTAGAATTAAGGAGGGCTTTTCTGAGCAAGCAGCCATGTTTATGGCCAAAGCCAGGAGGGGGTCAACCTCCAGAGCATATAATTATAAAATCAACAGATTTGCAGAATGGTGCTCAAAAAGATGTATTGATCCAATGGATTCATCTATTCAAGTAGTAGCTGATTTCCTCTGTCACCTCTATGATGCCTATAGCCTCAAGCCTAACTCTATTGCTGGTTATAAGTCAGCATTAATGTCTGTTATTCCTTGCTTGGCTAAGAGGGGAAGTGATGAAGTAAATACATTGAATGTATTAATTAAAGGCATGGGCAATCTAAGACCAAGGAATCCTCCTGTGATTCCGTCTTGGAGTTTATCGCTAGTGCTTCAAGTACTAGGTGATAAGCCTTTTGAACCACTTAGTTCCATTTCTATGAAACTATTAACACTGAAGACTGTGTTTTTAATTGCTGCGGCCTCGGCTAGGCGTAGGAGTGAGATTCATGCCTTATCAGCCGAGGATGACCGTTTTGTGGTTTCAGGGGAAGGCCTTAAGCTGCTACCTAGGATTAATTTCTTGGCTAAAAATCAGTCGTTGAAATATCCAGGTCAACCTATTATTTTGCCTGCTTTAACTAGATATGATCCTAATTCTAAAGCATGGTGTCCCGTTCGGGCGCTGCGCCGGTACAAACAACGTACGGCGGCGTGGCGCGCCGACCAGTCAGCGTTATGGTTGTCATATATTGAACCCCATGGGAGGGCTTCTAAGGACACCATTTCCAGGTGGATTGTGGAATGCATTCAGTTTTGCCATAAATCCGCCACCGGGAAGCAGGTTGACGTGGCCAAGGCTCACAGTGTCCGCGGCGTAGTGACATCCACGGCCCTATTTAATGGGGTCCCTGTGGATGATATTATGTCGGTGGCTCAGTGGCACTGTGAGTCAAGTTTTACAGACCATTATCTCCGTGACACCTCTAATCCTCTCGCCTTGTCGGTTTTGAAAAAATAAATCGGTTTATATTTTTTGAGGTGATTTCCTCATTACTTATATATATCACAATTAATTTATGGAAACACCCACTTTTTTGGGCCTGCATCAGTCTTTACCGATGGGAAGATGATGTCAGCAGCCATTTTCAACAAGGTCAGTCTTGTTCATGTGTTGTCCGTTGTTGATTGTATTGTCACGATTACCCGTTATTAATATGGTGATGGTTTGTGTATTTGTGTGGTTCATTGTTGAGAGTTACGAAAATGGAGCTTTTTCGTCTCTGTCCTGTAGTACATGGCACTTGTACGTAGAGAGCGTATAGGACATTGAGGTCAGTCGACTCTTCCTCCCAGGAAGGAGGGGGGGGGGGGAGCGCATATGACATTCGGTCATCTCTCATACATCGGTGGTGTTATCCGATGGTTAGTCAAATCCTGACTGTTTTTTCTTACAGTTTCAGAAGTTTAAGTGCCTTAAACGCAGAAAAGCGTATAGGGATGAGCTGGTCTTTTGACCTCGCCTCCCTCCCGCCAGATTCACTTTCGAATTCTGGCAATATCAAAAGTATTAGGGAGGTAAGTATACTCTTGAAGTGAAATAAACGAAATCTAGGATTTCTTTTTTCACGAGAGAGTTGATACTTACCTCCCTAGATACGGACCCGGCCTCTCCACCCCACAGAGGCTCGGTCTTCAGGCTCTTAATAGTTGCATGTGTGTCAGCCAATAATCTAGTCAGAGGAAGTGCTAGTCTGCGCATGCGCGGTGGTGGGGCTGGCATCCGCCAGACTACGCTCTGACTCCCTGCCCAGTAGGGGCACCTAACTGTTTTAAATCTGAGTGTTTATTGAGTGAAAGCCAATATTTAGCAATATCAAAAGTATTAGGGAGGTAAGTATCAACTCTCTCGTGAAAAAAGAAATCCTAGATTTCGTTTAATATACCATCAGGTTATAGTTACAGTCTTTCCTTTCTTATTCTTCTACAGAGCAATTATCAACCATTTTACACCAAAAGTTGACGCATGGGCGGTTGCTAATCACGTCTCTTCTCTCACAGAAGATCAGGTATGGCGCTTGTTTAAGTCACGTCTTTTCTCTCACAGAAGATCAGGTATGGCGCTTGTTTAAGTCACGTCTCTTCTCTCACAGAAGATCAGGTATGGCGCTTGTTTAAGTCACGTCTCTTCTCTCACAGAAGATCAGGTATGGCGCTTGTTTAAGTCACGTCTCTTCTCTCACAGAAGATCAGATATGGCGCTTGTTTAAGTCACGTCTCTTCTCTCACAGAAGATCAGGTATGGCGCTTGTTTAAGTCACAAATTTGTCTCATAGAAAATGTCCATTTACAGAACATGAAGACCATTTTTAGCTCACCTGGTCAGAATGGCCAAATGATATTATGCCATGGCGACCGTCCGTCGTCCGGCCACCAACTTTAGAACTTGTATGCAGAATAATGGTTTGTCAATTTTTTCAGTGGCCATCTTGAATTTTCCAAAAATTGGCGGGAAATTGTTTAAAACGCTACTCTTCATTAACTGCTTGGGAAATTTCAAACAGACTTGGCTGGAAGGATACTAGGCTGGTAGATTTCAAAACTTGTGTACAGAATTTTGATTGGTCAATTTTCACTTCAAGAGTATACTTACCTCCCTAACACGCTTTGATATACCCAAATATTGACTTTCACTCAATAAACACTCAGATTAAAAAAGTAAGTTGGCCCTACTGACCAGGTAGTCAGATGACAGTCCGACGGATGCCAGCCCCAACCTTGCGCATGCGCTGACTAGCACATCCTCTTTTCCAATTTATTGGCAAAGAGGTACACATGCAAGTTAAATTTTTTGCTAAGTTTTCTGCTTGTTGTGTCTTTACAAACTAAATGTTGTCGATAACGATGTCTTCTCAAGCTAAATCGCCTGAGGAAGGACCGGGACCGAGTTATCAGGTGAATTCTAATACATATTTGTCTAATTTAGCATTTTAATCCCACGTGTAATGTGTTTCTGGGGTTCGCGGACATGATAGTCGCCACTGCCCTGTAGGTGGGGCTTAGAATACACCTTCCGTATCCTCTGCGTGTCGTAAGAGGCGACTAAAGGAGGTAAGGGTGAGGTAACCCTGACAGAAACCTCGAGTGCTGAAGACGGAGTTGCCAGGCCGCACGGCGCACTCTAATAAACCATGGATCCATGCACTTAACGCTTATGATCATGTCGATAGTCACTTACAGCGAACGAAAAGAAGAAGAAGAAGATAGTCGCCATTAAAACTGATTTATTTATCTCTGGCGCTTTGGAGATTCTAATCTCTCTGTGTTTGTGTCCACAGGTATCTATCTATTATTGAAAAGGACAGCACATCTTCAGAGGGTTTGTTTTTCTCTCCACCAAGGTTCCATTTCCCACTAACATGTTAGGAACAAAGTCTATGCCCAGTGACTTGGAGGTCTCGTAAGATCTTCTCACCTGCCCTCTTGGTCCATTTCCCTTCCCCTTATGGTGGAGAGATTTAAGAGGTCATAAAGAATGTTAGAAATATTTCTGAAATCTGCTGCCAATTGTTATCACTGTTTATCTGATGTTTACATAGCTTGTATGACTATCCTTTCCAGTTTTATGCTCTGGATTTTGAATACAATTCATCCTTACACCTGGATATTGTTTTCCATTTAGATTGCTTTCTTATTTTTATATGCCCGTGCAAAACGGGGTCTTATTATGTGATGGCGCTCGCCGTCCGTCCGTCCGTGTGTCTGTGCATCCGTCCATCCATCTGATTCTTGTCTGAAGCAGATCTCGAAGAGTTTTGAACCTATGCTCACAAATTTTTTTCAGCAGATATGTTACCTATAGACGAAGTGTCATGATTTCGATTTGGCAAAATCCTCCCATATTCGCTAGAATTATCTCCCTTGAAAGCTTAAAATTTGTCAAGATTTTCTTGTCCGGGACAGATCTCGAAGAGTTTTGAACTTAGTCACAATTTTTTTTCAGCAGATATATTAGCTATAGATAAAGTGTCATGATTTCGATTCGGCAAAATCTTCCAATATTCGCTAGAGTTATCTCCCTTGAAAGCTTAAAATTTATCAAAATTTTCTTGTCTGAGACAGATCTCGAAGAGTTTTGAACCTACACTCACAATTTTTTTCCCAGAAGATGTGTTATGTATAGGCGAAGTGCCATGATTTCAGTTCGGCAAGATCTGCCCATATTCGCCAGAGTTATCTCCCTTGAAAGATTAAAATTCGTCAAAATTGTCTTGTCCAGGCCAGATCTCAGAGTTTTGAACCTACACTCCCAATTGTTTTTCAGCAGATGTTTTAGGGATAGACAAAGGGTCATAATCTTGTTTCGGCAAAATCTGCCCATATTTGCCAGAGTTATCTCCCTTGAAAGATTAAAATTCATCAAAATTGTCTTGTTGGAATTGTAATGATCAGTGCAGCTGTGAAGACTCAAGATTTTTAGTGATGTCTTTATCGTGAATTCCAAATGTGTACCTAATAGAAGTGCCCCCACCCCCCTTTCTCAGTGAATTATCAAAGACTAACTGTTCACATTTAGAATTCCTCAAACAAGTATGCCTGTGGGTGTATGTTGCCTTCCGTCTAGAGATGTTGGGAGAGATGAAGAAAACTATGAAGGATTTGGTTCCAGAGATTCTTCGCGGCATGCTTCCTGGACCAAATCCTTCATTGTCTCCTACTCAGGAGCAAATAATCCCCACCTCTGAATCGGGTTTCTTTAGGGATTTATCAATTTTCGCCACAGATTCAGAGGTGGTTCCTTTTGAAGGAACAAGACTTACTATGAGAACACTGGCAGCAGGCTTGCCACGACGGTCGTTCGTGGGCAGGTGTCGCTGGAGCCTGGTTCCCGATTATCAGGTTCCCAGGATTATCCGCACCCTACAGGTACCACAACCTCATGGTACCTTTCCTGGCCAGTCCGGGTTAGCATTTCTCGCTGGCCCGGAGTCTAATCTTTCTGGCCAGAAAGAAGAGGATGTTTTGCTTGCCTCACCTTCTGGCGCCGTGGACATGGAAACTGATGAACATGCACCCCTCGTGGGGGGAATATGGGCAACTTTTTCCATGGGTTTACTCACGCAGAATTAGCAATCACCTGTTACCAGGAGTGTCCGGGCGCGGTGCACATTTGCAATTGACAATCTGTGCTTGTCCCAGGACCTGTACAATAGGCTTCTACGTACGCCTATGGCAGGTCCTGGTCTCTTTTGGGGTGAGGGAAGTAGGCACCTCCAAGAGACGGTCACCCTGGTGAATAACCAGAGGGCTCTGCGCGAGCAATTTGAAGTGCTCCACAGAATGGAACGCGTTGGTGCTCCGCCCCCTACATACCGTCCTCAGCAGGCATGGGGTGGTGGTGGCCAAGTCAGGCCAGCCACCAGTGCAGCACCAGCCTCGGCCGCGCACGCTCCAGCCAGCAGTGAGGGGGGATGCAGGCTCCGCCAGCGCAGTCAGCCAGACAGCCACCCGCGCACCAACAGTACAGGGTCACTGGACTCAAATGTGCCGGTATTGGAGCCTCTTATTCACCACCTGCAATGGTGGATGGAAAGAGATTTCTCCTGGTAGGGGTGATGCTCACCCCTCCTCACCCTCAGATAACGATGTATACAGATGCATCAATGGAGAAGTCACAATATCAGGGCTTTAGAATCTGGATCAGTCACAAGAACACATAAATGTACTGGAATTACGAGTAGTAGTACTGGGCCTGGAACATTTCTTGATGAAAGTTCAGGGCAAGATTGTTCTGGTTTGATCAGACAATTCAACAGTAGTGACTTACATAAACCGTCAGGTCGGAACGAAGTCGCCCAGTCTGTATGATGACATGGAAATTGCTTTGCTGGTGCCTGGATCACAGGATCACCTTGAAAGTAGTTCATTTCACATCAAGAGTATACTTACCTCCCTAATACTTTTGATATTGCTAAATATCGGCTTTCACTCAATAAACACTCAGATTAAAACAGTTAGGTGCCCCTACTGGGCAGGGAGTCAGAGCGTAGTCTGGCGGATGTCAGCCCCACCACCGCGCATGCGCAGACTAGCACTTCCTCTTTGCTAATTTATTGGCAGAGAGTCTACACAAGTTTTTGTGGTAGAGCTTTTCTTTACTCAATTCATAGTCTTTTTGTGTGAATTTGGAAGTGATTATCCCTGATAAAGATGGCAGAAAGGATGACTTCGCCAGAGGAGGGCCCAGGACCTTTAAATCAGGTGACTTCTAGTAAAATTAGCGAGTTTTTTCCCCGGTGTAATGTGTTTCCGGGACTCGCGTTTACCGTGATAAGCGCCTTGTTTAGTTGGTTTATTTCAACTAGGTGCTATATAATACTAATCTCTCTTTGTGTTTATGTCCACAGGTCTGTGTGTCGATATGTAATGGACATCACATCAGCAGAGGGTTTGTTTCTCTCCACCATGGTTCCATTTCCTACTAATACTGTTAGGTTATCTAACCAAAAATGTTATGTCCAGTGAGTCGGAGGCCTAGTATAAAGGTCTTCTCACTTTGCCCTCTTGATCCAATTCCTTCCCCTAGAGGTGGAGAGAGTTAAGAGGCGTTCAGTTGGTGGAGTGCTCCAGTTCATCACGTTGGATGGTTTGTCTATACAAAGTGTCAGGTATCTAATTATTGATATGAGGTGATGCTAATTATTTAGTGAGGAAAGGGAGATAATTAACAGTATTTGCCATTGTTATCAGTATATATCTGATGGTTGTGTAGTCGAAATGTCCATTCTGCACATGTTCTGGTTAGAGATACAATTCGTCCTTGCACTTGGATGTTTGTTGGGGATCGATTTTTTCCTGTCATAGGATTAATGACGTCATAATCAGCCTTGCTCTTTATTAACAATTAAAGTTTGTCCAAAGCTGGTTTTCTGATGAATATTGATCTTTATGATCATTTCCTTCTCTTGAGTTGGTTGAGTTTCTGAGCTTAACTAGATTGCTCATACTCCTCGTCCTTTGCCCTGTTTCAGAGACCTGGTTGTGCGTCCTGTGGACGGTTTTTGAAGGACAAGTTTGTGCCTCATCTCTGTTATCAGTGTAGTCCCTGTGGTCCCTTGCTTAATTGCGAGATATGTAAGCACTGGGGGGGCGAGCTAATGTCCGAATTCTTGTGCTTCAAGGCGAAGGACAAGGTGGTGGAGGAGGAGAAGAAGAAGCAGAAAAGAGAGGGTGGGAGTAAGAAGGGTAAGAGGAAGGCCTCGTCCGCGGTGGACATGGAGGCCTTCCGGACCGAGATGTTGGGAGAGATGAGGAGGACAATAAAGGATTTGGTTCCAGAGTTGCTTCGTGGCATGCTTCCTGGACCAAATCCTTTGCTGTCCTCATCATCTGCTTCGGAGCAGGTAATCCCCACCTCTGAATCACCTTTCCTTAGTACGCTTCCGTTGTTCGAAGATTCAGAGGTGGCCCCATTAGAGGGGGCGTTCCACGACCCTGGCAGCAGGCTTAGTGCCGCGCCGAGGGGCCGTGGACGGTTGTCGCTGGAACCCGCGTGCTGCTTATCAGTCCAGGGGTATCCGCACGCCGCGGGTGCCAGTACCTCCTATGGCACCTTCCCTGGCCAGTCCGGGTTAGCTCTCTGCTGACCCGGAGTCTAATCTGTCTGGCCAGGAGGATGAGGATTACCTGTTGGGGTCGCCGTCTGAGGATGTGGCCATGGATTATGACGTCTGTGCACCCCTCGCGGGGAATACAGGCGACTTATTCCACGGTTCTACTCACGCAGGGGTAGAATCCACGGTTCAGACTGTGGCCCTGGGCGCTGAGGGCCAGCGTTACCGCATACCTTGGCTTGCCGAGAGTGTCGCTGGTGCTGGCCGGGGCCGTGGTGGGGCGGTATGTGCCCCGCGCTCTACCACGGCGCCTGCTGCTGGTCAAGCCAGTGAGATTAGCATGCCGGTGTTGTCAGGCCCGCATGCTCTCCCTGCCTTGCCAGGGGTATCAGCGTATCCGCCGTCAAGCTCTGTTGCTTGCGCTCAGGAGGAAGATGAAGGCTCCCGTCTTGTAGAGCGCTCGCAGCTAGCCACGGAGGAGGATTGGTCTGACGCTTGCCAGTGGTTGGTGAGTGTTAGGCCAGATCTGCCCGTGGAGCAGTCGGCTAGCCAGCGTGACCACAGGCCGTGGTTAGCTGGTAAGCCTACTGCTAACGCTATGCCTTCTCTGCCGCTGGCAGAGCATGTCGTTGACATGTTCGAGGCGGCGGAGACGTCCATTAAGTCGAGTGGACGTCTCGCGAAGGCCCCGCGCGAGGTGGCCAGGCATTGCCGCATCGTGCCCCTGGATTACCAGCGGTACGGTGTGGTACCTAAGCCGAGCGTGGATGACCGCGCGGCTTTGGGTGAGGATGCGCGGCCAGGCTCCCGTTCTGACACGGGAGTCTTGTGTTCGAACGCGTTGCGTTCAGCAAATACCGCATTGCGTGATGCGGAGGAGAGTGGGAGGGCTTCGATTGCCGCTCTGTCCCACGTCTCCCAGCTGTTACAAGGGGTAGTAACAGCTTCCGCATCGCGCCAGCCAAGTCCGGTCACAGTCCAGCGAGCCATCCAGGATGGTATCAACATGGCTCTGGACTGTATGACTCGGGCGGTGACCAGGAGTGTCCGGGCAAGGCGCACATCTGTGCCCGTCCCAGGACCTGTACAATAGGCTACTGCGTACGCCTATGACAGGTCCTGGTCTCTTTGGAGGTGAGGGATGTAGACACCTCCAGGAGACGGTTACTCTGGTAAATAACCAGAGGGCGCTGCGCGAGCAGTTTGAGGTGCTTCGTCGTGCTAACGTTCGCGCCGCACCCCCTGCGTATCGTCCCCTGCAGGCTCGAGGTGGTGGTGGCCAGGTCAGAGGCCAACCACCATCGCAGCGTCGGCCTCGGCCGCGTGCGATTCGGCCAGCAGCGAGGGGGCGCAGGCTCCTCAGGCGCAGTCAGCCAGGCAGCCGCCCGCGCACCGAGGTGCGCGCGGTGCTGGTCGTGGTGCGCGAGGATCTGGGCGTGGTAATCGTTCCTGATGGGACGGTTACCGCGGTGAGAACCGCTCCGGTGTTTCTGGCAAAGGAGACAGTGCCGCTCTTGCACTCCTTATGTCCACCTCTATCACTAGGTGGACCGGTGGGAGGCCGGCTAGCCGACCACATGCAAGAGTGGGAACGGTTAACTCAGGACCGTTTAGTCTTGCGGTGGCTTTCAGTCGGGTATCATCCCGATTGGATGACAGGCCCGCCATCGCGACTGTCTCTAGTGCCGATCTGGACTCAAATTCCGAGAGATCCAGAGCAAAGGTTGTGTATCGAGGAGGAAATAAATTCCCTCATACAAAAAGGAGCTATTCAGCCGGCACAAAGGTGTCCGGGCTTCTATTCAACCCTGTTCTTAGTGACAAAAAACACCGGAGGGTGGAGACCAATTCTCAACCTCAAGCCATTGAACAAGTTCATAGAGACGCCCAGTTTCAAGATGGAGACTGTGCGCTCAGTGTTGGCGGGGTTAGAGAGGGGAATGTGGACAGCGTCGATAGATTTGAAGGACGCTTATTTCCACATCCCCATACACAGGAGTTTCCGTCGCTTCCTGAGATTTGCATTCCAGGGCAGACAGTGGGAATTCAGGGTGTTACCCTTCGGAATTTCCACGGCTCCTCGGGTTTTCACCGTGTGGTTCTTGCGATCACCGCATACCTCCGCAGGAGAAGCATAGCAGTCCACACGTACATAGACGACTGGCTGTTGAAAGCGCACACCCAGGAAAGTTTATCGGCCAGTCTGGAGATTGTTTTGAAGACTCTCACAGACTTGGGCTGGATGATCAATTTCCCAAAATCAGAGCTGACTCCATCCCAGAAGTTTGTTTACCTGGGGATGTTCTTCGATCTAGAGACAGGATATGTTTTTCCTACTCAGGAGAGAGTTCAGAAACTCATCTCATTGATTCAGTCAGTGTGCGACAGTCGTCATGTCCTGGCACGGGTTTACTTGAGAATGCTGGGGTTGATGGTTTCATTGGAACCAGTCATTCCTCAGGCCGCCTTACGCAGGCGGCGGATCCAGTTATTTCTCATGACACAATGGACCCAGAGTACAGGTTCGCTGGACTCGAACGTGTCAGTGTTGGCGCCTCTGATTCATCACCTGCAATGGTGGTTGGACACAGAGAATCTCTTGGTGGGGGTTATGCTAACCCCTCCCCACCCTCAGGTGACTGTGTATACAGATGCATCGATGGAGGGCTGGGGAGCTTGCCTGGAAGAATCCACGATATCAGGGCTTTGGAATCTGGAACAGTCAAAGGAACATATAAATCTACTGGAGCTAAGAGCAGTAGTCCTGGGCCTGGAACATTTCTTACAGAAAGTTCAGGGCAAGATTGTTCTTATTCGTTCAGACAACTCAACAGTTGTGACTTACATAAACCGCCAGGGCGGAACGAAGTCGCCCAGTCTCTGTATGATGACATGGGGACTGCTTTGTTGGTGCCTGGATCACCAGATTACCTTGAAAGCAGTTCATATTCCGGGAAGGTTAAATCTGCTAGCAGACTCATTGAGCCGGAGGATGAGTGTTTTACCCACGGAATGGCAACTAAATCAATGTGTGGCGGATCGTCTGTTCGACCATTGGGGGAAACCCAACATCGATTTGTTCGCAACGAAGAAGAATGAGAAGATGACGACGTACGTCTCTCCGATTCCGGATCCAAGCGCTTTCGCAATAGATGCGTTAGCTATCAGCTGGGGGAGAATGTATGCATACGCATTCCCTCCAGCAATCCTGATTCCAAAAATTCTTCAGAAAATCAGACAAGAGGAATGCCAAGTGCTTCTGATCACCCCGGATTGGCCAAGCCGATCATGGTATACGGATCTGCTGGACCTTCTGGTCTGCAATCCGGTTCCTCTGCCTCTGATGGACGACATTATCTTCCAGGCCAAGGCCCTTCACAACAATCCGTCAATGTTCAGATTGACTGCGTGGATGTTGTCAAGGAATCTAGAATTAAGAAGGGCTTTTCTGAGCAGGCAGCCATGTTTATGTCAAAAGCCAGAAGGGGGTCAACCTCCAGATCATATAATTATAAAATCAACAGATTTGTAGAATGATGCTCAAAAAGATGTATTAATCCAATGGATTCATCTATTCAGCTAGTAGCTGATTTCCTCTGTCACCTGTATGATGCCTATAGCTTCAAGCCTAACTCTATTGCTGGCTACAAGTCAGCTTTAATGACAGTTATCCCTTGCTTGGCTAATAGGGGAAGTGATGAAGTAAGTACATTAAATACTTTAATTAAAGGCATGGGCACTCTAAGACCAAGGAATCCACCCGTGATTCCGTCTTGAAGTTTATCTCTAGTGCTTCAGGTATTAGCAGATAAGCAATTTGACCCACTAAGTTCCATTTCTATGAAAGTGTTGACACTTCAAATTGTATTTTTAATTTCTGTGGCCTCGGCTAGGCGGAGAAGCGAAATTCATGCCTTATCAGCCGAGGCAGACCATTATGTGATTACAGGGGAAGGCCTTAGGCTTCTACCTAGGATAAATTTCATGGCTAAAAAACAGTCTTTGAAATATCCAGGTCAGCCCAATTTTTTACCAGCTTTGACTAGATATGACCCTAGTTCAAAAGCATGGTTTCCAGGCCGCACATTAACCAGCTACAAACAACATACACAGGAATGGCGGACGGACCCTACAGCGTTATGGTTGTCATATATCGAACCTCATGGTAGGGCTTCCAAGGACACCATTTCCAGGTGGATTGTAGAATGTATTAAATTTTGTCGTAAATCTGCCACAGGTAAACAAGTTGACTTTGCCAAGGCTCACAGTGTTCGCAGCGTAGTGGCTTCCACTGCCCCGTTTAATGGGGTCCCATTGGATGACATTATGTCAGTAGGTCAGTGGCACTGTGAGTCGAGTTTTACCGACCATTACCTCCATGACATCTTGAATCCTCTTGCTTTATCAATTTTGAAAAAATAATTTAGTTGTACAATTTTTGATCAGGTTTTCTCATTTTTTATGTACATCACAATTTATCAATGGAAACAACCACTTGTCAGAACTGCATCAGTCTTCACTAATGGGGAGATGATGACAGCAACAAGAAATTCACAAGGTCAGTCTTGTTCATGTGTTGTTCATTGTTGATTGTTTTTGTCACGTAAACCCTAAGTTCTAATATGGTGATGGTACATGTTTTTATGTGGTTCATTCTTGAGAGTATACGAAAATGGAGGCTTTTCGTCTTATGTCCTATAATACATGGGACTTGTACGTTGAGAGCGTATGGGACATTGAGGTCATTCTGTCTCCCTCCCAAGAAAAAGAGGGGGGGGGGAGCACATATGACATATGGTCTTCTCAAAGCCATCGGTTGTGTTATCCGATGTTCAAATCATTCCCTGGTTGTGTCGTCACACAATTTCAGAAGTTTAGTGCCTTAAACGCAGAAAAGGGCATAGGAAAGGTGTTTTTTTTACATCGCCTCCCTTTCGCCGAATTCACTGACGAATTCTGGCAATATCAAAGAGTGTTAGTAGGGTTGCACGATTATTCACTTTTCATAATCGCGATCATTTGAAAAAAATAATTGCGATCATACGATTAATCATGAACTATATTAACTACGTCAATGCTGCTTAGGGGACATTATTATGCTACTGCAGATTGTAAGATTATGGGTTAGGCACATGGGTATACATACATGGACAGAATACGCCAGTTGCTGATTGCAAACAAAGGAATGAATCAAGATTTTCCTAGACGGAAAACAGACGGTACAGTATTTCGCTTAATTGTAGCCTATGCTCTAAAAGAAGCCCACCCCCTAACTTTGACATATGAGCTCCAATGATTTCTTAGCAGTTTGAAAACGGCAAAACTCAGCAGATTATATAGGAAAGTTTGTCAGAATAGCCTGTATAATAATAACAATCGTGTCACATGGTGTGTCTACTTCAGACCGATCTCTGCCCTGATACATTTCCGGCCCCTCTAGAAATCAATACAGGCCTCGGATTTGTAAATCTCGACCACCTATTAGATTAATACTAATAGTAGTCCACGTATGTTCAAGATATAATAAAGTTTATTCCACACTTTTGTAGTCAAAATGCACTTAAAACAGTCTTGGCGTGATTAAATACCTTCCTTATAAATATATTTTAAGTCCAAATTTATGTACCAAACAAGTACGGGAGAAAATGTGCATCAATTTTGTAACGCCGATCAACATTAAATGATCCAATGTGAATTATTACGAAAGACAATATAGCCGGCTTCTTAAGTTGGTGAACCAGCCGCTCTTTTGTGATCGGAGGCGGCGTGTTCTCGCGAGATATACGCTAATGGGAGTTTATCAAACGGGTACCCGTTATTCAGATCAGTATAATACTCAGTTCCTATCGCGCAATGATAATATATAGAAGTTCCCGAGTTCCGAGTCCCCGATTCCAGAATACTTATATCCGAGTACTCGCTCTAAAATAAACTCTTCAATTGGAGGCGAATCACGTGATTTGTATTTTTTTTGCGACGCCATTTTATATCAAATTGTGGATTAATTTTGATGTAATAAACGACCTTTATTAGCGGATATGCAATATTTAGGCGCTCAAATCAAATAATTTCACTTCCCCGGTGATGTTTTGTGGTATACATTAAATGTAGGCGTAGGCGGTGGGAATTTTTACGGGAGAATATGCGTTGAAGTTTTTTGTGAACACTGTTAGCGCATAACTATTCAGATAATGGGCAACGCGGGATAAGCGTGTGTGATTACAACAACAATGACTCTTTCTTCATCTAAAACTAATCATGAGTCAATACAAACAAATCAGTTATTTATTTGGTTTATTTAATCATTCACACATTTGGCTGATAGCCGGATGTTTGTTTCCATGATTGGTAACGCGAGCAGAGTTTCACAAGCGTAAAAGTGTCTTGAAAAAAATCTCAACATGGCGATTATACGATTATTTCATTTTATAATCGTCCACGATCATTTTGAATTATATAATCGCGATTAATCGAATAATCGAAAAATCGTGCAACCCTAAGTGTTAGGGAGGTAAGTATACTCTTGAAGTGAAATAAAAAGAATCACGGATTTATTTTTTCACCAGAGAGTTGATACTTACCTCCCTAACACGGAGCTGGCCTCTCCGCCCCACAGAGGTTCGGTCTTCAGGCTTTCTTAAGTTGCATGTGTGTCGGCCAATAAATTAGTAAGAGGAAGTGCTAGTCTGCGCATGCACGAGGTTGGGGCTGGAATCCGCCGGACTGTCATCTGACTACCTGGCCACCTTACTTTTTTAATCTGAGTGTTTATTGAGTGAAAGCCGATATTTGGGAATATCAAAGACTGTTAGGGAGGTCAGTATCAACTCTGTCGTGAAAAAAGAAATCCGTGATTTTGTTTATTTCACTTCAAGAGTATACTTACCTCCCTAATACTTTTGATATTGCTAAATATTGGCTTTCACTCAATAAACACTCAGATTTAAAACAGTTAGGTGCCCCTACTGGGCAGGGAGTCAGAGCGTAGTCTGGCGGATGCCCGCCCCACCACCGCGCATGCGCAGACTAGCACTTCCTCTTTGCTAGATTATTGGCAGAGAGATCACACATGTCTTTTTGTGCAATAGCTTTTCCTTAATCTTAAACTGTTTAAGTGGTGTTATTTTGGAGTGATAGTCACTGATTTGGATGGCAGGAAGGATCACTTCGCCAAAGGGGGACTTAGGACCTTTAAATCAGGTGACTTCTAGTAAAATTAGCGAGTTTTCTTCCCGGTGTATTGTGTTTCCGGGACTCGCGTTTACCGTGATAAGCGCCTTGGTTAGTTGGTTTATGTCAACTCGGTGCTACCTAAGGCTAATTTCTCTTTCTGTTTATGTCCACAGGTCTGTATGACGCTAGGTGGTGGCATCACAGCAGCAGAGAGTTAGTTTTCTCTCCACCATGGTTCCATTTCCTACTAACACTGTTAGGTTATCTAACCAAATGAAAAATTAATGTCCAGTGAGTTGGAGGCCTAGTATAAAGGTCTTCTCACTTTGCCCTCTTGATCCAATTCCTTCCCCATGAGGTGGAGAGAGTTAAGAGGCGTGCAGATGGTGGAGTTCTCCGGTTCGTCACGTTGGATGGTTTGTCTATACAAAGTGTCAGGTATCTAGTTATTGATAATGTGGTGATGTTAATTATAGTAAGAAGCAAAGGGAGATAATTAACATTTTTGCCAGAAAAGAGTTATCTATATGTATCTGATGGTTGTGTAGTCGACGTATCCATTCAGCATACAATTCGTCCTTGCACTTGGATGTTTTGTTGGGATCGAATTTTTCCTGTCACGGGATTAATGACGTCATAATCAGCCTGGCTATGTATTTATCAGCAATTCAAGTCGCTATGCTGGTTTCTGATGTATATTGATCTTTATGATCGTTTTCCTTCTCTTTGAGTTGGTTTGAGTGTCTAAGCTTAACTAGTTTGCTCATACTCCTTGTCCTTTGCCCTGTTTCAGGGACCGGGTTGCGCGTCCTGTGGACGTTTTCTACCTGATAAGTTCTGGCCTCATCGTTGCTATCAATGTAGCCCTTGTGGTCCCTTGGTTAATTGTGACATATGTAAGCACTGGGGGGGGCGAGTTAATGTCCGAATTCTTGTGCTGCTTACAGGCGACGGACAAGGTGGTAGAGGAGGAGAAGAAGAAGAAGCGGAAACGAGAGGTTGTAAGTAGGAAGGGTAAGGGGAAGGTCTCGTCCGCGGTGGATATGGAGGCCTTCCGGACCGAGATGTTGGGAGAGATGAAGAGGACAATAAAGGATTTGGTTCCAGGGTTGCTTCGTGGCATGCTTCCTGGACCAAATCCTTTACTGTCCTCATCATCGGCTTCGGAGCAGGTAATCCCCGCCTCTGGATCGGTTTTCCTTAGACCGCTTCCGTTGTTCGACGATTCAGAGGTGGCCCCATTAGAGGGGGCGTTCCACGACCCTGGCAGCAGGCTTATTGCCGCGCCGATAGGGGACCGTGGACGGTTGTCGCTGGAACCCGCGGGCTGCTTATCAGTCCAGGGGTATCCGCACGCCGCGGTGGCCAGTACCTCCTATGGCACCGTTCCTGGTCAGCCCGGGTTAGCTCTCTTTGCTGACCCGGGGTCTAATCTTTCTGACCAGGGTGATGAGGATTACCTGCTAGGGTCGCCGTCTGACGACGTGGACATGGATGAAGACGTTTGTGCACCCCTCGCGGGGAATACAGGCAGCTTATTCCACGGTTTTACTCACCCTGGAGTAGAGTCCGCGGCTCAGGTGGTGGCCCAGGGCGCTGCTGATGGCCAGCGGTACCGCATACCTCGGCTTGCCGAGGGTGTTGCTGGTGCTGGCCGGGCCCGTGGTGGGGCAATATATACCCCGCGCTCTGCCACGGTGCCTGCTCCTGGTCAAACCAGTGATATTGTCATGCCGGTGCTGTCAGGCCCGCATGTTTTCCCTGGCTTGCCAGGTGTATCAGCGTACCCGCCGTCAAGCTCTGCTGCTTGCGCTCAGGAGGAAGACGAAGGACCCCGTCTTGTAGAGCGCTCGCAGTTAGCCACGGAGGAGGATTGGTATGACGCTTGCCAGTGGTTGGTGAGCGTTAGGCCTGATCTGCCCGTGGAGCAGTCGGCTAGCCAGCGTGATCACAGGCCGTGGTTAGCTGGGAAACCGACTGCTAACGCTATGCCTTCTCTGCCGCTGGCGGAGCATGTCGTTGACATGTTCAAGGCGGCGGAGTCGTCCATTAAGTCGAGTGGACGTCTCGCGAAGGCCCCTCGCGAGGTGGCCAGGCGTTGTCGCATCGTGCCCCTGGATTACCAGCGGTACGGTGTGGTACCCAAGCCCAGCGTGGATGACCGCGCAGCTTTGGGTGAGGATGCGCGGCCAGGCTCCCGTTCTGACACGGGAGTCTTGTGCTCGAACGCGTTGCGTTCGGCGAATACCGCGTTGCGTGATGCGGAGGAGAGTGGGAGGGCTTCGATTGCCGCTCTGTCCCACGTCTCCCAGCTGTTACAGGGGGTAGTAACGGCATCCGCATCGCGCCAGCCAAGTCCGGTCACGGTCCAGCGAACCATCCAGGATGGTATTAACCTGGCGCTGGACTGTATGACTCGGGCGGTGACCAGGAGTGTCCGGGCAAGACGCACGTTTGCCCTGGACAATCTGTGCCCGTCTCAGGACCTGTACAATAGGCTACTGCGTACGCCTATGACGGGTCCTGGTCTTTTTGGAGGTGAGGGATGTCGACACCTCCGGGAGACGGTCACCCTGGTGAATAACCAGAGGGCGCTGCGCGAGCAGTTTGAGGTGCTGCGTCGTGCTAACGTTCGCGCCGCGGCCCCTGCGTATCGTCCCCTGCAGGCTCGAGGTGGTGCTGGCCAAGTCAGAGGCCAGCCACCGTCGCAGCGTCGGCCTCGGCCGCGTGCGATTCGGCCAGCAGCGAGGGGGGCGCAGGTTCCTCAGGCGCCGTCAGCCAGGCAGCCGCCCGCGCACCAAGGTGCGCGCGGGGCGGGGCGGGGCGCGCGAGGATCTGGGCGTGGTTATCGGTCCTGACAGGACGCTTACCGCGGTAAGAACCACTCCGGTGTGTATGGCGACGGAGACAGTGCCGCTCTTGCATGCCTCGTGTCCACCGCGGTCCCTAGGTGGACCGGTGGGAGGCCGGCTAGCCGACCACATGCAAGAGTGGGAACGGTTAACTCAGGACCGTTTAGTCTTGCGATGGCTTTCCGTCGGGTATCATCCAGAGTGGATGACAGGCCCGCCGTCGCGACTGTCTCTAGTGCCAGTCTGGACTCCCATTCCGAGAGATCCAGAGCAAAGGTTGTGTATCGAGGAGGAGATAAATTCCCTCGTACAAAAGGGAGCTATTCAGCCGGCACAAAGGTGTCCGGGCTTCTATTCAACCCTGTTCTTAGTAACAAAACGCACCGGAGGGTGGAGACCGATTCTCAACCTCAAGCCATTGAACAAGTTCATCGAGACGCCCAGTTTCAAGATGGAAACGGTGCGCTCGGTGTTGGCGGGGTTGGAGAGGGGAATGTGGACGGCGTCGATAGATTTGAAGGACGCTTATTTCCACATCCCCATCCACGGGAGTTTCTGTCGCTTCCTGAGATTTGCATTCCAGGGCAGACAGTGGGAATTCAGGGTGTTGCCCTTCGGAATTTCCACGGCTCCTCGGGTTTTCACCCGTGTGGTTCTTGCGATCACAGCATACCTCCGCAGGAGAAGCATAGCAGTCCACACGTACATAGACGACTGGCTGTTGAAAGCGCACACCCGGGAAAGTTTGTCGGCCAATCTGGAGATTGTTTTGAAAACTCTCACAGACTTAGGCTGGATGATCAATTTCCCAAAATCAGAGCTGACTCCATCCCAGAAGTTTGTTTACCTGGGGATGTTCTTCGATCTAGAGACAGGATATGTTTATCCTACTCAGGAGAGAGTTCAGAAACTCATCTCATTAATTCAGTCAGTGTGCGACAGTCGTCATGTCCTGGCACGGGTTTACTTGAGAATGCTGGGGTTGATGGTTTCATTGGAACCAGTCATTCCTCAGGCCGCCTTACGCAGGCGGCCGATCCAGTTATTTCTCATGACACAATGGACCCAGAGTACAGGTTCGCTGGACTCGAATGTGTCAGTGTTGGCGCCTCTGATTCACCACCTGCAATGGTGGTTGAATACAGAGAATCTCTTGCCGGGGGTTTTGCTAACCCCTCCCCACCCTCAGGTGACTGTGTATACAGATGCATCGATGGAGGGCTGGGGAGCTTGCCTGGAAGAGTCCACGATATCAGGGCTTTGGAATCTGGAACAGTCAAAGGAACATATAAATCTACTGGAGCTAAAAGCAGTAGTCCTGGGCCTGGAACATTTCTTACAGAAAGTTCAGGGCAAGATTGTTCTTATTCGTTCAGACAACTCAACAGTTGTGACTTACATAAACCGCCAGGGCGGAACGAAGTCGCCCAGTCTCTGTATGATGACATGGAAACTGCTTTGTTGGTGTCTGGATCACCAGATTACCTTGAAAGCAGTTCATATTCCGGGAAGGTTAAACCTGCTAGCAGACTCATTGAGCCGAAGGATGAGTGTTTTACCCACGGAATGGCAACTAAATCAATGTGTGGCGGATCGTCTGTTCGACCATTGGGGGAAACCCAACATCGATTTGTTCGCAACGAAGAAGAATGCGAAGATTCCCGATCCAAGCGCTTTCGCAACAGATGCGTTAGCTATCAGCTGGGGGAGAATGTATGCATACGCATTCCCTCCAGCAATCCTGATTCCAAAAATTCTTCAGAAAATCAGACAAGAGGAATGCCAAGTGCTTCTGATCGCCCCGGATTGGCCAAGCCGATCATGGTATACGGATCTGCTGGACCTTCTGGTCTGCAATCCGGTTCCTCTGCCTCTGATGGACGATATTATCTTCCAGGGCAAGGCCCTTCACAACAATCCGTCAATGTTCAGATTGACTGCGTGGATGTTGTCAAGGAATCTAGAATTAAGGAGGGCTTTTCTGAGCAAGCAGCCATGTTTATGGCCAAAGCCAGGAGGGGGTCAACCTCCAGAGCATATAATTATAAAATCAACAGATTTGCAGAATGGTGCTCAAAAAGATGTATTGATCCAATGGATTCATCTATTCAAGTAGTAGCTGATTTCCTCTGTCACCTCTATGATGCCTATAGCCTCAAGCCTAACTCTATTGCTGGTTATAAGTCAGCATTAATGTCTGTTATTCCTTGCTTGGCTAAGAGGGGAAGTGATGAAGTAAATACATTAAATGTATTAATTAAAGGCATGGGCAATCTAAGACCAAGGAATCCACCTGTGATTCCGTCTTGGAGTTTATCGCTAGTGCTTCAAGTACTAGGTGATAAGCCTTTTGAACCACTTAGTTCCATTTCTATGAAACTATTAACACTGAAGACTGTGTTTTTAATTGCTGCGGCCTCGGCTAGGCGTAGGAGTGAAATTCATGCCTTATCAGCCGAGGATGACCGTTTTGTGGTTTCAGGGGAAGGCCTTAAGCTGCTACCTAGGATTAATTTCTTGGCTAAAAATCAGTCGTTGAAATATCCAGGTCAACCTATTATTTTGCCTGCTTTAACTAGATATGATCCTAATTCTAAAGCATGGTGTCCCGTCCGGGCGCTGCGCCGGTACAAACAACGTACGGCGGAGTGGCGCACCGACCAGTCAGCGTTATGGTTGTCATATATTGAACCCCATGGCAGGGCTTCTAAGGACACCATTTCCAGGTGGATTGTGGAATGCATTCAGTTTTGCCATAAATCCGCCACCGGGAAGCAGGTTGACGTGGCCAAGGCTCACAGTGTCCGCGGCGTAGTGACATCCACGGCCCTATTTAATGGGGTCCCTGTGGATGATATTATGTCGGTGGCTCAGTGGCACTGTGAGTCAAGTTTTACAGACCATTATCTCCGTGACACCTCTAATCCTCTCGCCTTGTCGATTTTGAAAAAATAACTCGGTTTATATTTTTTGAGGAGGGTTTTCCTCATTACTTATATATTTCACAATTAATTTATGGAAACACCCACTTTTTTGGGCCTGCATCAGTCTTTACCAATGGGAAGATGATGTCAGCAGCCATTTCAACAAGGTCAGTCTTGTTCATGTGTTGTCCGTTGTTGATTGTATTGTCACGATTACCCGTTATTAATATGGTGATGGTTTGTGTATTTGTGTGGTTCATTGTTGAGAGTTACGAAAATGGAGCTTTTTCGTCTCTGTCCTGTAGTACATGGCACTTGTACGTAGAGAGCGTATAGGACATTGAGGTCAGTCGACTCTTCTTCCCAGGAAGGAGGGGGGGGGGGAGCGCATATGACATTCGGTCATCTCTCATACATCGGTGGTGTTATCCGATGGTTAGTCAAATCCTGACTGTTTTTTCTTACAGTTTCAGAAGTTTAAGTGCCTTAAACGCAGAAAAGCGTATAGGGATGAGCTGGTCTTTTGACCTCGCCTCCCTCCCGCCAGATTCACTTTCGAATTCTGGCAATATCAAAAGTATTAGGGAGGTAAGTATACTCTTGAAGTGAAATAAACGAAATCTAGGATTTCTTTTTTCACGAGAGAGTTGATACTTACCTCCCTAGATACGGACCCGGCCTCTCCACCCCACAGAGGCTCGGTCTTCAGGCTCTTAATAGTTGCATGTGTGTCAGCCAATAATCTAGTCAGAGGAAGTGCTAGTCTGCGCATGCGCGGTGGTGGGGCGGGCATCCGCCAGACTACGCTCTGACTCCCTGCCCAGTAGGGGCACCTAACTGTTTTAAATCTGAGTGTTTATTGAGTGAAAGCCAATATTTAGCAATATCAAAAGTATTAGGGAGGTAAGTATCAACTCTCTCGTGAAAAAAGAAATCCTAGATTTCGTTTATTTTCCGGCGACTATCTTGGATTTTCTGAAAATTTTGGGAAATCATTTAAAAGGCTACTCATTAACTGCTTGAACCAGTTTAAGCAAACTCGGCTGAAAGGAGCCTAAAGTGGTATGCTTCACAGAATTTTGGTTGGTCAATTTGTTCACTGGCAATCTTGAATTTTCCGAAAAATGGCTGAAAATCGTCTACTCATTAACTGGTTGGACGATTTCAACAGTACTGGCTGAAATCAGCCTATGGCAGTAGGCTTCAGAAGTTGCATACAGAATTTTGATTGGTCCACTTTTCCGGTGGCCATCTTGGATTTTCTGAACATTTTGGGAATTCATTAACCGCTTGACCGATTTCAACCAAACTCATCTGGAAGAACCCTAGGCTGGTACACTTCAGAATAGAGTGTTAATTCTAGGATCTGGATATGTCACATCTGATGTTTATTTGAAATGGTTACCTTATTTTCTAGTTGAATAACGATAAAAAGTATGGGGACAAAGGTGGGCCATTTCAAAATTATAGGGGACGATGTTCCCATGTCCCCATCTAGAATGGACACTGTACAGAATTTTGACGGCTTGATTTTAATGGTGGCCATCTTGGATTTTCTGAAAATGGGAATTCGTCTAAAATACTAGTCATTAATCACTTGGGCAATTTCAACCAAATTTGGCTGGAAGGATCCTATTGTCGTAGTCTCTAGAAGTTATATTCAGAATTTTGATAGCTCAATGTTTTGGCAGCCTATGATGGTAGGCTTCAACATATTAAACGAGAATCTTGAGTGGTAAATTTTTTGTTGGCCATCTTGTTTTTTCCGAAAATCATCCATCATGTCTATTTAAATTATAGTGGTTTAAATGCCAATGGTCCAGCTTAGCGCCGCAAAATTGCTGAAAATTTACCACTGGCTCTGTTATTGAGCCAGTCATTCCAGTGGTAAATTTTCTTCTTCTTTTCGATCGCTGGTATCACACTTGGAGAGCCGTTCTCAAGATGAAATCTGTGGTTTTCTGCAGTTCTTCCACAGGCCTATACAGCTTTTCAAGAAAAGAGGTTGACAAAGGCCAGATCTCTTCTCTCAGCAGCTGATACGTACTGCAACATTGAAGTATGTGCTCTGTGGTCTGTAAATTTTCAAATATGGTCTTCTCTTGCTCTGCAAATAGACATTTCTCAAAACCACTGCAGAAGTCGTTTTTGGCTGATATGAGTGTTAAAAGATTAATGTTAAATCTAACCACTCTTGCTGCATCTCATTACAGGGCACTATGCTTGACAAGATCATTGAAGGCCTAATATTCTCATTTATGAAACACCCCAGTGTTGGCTGCTTAGTTAAACAGGAACACTAACGCCTGATATGTCTCGGGCCTATGAATATGAATAAACACTAATGCCTGATATGTCTCACCCATATGGATGTATTATTAAACACTAATGCCTGATATGTCTCGCTCCTATGGATGTATTATTAAACACTAATGCCTGGTATGTCTCACCCCTATGGATGTATGACTAAACACTAATGCCTGATATGTTTCGGCCCTATGGATGTATGAATAAACACTAACAACTGATATGTTTCGTCCCTATGGATGTATGAATAAACACTAACGCTGATATGTTTCGGCCCTAGGGATGTATGTCTCGCCCCTATGGATGTATTATTAAACACTAACGCCTGATATGTCTCACCCCTATGGATGTATGAATAAACACAAACGCCTGATATGTCTCACCCCTATGGATGTATGAATAAACACTAACACCTGCTATGTTTCGGTCCTATGGATGTATGAATAAACACTATGTCTCGCCCCTATGGATGTATGAAAGAACACTAATGCCTGATATGTCTCGCCCCTATGGACGTATGAACAAACACTAATGCCTGATATGTTTCGGCCCTATGGATGTATTATTAAACACTAACACCTGATATGTTTCAGCCCTATGAATATGGATAAACATTAATGCCTGATATGTTTCGGCCCTATGGATGTATTATTAAACACTAACGCCTGATATGTTTCAGCCCTATGAATATGAATAAACACTAATGCCTGATATATCTCACCCCTATGGACGTATGAATAAACACTAATGCCTGATATGTTTCGGCCCTATGGATGTATTATTAAACACTAACGCCTGATATGTTTCAGTCCTATGAATATGAATAAACACTAATGCCTGATATGTTTCGGCCCTATGGATGTATTATTAAACACTAACGCCTGCTGTGTTTCGGCCCTATGGATGTATTATTAAACACTAATGCCTGATATGTTTCGGCCCTATGCATATGAATAAACACTAATGCATGATATGTTTCGGCCCTATGGATGTATTATTAAACACTAACGGCTGATATGTTTCAGCTCTATGAATATGAATAAACACTAATGCCTGATATGTTTCGGCCCTATGGATGTATGAATAAACACTAATGCCTGATATGTTTCGGCCCTATGGATGTATTATTAAACACTAATGTCTGATATGTTTCGGCCCTATGGATGTATGAATAAACACTAACGCCTGATATGTTTCGGCCCTATGGATGTATGAATAAACACTAATGCCTGATATGTTTCGGCCCTATGGATGTATTATTAAACACTAATGCCTGATATGTTTTGGCCCTATGGATGTATGAATAAACACTAATGCCTGATATGTTTCGGCCCTATGGATGTATTATTAAACACTAACGCCTGATATGTTTCAGCTCTATGAATGTGAATAAACGCTAACGTCTGATATGTTTCGGCCCTATGGATGTATTATTAAACACTAACGCCTGATATGGTTCAGCCCTATGAATATGTATAAACACTAATGCCGGATATGTTTCGCCCCTATGGATGTATGAATAAACACTAACGCCTGATATGTTTTGGCCCTGTGGATGTATTATTAAACACTAATGCCTGATATGTGTATTATTAAACACTTATGTCTCGGCCCTATGGATGTATGTCTCACCCCGATAGATGTATACAGGGTTTCTCATAAGGGTCCTTTTGAGGGTATAGACCCCCAAAATGTAACTTGGGACCCCCAAAAGTTGTGGTGGTGGGTCCCATGGGACCCCTGAAAATCTGTATGATTGTTAAGTGCTAATTAGTTTTATGGGTTTTTGCACAAACATATCCACAAAATGTAGCATTGGACCCGATAACTCGTAGCTGTGAGCACATGGTTACCTATCTAATTTTTGCATGGATGAGAAAAACTGATGGAATCCCAAATTTTAATTGTGGAACTTCCAGATTTCGGTTTGGCACCCCTAGATTTCTAGGTGTGGGGTCCGTAGGATGTCCAAAATGTAGATGCCATGAAAAACACTGGATGTATTATTAAATATTAACCCTGTAACACTTATACCAGCCAAAAATCGCTTATGAAGTGGTCTTGAGAAATGTCCATTTGCAGACAAATAGAAGGCTATTTTTTAGTCATTCCAGTTGTAAATTAAAAAAAATAATCTCTTGATCTATGAGAAAACTGAAATTTTCTTGAACAATTTCGATGGTTAAAGGGTTCAACAAAATAAAATCTTACAAATACATGTATTCTGTGGACAAAACCACAAATACATGTATTCTGAGGACAAAACCACAAATACATGTATTCTGAGGACAAAACCACAAATACATGTGTTCTGAGGACAAAACCACAAATACATGTGTTCTGAGGACAAAACCACAAATACATGTGTTCTGAGGACAGAACCACAAATACATGTGTTCTGAGGACAAAACCACAAATACATGTATTCTGAGGACAAAACCACAAATACATGTGTTCTGAGGACAAAAGCACAAATACATGTATTCTGAGGACAAAAGCACAAATACATGTATTCTGAGGACAAAAGCACAAATACATGTATTCTGAGGACAAAAGCACAAATACATGTATTCTTAGGACAAAAGCACAAATACATGTATTGCGAGGACAAAACCACAAATACATGTGTACTGAGGACAAAACCACAAAAAATAAAAAAAATGGCCAAAAGGTGTACTGTGGATGATATAGATGGCATCTCGCTATTTTAGAGACCACCTCTGGTAAGTTTTTTCGAAATTCGAAGACTCATTGTTGAATAATAAGACCAATTAAAAACTGTAAATCTAAAGTTAATACATGATCGCCTGGTGAGGTACAACCACATAGTCTCACTTCCCCTACAGGATGAGACAAAAGTTGTACCGTTTTCATGAGTTACCAGTAGAGGCGTTATGTAAATCTGAGATAAATGTTGATGATGTTTGTTATCAGGTGCTGTCTGTGGTGCGTACAAATTATGACAGTCTAACGCTGAAGCTACAGGATTCCCTGGATCAATATGAGCGCTATTCAGAAACACCGCGAGAGGTGTCTTTCTTCACACAGCTGGTCAGTATCCATGACAATAGTGCTCATTATTGACTCTTATCACATTTTATTGTTTTGTAATTTTTGGAATGTGTAAATTTTAAATTCAAGCATAGTCACATGAGACTTATGGGATGCTAATTTCACATCATGAGAACATACTTACCTCCCTAACACTCTTGATATACTAGTATATCGGCTCTAAATTCAATAATATTCAGAATTATAAAAAGTTAGGTGCCCCTAATGGGCAGGTGGAAGTACACAGTCATGCACATGACAAACACCACCTTCTGCGCATGCGCACACCGGTACTTCCGTTTTCTAAGATATTGGCTGAGAAGCAACATGTGAAAATCTTCACAGGCGCTTTTCTGAATTCTACTAGAACAAAATCATCCCTATCCATCATGGCTGATGCTAGACTGTTGGAGGAGTCCTCCTCGTCATCATCCAAGGTGGAATTGTTCCTGTCTTTTATTTTAAGCTTGTAACCTTTGTGTGTTACCGGTTTTCGTAGCGGCCGTTTTCGGCCGTACCGCGTTTTCAGGCGCTGGGAATCCTTGTAAATTTTTTCCCAGCGCCTAGGGCTAATAAACTCTTGTGTTTTATGCTTACAGGTCGGTCTTGTGTCTATACAAGGTTGCCTGGTCTTCTCTGGAAGGTGTTCACGTCCCATGATGACTTATCATCGTGATATGTCTAAGGGTTGGAGATATAATATATTAATAAATAAAATATCTCCTTCCTTTTGTCCCATCCCCCCTCATCAGTTCTTCTGGAAGAGGAGTCTCGGCGGATGGATGGACGTGTTTTCCTGCACAAGAGGATGGTTGCTTGTGCCCAGGCTAAGGGAGTTATTAATTATGGCGCATGATTATTTGAAAATAATTACATTTTCTGCTGCCGTTTGCTATTGCACTATTTTCTCTCTTGCGTGTGCATGGGTTCTCGAGTATATATAATTTAATATTATATTAGTCGAGAGCTGAGAATGTCTGGAGATCTAGATATTTCTTACATAAATCTGACGTCCCCTCTCCTGGTAGGAGCTTTTGCATAGTGAGGTTTGATGTCATAATCAACCAGAGTTTGCTCTTTCCGTGATGTCATGATCCTAGGTTAGAGTAGTATATGATGTGTTCATCTCCCTGGTATTAAGAGTGTTGAGAGATAGCTAGATAGTCATAATCTTTCTCTCTCTCTTAATGTGGGGTCTGGTTGTATTTGATGTGTTTAACTTGAGAAGTCTCCTGTCCCGTCAGGGTGGTCGTAATAGTGGAGCTTCTCTCGAGTTGGTTTTTTGGTTTCTACGTAAACATCCGTTATCACGGCTTTGAGACTGTCATACTCATTGTCTTCGTATCCCTCCCTTTTCAGAAGTGCCCGTCCTGTCTGAAGACCATGAAAGCTAGATTCTTCCCCCACCCTTGTGTTCAGCGTGTAGGCTGTCCAACAAATGTGTTATTTGTGAAAAGTGGTGGGGGGGGGATCTAACCTCTGAGTTCTTCTGTTTGCAGGCGAAGATGATGGCAGAGGAGGTGAAGAAACCGAAGAAGGAGGGTAAGAAGAAGGCCTCTGAGAAGGGTGGGCTCGAGGCCTTCAAGAGTGAGTTGGTGAGTGAGATGCGCAGGACTTTGAAAGACCTGATGCCTGACATGCTTCGCGGCATGTTGCCTGGCACAGGTGTTTCAACTTCCTGCGCGTCGACCTCAGTGCAGGTAGCCCCCGTCCCTGGATCATGGCCTATTAGCTCGGACAAAGCGTTGAGTGATCCAGGGGCGGCCGTCTTGGACCCAGGCTTGATGTTCGTATCACCTGGAGTGCCAGCGGCGCGAGAAGAATCAGGCGGGACCCGACCAGCGGGCCTGACCACGATCACTCGCGGAGTAAACTCGTCATCTGCCTTCGGGCAGTCTCCTGGTCAGTCTGGATTAGTTTTCTTTACTAATCCAGAGTTTAACTTTCCTGACCAGGAAGATGATGAGGACTACCTGCTCGGTCCACAGGTGGATCATGAAGGCATGGATGTGAGCGCCTACACTCCTCTCTTGGGGAGCGTGAACGCTCACACCTATGGCACTGTTCTCTCGGGAGCCGGTTTCATGGTTCAGCCTGTGGCCCGCATTGGAGCAGACGGCCGGCCGTATAAGATTCCACGGTTGGACGTGGAGTCTCATATGGACGTTCCGGGCCGCGCTGGTGTGTATGATCCCCCTCACACAAGCGCGGCCTTGGAGCCTGGTTTGCCTATGGAGAATGCTATGCCAGCCCTCGCGGGCCCGTATACGTTCCCTGGGCAGCCAGGTTCGTCTATAGCCTCCTCTGCCGTGCCTGCGAATGCCATTGAGGATGACGAGGGCCTGGTCGGAGGCGTGTGCGTGGCTCCTCGCTGTGAGACCAGAGCTCGCCGTGGAGGAGACGGTCGCCGGTAACCCTCGGGCATGGTTACAGGCGAAGCCGTTGGCCAGCACGGCTCTGTCTCTGCCGTACGCTGATCATGTCTTAGATATGTTCGCGGCGGCAGAGGAGTCGATCCGACCGAGAGGTCGCCTCGCGAAGGCCCCGCAGTATGCTCGGTATGGCCTGGCACCCAGACCGAGCGCGGACGACCGCGCCGCTCTGGGGGAAGATACGCGGCTGGGTTCCCGGGCTGACACGGGAGCGTTGTGCACGGGCGCTATGCGCTCGGCGAATGCCGCCTTGCGTGACACTGAGGAGAGCTCGCGAGCAGCGATCAGTGCGCTGTCGCATGTCTCTCAGCTGCTATGGGGGGTGGTAGCAGCGTCGGTGCAGCAACAGCCTAGTCCCGTTACAGTCCAACGAGCCATCCAGGATGGCATCAACCTGGCGTTGGACTGTCTGACTAGGTCGGTCACGAAGTCGCTGAGGACGAGGCGCACGTTTGCACTGGACAATTTGTGCCCGTCGCAGGAGCTCAAGTCGCGCTTGATGCAAGCGCCGATGGCGGGCCATGGACTCTTTGGAGGTGAAGGTTGTCGGCACCTCCAGGAGACGGTGACTTTGGTGAACAACCAGAGGGCGCTGCGGGCACAGTTTGAAGTGCTGCGCAGGGAACACGTGCGTGTTCAGCCCTCGGCTGCTCGACAGCCGTACGCTCGTGGCGGAGCTGGCCGTGTCAGAGGCCAGCCGGCCGGCCGGTTTCAGAGACCGCGTCGGCTACGCCAGCAGCAGCGTGCGCTTGTGCGACAGCCGCGCCTCAAGCGCTGCCTGCCAGACAGCAGCCCGCGCTGGTCGCGGCGCGCGGGGAGCGGCACGTGGTAACCGGGCCTGATGCAAGAAAAATTTTTCCGGTTATCACATGTACCACTCGGGTGTTGCCACTCGTATCAGAGACACACCCACTTCTAAAATTTATGGGCACCCCGTCAACCCTAGGTGCACCAGTGGGAGGTCGTTTGACTTGTCACATTCAGAAGGGGGCGCGGTTAATTCAGGACCGCTTAGTCTTGCAATGGCTTTCGCACGGATACCGTCCAGATTGGATAAGAGGTCCGCCGTTGCATTTGTCTCTGGTACCGGTCTGGACTCAAGTTCCAAGAGATCCAGACAAGCGGTTGTGCATAGAAGAGGAGATAGATTCTCTCGTTCTAAAAGAAGCAATTCAACCGGCGCAGGATTGCCCGGGCGTCTATTCAACCGTGTTTCTTGTGGCAAAGAACACCAGGGGGTGGAGACCAATTCTCAACCTCAAGCCTCTAAACAAGTTTTTAGACACTCCGACTTTCAAAATGGAAACAGTGAGATCGGTGTTGTTGGGGTTAGAGAAGGGGATGTGGACAGCGTCTATAGATCTCAAGGATGCTTACTTCCACATTCCAATTGCAAGGAGTTTTCGTCGGTTCCTGAGATTTGCTTTTCAGGGACGCCAATGGGAATTCAAGGTTCTTCCATTCGGCATCTCGACGGCTCCAAGGGTCTTCACTCGAGTGGTACTTGCTATTACGGCATACCTCCGCAGGAGAAATATACATGTTCACACTTACATAGACGACTGGTTGCTAAAAGCACACAACCCAGAAAGTTTGACAGCAAATCTGGAGATAGTTTTGGAAACTCTCACAGATTTAGGCTGGATGATCAACTTTCCGAAATCAGAGCTGACTCCATCCCAGAAGTTTGTTTACCTGGGTATGTTCTTCGATCTGGAGATAGGATATGTTTATCCGTCCCAGGAGAGAGTGGAAACTCTCCTCTCATGCATTCAGTTGGTTTGCGACAGTCGTTATATTCTAGCATGGGTCTATCTGAGAATGTTGGGTCTGATGGTTTCGATGGAACCAGTCATTCCTCAGGCGGCCTTACGCAGGCGGCCGATTCAGTTGTTTCTCATGACCCAGTGGACGCAGAGTTCAGGATCACTGGACTCGCGCATTCAAGTGTTGGACCCTCTCATTCATCACCTTCACTGGTGGATGGAGAGAGGAAGTCTCCTGGCGGGGGGTCATGCTGACCCCTCCCCACCCTCAAGTAATGATGTTTACGGATGCATCGATGGAGGGTTGGGGAGCTTGCCTGGAAGAAGCCACTATATCAGGGCTTTGGAATCTGGAACAGTCAAAGGAACATATCAACATGCTAGAATTGCGGGCTGTAGTTCTAGGCCTGGAACACTTCCTAGAGGAGGTGGAGGGAAAATTTGTGATGCTACGTTCAGACAACTCTACAGTAGTGAGTTACATAAACCGCCAGGGCGGAACGAAGTCGCCCAGTCTCTGTATGATGACATGGAAGCTGCTTTGCTGGTGCATGGATCATATGATCACCTTGAAAGCAGTTCATATTCCGGGAAGGCTGAATCTGTTAGCAGACTCGTTGAGCCGAAGGATGAGTATTCTGCCTACGGAATGGCAAATAAATCAATGTGTGGCGGATCACCTGTTCAATCATTGGGGAAAGCCCAACATAGATTTGTTCGCAATGAAGATGAATGCGAAGATGACGACGTACGTTTCTCCGATTCCAGATCCAAGCGCTATCGCAATAGATGCGCTAGCTATCAGTTGGAAGGGAATGTATGCATACGCATACCCTCCAACAATCCTGATTCCAAGGATCCTTCAGAAGATCAGACAGGAGGAATGCCAAGTTCTTCTGATCGCCCCGAATTGGCCAAGTCGATCATGGTTTACGGATCTGCTGGACCTTCTGGTTTGCAATCCGGTTCCTCTGCCACTGATGGACAATATTATCTTCCAGGGCAAGACCCTTCACAACAATCCGTCAATGTTTCGATTGACTGCATGGATGTTGTCAAACAATCCGCGATTAAGGAGGGCTTTTCTGAGCAAGCAGCCAATTTCATGGCCAGAGCCAGGAGGGGGTCAACCTCCAGAGCTTATAATTATAAAATCAACAGATTTGCAGAATGGTGCTCAAAGAGATGTATCAATCCAATGGAAGCATCTATTCAGGTAGTAGCTGATTTTCTGTGTCACCTGTATGATACCTATAGACTTCAACCTAATTCTATTGCTGGATACAAATCAGCATTGATGACTGTTATCCCTTGCTTGGCAAAGAGGGGAAGTGATGAAGTAAGTGTTTTAAATACTCTTATTAAAGGTATGGGCAATCTCAGACCTAGAAATCCTCCACTGACACCGTCATGGAGTCTTTCTCTGGTTCTGCAGGTTTTGAGTGATAAGCCTTTTGAACCACTTAGTGCTATATCTGTTAAATTATTGACACTTAAAACTGTACTTTTAGTGGCGGCGTACTTCAGCCAGACACAGGAGTGAAATTCATGCCTTGTCTGCTGAGCCTGACCGTTATATAGTTACAGGTGAAGGCCTTAAGCTTCTACCAAGATTGAATTTCTTGGCTAAGAATCAATCTTTAAAGTATCCGGGTAAACCTATTATTTTACCTGCCTTAACCAGATATGATCCTGGTGCTAAAGTATGGTGTCCAGGCCGTGCTTTGAATAAGTACAAGAAACGAACTCAGGTTTGGCGGACGGACCCATGTTCCCTATGGTTGTCATATATTGAACTCCATGGTAGGGCGTCAAGAGACACTATTTCCAGATGGATAGTGGAATGTATCCAATTCTGTCATAAAACAGCCACTGGAATCCAGGTAGATAGAGCCAAGGCTCATAGTGTCCGTGGTGTGGTAACTTCCACGGCATAATTTAATGGTGTTTCTATTGAAGACATTATGTCAGTAGCCCAGAGGCACTGTGAGTCAAGTTTTACCGACCATTACCTTCGTGACACTTCTAACCCACTCGCCGTCTCAGTCCTCAGGAAATAAAATATTTATGCAGAGGTTTTATGTTTGTAAATAGTTTGCCTCCTCTGCTATTTTCAAATATCACATTTGTTGGTAGGGTATCCCTACTATTAGCTGCTACACTTCTCTTCATCCGGTGGGGGAAGAGATGAGTGCCGCGTCCAAGACATCAGAGGTCAGTAGTTATGACCATTTTTTGATTTTCTGTCTTGGTGACGGTGTCATTTAATTTTTTAATATGGTGATGGTTAATGTCTCTTAATTGTGGTGTTTCAGAGAGTTTTTGAAATAGAAGCAATTCTTCTTTTTCCAATGTCTAGTAATACTTTCATTAAGTATTAGAGAACGTGCTAGTCATTTAAAGCAGCGTTTTTCCTAAACCTTCCTCAGAAAGAGGGGGGGGGGGGGGGAGCGCATTTGCCTTTTGATCAATCTCTTCATCGGTCGATTATCCGATGCAAAATTCTATTCCTGGTTGTGGTTTTCAGTCACAATTTCAGATGTTTTACATCTCTTGAGAATTCAAAGAGCCTAGCCTCTTCGAGGGTGTGCAGGTTTTCAGGACCTTGCCTCCCTCCCACCAAAATTTACTTTCAAATTCTGGTTTTTATCAAGAGTGTTAGGGAGGTAAGTATGTTCTCATGATGTGAAATAAGTAAATTTGGCAAATTTCTTTTTCACAAGTGAGATGACATACTTACCTCCCTAACGGGATCCCGGCCTCACCATCCCACGGAGGCCTGGTCCTTTGGCTATTGAATAGTTGCTTCTATGTCAGCCAATATTTAGTAACGGAAGTACCGGTGTGCGCATGCGCAGAGGGTGGTGTTTGTCATGTGCATGACTGTGTACTTCCACCTGCCCATTAGGGGCACCTAACTTTTTATAATTCTGAATATTATTGAATTTAGAGCCGATATACTAGTATATCAAGAGTGTTAGGGAGGTAAGTATGTCATCTCACTCGTGAAAAGAAATTTGCCAAATTTACTTATTTCCACTGATCCGTGGCGAGAGTCGACTGAAAATTATGATGATTATTTTAGAATATATACATGTGTAGACTGGAAGCTGTTGTAGCAACAATTTTCATTCAAATTAGTATCAAATCTGTGGCAGATAGTAATCGCATTACCTAATAATTATTTTGACAATAATTTGACTGAATGTTGTTGCTGTCATTGATAGCAACAACTTTCACGCCAAATATTGTCAAAGTATATAAAAGCTTTCTCCAATTTTCTCCTGGAAATTGACACACTTGTACTGAACAGTATTGAAATGCAGGCTGTACTTCAGTGAATAAGTCCTACGCACATGCTTACGCTTCCAGAGCTGGAGGACAAATGACTATTTGCACGTGCAGGCGGGTTGGTTTTGTTTGAGAAAAGTTGACCTATTTAGACAATAGACTAAACGAATATGGCGTCCAATAGTTACAACGATTATGGAGTCAGGGAATTGCATGCAGGTTAGTGTTGCATGTGGGGTGGCATAGCATGCTGGGTAAATTGAACAGAAATCAGCAGGCATCTCATATCTCGTGCAAAAGTGTTTATATTTAATGGGACGCGAGAACTTTAAGGGGTACTTATCCCATCTCCAATGTTGTACTGATAGACTATGGTGTATATAGATTCCATTCCATGCATCATTGATCTCCTGACACAGTCCTTCTTCTTCCTGTTGACTAGACTCCTTCAACTTGCTGAAGATTCTGCTAGTGTGTGTGTGTGTGTGTGTGGTGTGTGTGTGCGTGTGCGTGTGCGTGTGCGTGTGCGTGTGCGTGTGTGTGCAGAAGATGGGTCAGAAAGATGATAAATGATGTACATAGTCTGTCTATGTACACTATTTACAGTTTTTTTGGCACCCTACTCACTTATGCCTGGGCAGACACCTTGGCTTTGAACATGCCAAAGGTGCATGCAGCGGCAACATCATATGGTAGGGCATTCCAGTCACAGATAGTCCTCAGGAAGAACGACATCTTGTGTGCTTCTGTACGACAACGCAGGATCTGAAAGGAGTATTCATGTTCGTTTCGAGATCTGCGATTTGGGTCGAGAAGTTTTCCCTCATAGTTGATAGCAACTTGGTTATGCGAGGTCTTGTACAGCATACAGAATCTAACATCCTGTCGTCTTCTTTGCAGAGTTCATCACTTCAGATGGGTGATCATATCTGGTACGCTTGATGTATTGCGCAATCTATTTGTGCCGTATCGGGCAGCTCTTCTTTGGACCATCTCAATTTTGTGAATGTTCGCCTGTGTGTATGGGCCCCATACAGCACTTGCATATTTGATGAGGGTCGCACTAAGGTCTTATATGCTTGCTCTTTGATGGTTGTTGACGCAATGTTGATATTACGCCGCAGGAAAGCAAGAGTTCTGTTTGCCTTATTACATATGTTTGTGATGTGTTCGTCCCATTTAAGGTCGCGAGTGATTGTTAGCCCAAGGTATTTCATGGCTGATACAGATCCTAGGGCATGGCCATGCAGTTTGTACAGAGTGTCGATTAGCGTACGTTTGTTGGTGATCGATAGGACAGTGCATTTGGCAGGGTGAAATGCCATGCACCAGCGTTTTTCCCACTCACGCATCATGGTTAGGTCGCTCCGGGAGATGAGATGCACAGATAGGCTATCGTGTCATCCGCGAAAAGACGAATCTCAATTTTAGTTTGACTGGAAGATCGTTGATGTAGTAGAGGAATAAGCAGGGTTCGAGCACAGAGCTTTGTGGTACTCCAGATTCGACATTCACAGAATAAGATATTTGATTACGGTTTGTTTCCTGTTTTCGAGGATGGTGGAGACTTCCTCGGCAAATTCAATCAGTTGGGTTTCACAAGACCTACCATTCCGGAAACCGTGCTGTAATGGGTAGAATATATTGTTTGTCTCGCCATGATTCATGATGTTACTGGTAATGATGTGTTCCAGTACCTTACAGCAAACACTTGTCAGCGAGATTGGTCTGTAGTTTTCAGTTAAGTATGTTGGGCCTTTCTTGTATACCGGAGAAACAAGAGTGGTACGCCAGTCTTCTGGAACCTCGCCAGTTTGCATACTTTTGCGATAGATCATGGCTAGTATAGGTGCTATTTCAGGAGCCAGTGATTTGATTATTCTTGGTGTTATCTGATCTGGACCACAGGCCTTATATGTGTTAAGGTTGCTTAGGAGCTTCTCCACACCATTCACTGTGATGTCAATGTTCTTGAAAATGGGATGGTTAGAACTGGACGCTGCAAAGTCAGAGTTTATCAGGTTGTCAAGGTTAGCTGGGTCATCTTTTGAGAATGCATCATGGAATTTGGTTGTTAAGGATATTGGCCTTATCTACAGCTTTCGAGCGGAGTCTACCATCCAGTTTCAGCGAAGGAATCCCACCATGATCTTTGCATTATGCTTGATATAGGTACAAAACCTTTTCATGCCAAAGAACTCATTTTCGTTGGTCTCTTCACCAAGAACATTCCCAATATATTCCCGGTAGGCTCGACGTAGACGTTTTTGCACCGTATGTGTCAGATTAGTGTAGTCTTCTGCGGTTTTTGTATCTCCAAATTTTTTCTTCTTAACATCATACCTGTACAGTCTGTGTTGCTTTTTAATGAGGTACTTCAGTTCAGTGTTTATCCAGGGATACCCATCTTTCTTTGTAGCTACTTTGTGGGGGATGTGTTTCTGGATGTTGTCGTTTACAGTGGTTTTGAATGTTCCCACATATTGCTGATGCTACCTGTGGTTTCCTCGTACATGTTCTGTATCGTGGTCATTGTACCAGTCAAGTCACTGCGAATACTGTCCCAGTCTGCTTTGTTATACAAGGGTACTGGATGTGGTTTCTGCTTGATTTTGATGGGCCGAAGATTTGATTCCACAAATACAGTTTGATGGTCTGAGATACCTGGCATGACGTCTACGCGAAAGGCCTTGTTCGGACAATTTGTCAGTAGCAAGTCAAGTGTGTTGTTGACATGTGTTGATTCTTCGACCAGCTAGGTTAGGCCATGGTTGTCTCTAAACTCTGTAAAGAGATTATGCAGGTAAACATATTTGGTGTCTGGCTTGAGTGTCTATAGACTGTGTTGTTACCAATAAGCTTTACTTTGGCCCATACTATTTTACAATTGGTGTCAAGTTCAGGGACCTCCTCACTGTTCAACTCTGACCGTATTGCTAACAGGACGCCACCTCCACCCGATATACATGTAAGTCTGTCTTTCTGTAGACAGTAAAGCCCAACGGAAAGATTTCTATGGAGTTTATATCAGGAGTAATCCACGTTTCTGTGCCAATGACAATGTCTGGTTTAGTACTATCTAGGAGGTTAGAAAGTCTACACTGTTTCATCTTAATTGACTGGAAGTTCGCAATCAGGATACGGAGAGGAACATTTGGCTTTTTGGCTGATATTTAGTTGGAGTTGAGGTGTGTGTAGGTTTGATATGATGTCTTGCAGGATCTGGACTACTGAAAGCTGTGCCAGGGATTGATTGAATAGACATGGAGGGATACTGTTCAGTGCAGAATAATTCATGAACTGTTGAACTATAGTTTGGATTGTTGCATATGGCACAGTGCAAACTTTTATCTGCTTTGGAATCACTGTGCCTGTCATATGTTGTGCTGTTATTTCACTTCAAGAGTATACTTACCTCCCTAATACTTTTGATATTGCTAAATATTGGCTTTCACTCAATAAACACTCAGATTAAAACAGTTAGGTGCCCCTACTGGGCAGGGAGTCAGAGCGTAGTCTGGCGGATGCCAGCCCCACCACCGCGCATGCGCAGACTAGCACTTCCTCTTTGCTAGATTATTGGCAGAGAGATCACACATGTCTTTTTGTGCAAAAGCTTTTTCTTACTCTTAAACTGTTTAAGTGGTGTTATTTTGGAGTGATAGTCACTGATTAGGATGGCAGGAAGGATCACTTCGCCAAAGGGGGACCTAGGACCTTTAAATCAGGTGACTTCTAGTAAAATTAGCGAGTTTTTCTTCCCGGTGTATTGTGTTTCCGGGACTCGCGTTTACCGTGATAAGCGCCTTGGTTAGTTGGTTTATGTCAACTCGGTGCTACCTAAGGCTAATTTCTCTTTCTGTTTATGTCCACAGGTCTGGATGACGCTAGGTGGTGGCATCACAGCAGCAGAGAGTTAGTTTTCTCTCCACCATGGTTCCATTTCCTACTAACACTGTTAGGTTATCTAACCAAATGAAAAATTATGTCCAGTGAGTTGGAGGCCTAGTATAAAGGTCTTCTCACTTTGCCCTCTTGATCCAATTCCTTCCCTATGAGGTGGAGAGAGTTAAGAGGCGTGCAGATGGTGGAGTACTCCGGTTCGTCACGTTGGATGGTTTGTCTATACAAAGTGTCAGGTATCTAGTTATTGATAATGTGGTGATGTTAATTATAGTAAGCAAAGGGAGATAATTAACATTTTTGCCAGAAAAGAGTTATCTATATGTATCTGATGGTTGTGTAGTCAACGTATCCATTCAGCATACAATTCGTCCTTGCACTTGGATGTTTTGTTGGGATCAAATTTTTCCTGTCACGGGATTAATGACGTCATAATCAGCCTGGCTATGTATTTATCAGCAATTCAAGTCGCTATGCTGGTTTCTGATGTATATTGATCTTTATGATCGTTTTCCTTCTCTTTGAGTTGGTTTGAGTGTCTAAGCTTAACTAGTTTGCTCATACTCCTCGTCCTTTGCCCTGTTTCAGGGACCGGGTTGCGCGTCCTGTGGACGATTTCTTCATGAGAAGTTCTTGCCTCATCTTTGCTATCAATGTAGCCCTTGTGGTCCCTTGGCTAATTGTGACATATGTAAGCACTGGGGGGGCGAGTTAATGTCCGAATTCTTGTGCTTACAGGCGACGGACAAGGTGGTAGAGGAGGAGAAGAAGAAGAAGCGGAAACGAGAGGTTGTAAGTAGGAAGGGTAAGGGGAAGGTCTCGTCCACGGTGGATATGGAGGCCTTCCGGACCGAGATGTTGGGAGAGATGAAGAGGACAATAAAGGATTTGGTTCCAGGGTTGCTTCGTGGCATGCTTCCTGGACCAAATCCTTTACTGTCCTCATCATCGGCTTCGGAGCAGGTAATCCCCGCCTCTGGATCGGTTTTCCTTAGACCGCTTCCGTTGTTCGACGATTCAGAGGTGGCCCCATTAGAGGGGGCGTTCCACGACCCTGGCAGCAGGCTTATTGCCGCGCCGATAGGGGACCGTGGACGGTTGTCGCTGGAACCCGCGGGCGGCTTATCAGTCCAGGGGTATCCGCACGCCGCGGTGGCCAGTACCTCCTATGGCACCGTTCCTGGTCAGCCCGGGTTAGCTCTCTTTGCTGACCCGGGGTCTAATCTTTCTGACCAGGGTGATGAGGATTACCTGCTAGGGTCGCCGTCTGACGACGTGGACATGGATGAAGACGTTTGTGCACCCCTCGCGGGGAATACAGGCGGCTTCTTCCACGGTTTTACTCACCCTGGAGTAGAGTCCGCGGCTCAGGTGGTGGCCCAGGGCGCTGCTGATGGCCAGCGGTACCGCATACCTCGGCTTGCCGAGGGTGTTGCTGGTGCTGGCCGGGCCCGTGGTGGGGCGGTATATACCCCGCGCTCTGCCACGGTGCCTGCTCCTGGTCAAACCAGTGATATTGTCATGCCGGTGCTGTCAGGCCCGCATGTTTTCCCTGGCTTGCCAGGTGTATCAGCGTACCCGCCGTCAAGCTCTGCTTCTTGCGCTCAGGAGGAAGACGAAGGACCCCGTCTTGTAGAGCGCTCGCAGTTAGCCACGGAGGAGGATTGGTCTGACGCTTGCCAGTGGTTGGTGAGCGTTAGGCCTGATCTGCCCGTGGAGCAGTCGGCTAGCCAGCGTGACCACAGGCCGTGGTTAGCTGGGAAACCGACTGCTAACGCTATGCCTTCTCTGCCGCTGGCGGAGCATGTCGTTGACATGTTCAAGGCGGCGGAGTCGTCCATTAAGTCGAGTGGACGTCTCGCGAAGGCCCCTCGCGAGGTGGCCAGGCGTTGTCGCATCGTGCCCCTGGATTACCAGCGGTACGGTGTGGTACCCAAGCCCAGCGTGGATGACCGCGCGGCTTTGGGTGAGGATGCGCGGCCAGGCTCCCGTTCTGACACGGGAGTCTTGTGCTCGAACGCGTTGCGTTCGGCGAATACCGCGTTGCGTGATGCGGAGGAGAGTGGGAGGGCTTCGATTGCCGCTCTGTCCCACGTCTCCCAGCTGTTACAGGGGGTAGTAACGGCATCCGCATCGCGCCAGCCAAGTCCGGTCACGGTCCAGCGAGCCATCCAGGATGGTATTAACCTGGCGCTGGACTGTATGACTCGGGCGGTGACCAGGAGTGTCCGGGCAAGACGCACGTTTGCCCTGGACAATCTGTGCCCGTCTCAGGACCTGTACAATAGGCTACTGCGTACGCCTATGACGGGTCCTGGTCTTTTTGGAGGTGAGGGATGTCGACACCTCCAGGAGACGGTCACCCTGGTGAATAACCAGAGGGCGCTGCGCGAGCAGTTTGAGGTGCTGCGTCGTGCTAATGTTCGCGCCGCGGCCCCTGCGTATCGTCCCCTGCAGGCTCGAGGTGGTGCTGGCCAAGTCAGAGGCCAGCCACCGTCGCAGCGTCGGCCTCGGCCGTGTGCGATTCGGCCAGCAGCGAGGGGGGCGCAGGTTCCTCAGGCGCCGTCAGCCAGGCAGCCGCCCGCGCGCCAAGGTGCGCGCGGGGCGGGGCGCGCGAGGATCTAGGCGTGGTTATCGGTCCTGACGGGACACTTACCGCGGTAAGAACCACTCCGGGGTGTATGGCGACGGAGACAGTGCCGCTCTTGCATGCCTCGTGTCCACCGCGGTCCCTAGGTGGACCGGTGGGAGGCCGGCTAGCCGACCACATGCAAGAGTGGGAACGGTTAACTCAGGACCGTTTAGTCTTGCGATGGCTTTCCGTCGGGTATCATCCAGAGTGGATGACAGGCCCGCCGTCGCGACTGTCTCTAGTGCCAGTCTGGACTCCCATTCCGAGAGATCCAGAGCAAAGGTTGTGTATCGAGGAGGAAATAAATTCCCTCATACAAAAAGGAGCTATTCAGCCGGCACAGAGGTGTCCGGGCTTCTATTCAACGCTGTTCTTAGTAACAAAACGCACCGGAGGGTGGAGACCGATTCTCAACCTCAAGCCATTGAACAAGTTCATTGAGACGCCCAGTTTCAAGATGGAAACGGTGCGCTCGGTGTTGGCGGGGTTGGAGAGGGGGATGTGGACGGCGTCGATAGATTTGAAGGACGCTTATTTCCACATCCCCATCCACGGGAGTTTCTGTCGCTTCCTGAGATTTGCATTCCAGGGCAGACAGTGGGAATTCAGGGTGTTGCCCTTCGGAATTTCCACGGCTCCTCGGGTTTTCACCCGTGTGGTTCTTGCGATCACAGCATACCTCCGCAGGAGAAGCATAGCAGTCCACACGTACATAGACAACTGGCTGTTGAAAGCGCACACCCGGGAAAGTTTGTCGGCCAGTCTGGAGATTGTTTTGAAAACTCTCACAGACTTAGGCTGGATGATCAATTTCCCAAAATCAGAGCTGACTCCATTCCAGAAGTTTGTTTACCTGGGGATGTTCTTCGATCTAGAGACAGGATATGTTTATCCTACTCAGGAGAGAGTTCAGAAACTCATCTCATTAATTCAGTCAGTGTGCGACAGTCGTCATGTCCTGGCACGGGTTTACGTGAGAATGCTGGGGTTGATGGTTTCATTGGAACCAGTCATTCCTCAGGCCGCCTTACGCAGGCGGCCGATCCAGTTATTTCTCATGACACAATGGACCCAGAGTACAGGTTCGCTGGACTCGAATGTGTCAGTGTTGGCGCCTCTGATTCACCACCTGCAATGGTGGTTGAATACAGAGAATCTCTTGCCGGGGGTTTTGCTAACCCCTCCCCACCCTCAGGTGACTGTGTATACAGATGCATCGATGGAGGGCTGGGGAGCTTGCCTGGAAGAGTCCACGATATCAGGGCTTTGGAATCTGGAACAGTCAAAGGAACATATAAATCTACTGGAGCTAAAAGCAGTAGTCCTGGGCCTGGAACATTTCTTACAGAAAGTTCAGGGCAAGATTGTTCTTATTCGTTCAGACAACTCAACAGTTGTGACTTACATAAACCGCCAGGGCGGAACGAAGTCGCCCAGTCTCTGTATGATGACATGGAAACTGCTTTGTTGGTGTCTGGATCACCAGATTACCTTGAAAGCAGTTCATATTCCGGGAAGGTTAAACCTGCTAGCAGACTCATTGAGCCGAAGGATGAGTGTTTTACCCACGGAATGGCAACTAAATCAATGTGTGGCGGATCGTCTGTTCGACCATTGGGGGAAACCCAACATCGATTTGTTCGCAACGAAGAAGAATGCGAAGATGACGACGTACGTCTCTCCGATTCCGGATCCAAGCGCTTTCGCAACAGATGCGTTAGCTATCAGCTGGGGGAGAATGTATGCATACGCATTCCCTCCAGCAATCCTGATTCCAAAAATTCTTCAGAAAATCAGACAAGAGGAATGCCAAGTGCTTCTGATCGCCCCGGATTGGCCAAGCCGATCATGGTATACGGATCTGCTGGACCTTCTGGTCTGCAATCCGGTTCCTCTGCCTCTGATGGACGATATTATCTTCCAGGGCAAGGCCCTTCACAACAATCCGTCAATGTTCAGATTGACTGCGTGGATGTTGTCAAGGAATCTAGAATTAAGGAGGGCTTTTCTGAGCAAGCAGCCATGTTTATGGCCAAAGCCAGGAGGGGGTCAACCTCCAGAGCATATAATTATAAAATCAACAGATTTGCAGAATGGTGCTCAAAAAGATGTATTGATCCAATGGATTCATCTATTCAAGTAGTAGCTGATTTCCTCTGTCACCTCTATGATGCCTATAGCCTCAAGCCTAACTCTATTGCTGGTTATAAGTCAGCATTAATGTCTGTTATTCCTTGCTTGGCTAAGAGGGGAAGTGATGAAGTAAATACATTAAATGTATTAATTAAAGGCATGGGCAATCTAAGACCAAGGAATCCACCTGTGATTCCGTCTTGGAGTTTATCGCTAGTGCTTCAAGTACTAGGTGATAAGCCTTTTGAACCACTTAGTTCCATTTCTATGAAACTATTAACACTGAAGACTGTGTTTTTAATTGCTGCGGCCTCGGCTAGGCGTAGGAGTGAAATTCATGCCTTATCAGCCGAGGATGACCGTTTTGTGGTTTCAGGGGAAGGCCTTAAGCTGCTACCTAGGATTAATTTCTTGGCTAAAAATCAGTCGTTGAAATATCCAGGTCAACCTATTATTTTGCCTGCTTTAACTAGATATGATCCTAATTCTAAAGCATGGTGTCCCGTCCGGGCGCTGCGCCGGTACAGACAACGTACGGCGGAGTGGCGCACCGACCAGTCAGCGTTATGGTTGTCATATATTGAACCCCATGGCAGGGCTTCTAAGGACACCATTTCCAGGTGGATTGTAGAATGCATTCAGTTTTGCCATAAATCCGCCACCGGGAAGCAGGTTGACGTGGCCAAGGCTCACAGTGTCCGCGGCGTAGTGACATCCACTGCCCTATTTAATGGGGTCCCTGTGGATGATATTATGTCGGTGGCTCAATGGCACTGTGAGTCCAGTTTTACAGACCATTATCTCCGTGACACCTCTAATCCTCTCGCCTTGTCGATTTTGAAAAAATAACTTGGCATATATTTTTTGAGGAGGTTTTTTCCTCATTACTTATATATTTCACAATTAATTTATGGAAACACCCACTTTTTTGGGCCTGCATCAGTCTTTACCAATGGGAAGATGATGTCAGCAGCCATTTCAACAAGGTCAGTCTTGTTCATGTGTTGTCCGTTGTTGATTGTATTGTCACGATTACCCGTTATTAATATGGTGATGGTTTGTGTATTTGTATGGTTCATTGTTGAGAGTTACGAAAATGGAGCTTTTTCGTCTCTGTCCTGTAGTACATGGCACTTGTACGTAGAGAGCGTATAGGACATTGAGGTCAGTCGACTCTTCCTCCCAGGAAGGAGGGGGGGGGGGAGCGCATATGACATTCGGTCATCTCTCATACATCGGTAGTGTTATCCGATGGTTAGTCAAATCCTGACTGTTTTTTCTTACAGTTTCAGAAGTTTTAGTGCCTTAAACGCAGAAAAAGCGTATAGGGATGAGCTGGTCTTTTGACCTCGCCTCCCTCCCGCCAGATTCACTTTCGAATTCTGGCAATATCAAAAGTATTAGGGAGGTAAGTATACTCTTGAAGTGAAATAAACGAAATCTAGGATTTCTTTTTTCACGAGAGAGTTGATACTTACCTCCCTAGATACGGACCCGGCCTCTCCACCCCACAGAGGCTCGGTCTTCAGGCTCTTAATAGTTGCATGTGTGTCAGCCAATAATCTAGTCAGAGGAAGTGCTAGTCTGCGCATGCGCGGTGGTGGGGCTGGCATCCGCCAGACTACGCTCTGACTCCCTGCCCAGTAGGGGCACCTAACTGTTTTAATCTGAGTGTTTATTGAGTGAAAGCCAATATTTAGCAATATCAAAAGTATAAGGGAGGTAAGTATCAACTCTCTCGTGAAAAAAGAAATCCTAGATTTCGTTTAATGCTTTGGCATCTGTCGTGATACCACTGGTCACACATTTCACAAATAACATCTTTTTGGGACCAGTCAACAGTGATGTCACAGGTTGCACATTTGTATGAACGATGATTGGAATCACATTGGCTAGTAGGAACTGGTCCTGTGTTTGGGTGAATGTCATTCGACTGAAACAGTAAGATTAGCGAGAGATATATGTAAAGCATGTATTTCTTATTATCATGGTGGTTATGCGATTCTATAGCGACTGCTCTTTTTACATGAGTACTGAGGAGTTGCTTGATGTAAAGAATTGAGATGTCCGTATGTACTAATGAGCTTGACAACCTCGTATCCTGTTGGCATTTTTTCCAGGTTTCTGATCCAGGATCAAACAGTAGTAAAGTGAGAACAAGTATTAACAGTGCCGTCATCATATTAGATCTCTCGTAATCAAATAGGTTGCTTTACTGATGTGGCATAGCTTTCCCGAATAGACTTGCAGTTGCAGAATTGATTTTCTCGCAATAGGCTGAGGCCAAATGCTAGGTTTGCATTTCTGACTGTCATTTTCACAGGTGAGATTTAACTGACCCTAGAGTTGAGTCCTGATTTTGTTGATCTTGTTTTCGATTATGATTTTAACGGACGATAGAGGCTGACATTTTATTTAGATACCCGGATGTTGTGTCCGACGTTTGAGTGGAAGCTAAGGTTGCTAGCCATTGCTACGGTACACAATCACGGAAACTCAGAACATGGAGCCTGTACTATGTCTTAGAATTGTTGGATGTGTAAGAACTTGTTTGCAGTTTCTAGTTAATGTTCTGTAATCATATTATTAGCACAGGAGATGATCGAATCATTGAGTATCTCGTTAGCCCTTTATCTGTAGAGTCTATGCATCATTGATCTCCTGACACAGTCCTTTATCTGTAGATTCCATGCATCATTGATCTCCTGACACAGTCCTTTATATGTAGATTCCATGCATCATTGATCTCCTGACACAGTCCTTTATATGTAGATTCCATGCATGATTGATCGCCTGACACAGTCCTTTATCTGTAGATTCCATGCATCATTGATCTCCTGACACAGTCCTTTATCTGTAGATTCCATGCATCATTGATCTGACACGATCCTTTATCTGTAGATTCCATGCATCGTTGATCTCATGACACAGTCCTTTATCTGTAGATTCCATGCATCATTGATCTCCTGACACAGTCCTTTGTCTGTAGATTCCATGCATCATTGATCTCCTGACACTCCTTTATCTGTAGATTCCATGCATCATTGATCTCCTGACACAGTCCTTTATCTGTAGATTCTATGCATCATTGATCTCCTGACACAGTCCTTTATCTGTAGATTCCATGCATCATTGATCTCCTGACACAGTCCTTTATCTGTAGATTCCATGCATCATTGATCTCCTGACACGGTCCTTTATCTGTAGATTCCATGCATCATTGATCTCCTGACACAATCCTTTATCTGTAGATTCCATGCATCATTGATCTGACACGGTCCTTTATCTGTAGATTCCATGCATCATTGATCTCCTGACACGGCCCTTTATCTGTAGATTCCATGCATCATTGATCTTCTGACACAGTCCTTTATCTGTAGATTCCATGCATCATTGATCTCCTGACACGGTCCTTTATCTGTAGATTCCATGCATCATTGATCTCCTGACACAGTCCTTTATCTGTAGATTCCATGCATCATTGATCTCCTGACACAGTCCTTTATCTGTAGATTCCATGCATCATTGATCTCCTGACAGTCCTTTATCTGTATCAACTCTATCTCTTAACCCTTTAACACTCATATCATCCAAAACGGTTTCTGAAGTGGTCTTGAGAAATGTCCATTTTCAGACTAAGAGAAAACTATTTTTGAAAATTTACCACTGGAATGACTGGCTCGATAACCGAGCCGGTCATTCCAGTGATAAATTTTCAAAAATAGTGTTCACTTGGTCTGAAAATGGACATCCTCTAAGAGAAAATTTGAATTTTCTTGAACAAATTCGTGGGTTAAAGGGTTAAAGCAATAATATGTGATGTTATCTAAGTGCCATTAATTTGGTCGCAACATCTTCCAGTCAAATTAGTCTCAAAATATTCATCAAAGAGGTTGTTGTATTCAATCTTTAGGTATGAACCAGTTAGCACCAGGTATGTGATGTATTTATTTCTTGTTTCAGGTTCGCTCCATCATTGGCGATGTACGCAAGTTTTTATCTCAGCTCAGTATCACACAACACGATCTCCTTGTACACGAACTCAGCACATTGCCTAGCTGAGACACGCTAGCCAGAGCTCCGAGACACACTGCCCAGCCCTCATACAGATACACGCTGCCCAGCTGAGACACACCTGCCCATCTGAGACACACTAGCCAGAGTTCTGAGACACATTGCCCAACCGAGACACGCTAGCCAGAGCTCCGAAACACACTGCCTAACCCTCATACAGATACATGATTCCCAGCTGAGACACACACCTGCCCAGTTGAGATACACACCTGCCCAGCTGAGACACACTTCCCAACCCTCATACAGATACACACTGCCTAGCTGAGACACAGACTGCCCAGCTGAGACACACTGCCCAGCCCTCGTACAGATACACACTGCCTAGCTGAGACGCACACACTGACCAGCTGAGACACACACTGCCTAGCTGATACATGCTATCCAGAGTCCAAACACACATTGCCTAGCTGAGACATACTATCTAAAGCCCAGACACACATTGCCGAGCTGAGACACGCTATCCAGAGCCTAGACACACACTGCCTAGCTGAGACACGCTATCCAGCACCTAGACCAAAACTTTGGAACGACCTTCCATCCAACATTCAAAACAGCAACAATGTTGAGGCTTTCAAAACTCTTCTAAAAACCCATTTGTTCCAAAAAGCATATTTCACTATTTTAAATTAGCTTTAATTTTTGTAAAGCGCCTTTGGGCAGTTAATTCTGGAATTGGCGCTATATAAATGCATGCATACATACATACATACATAGACACACACTGCGTAGCTGAGACACGCTATCCAGAGCCCAGACACACACTGCCTAGCTGAGACACACTGCCCAAAGCCCAGACACACACTGCCTAGCTGAGGCATGCTATCTAGAGCCCAGACACACATTGCCCAGCTGAGACATGCTATCCAGAGCCCAGACACACACTGCCTAGCTGAGACATACTGCCCAGAGCCCAGACACACACACTGCCTAGCTGAGACATGCTATCTAGAGCCCAGACACATTGCCCAGCTGAGACATGCTATCCAGAGCCCAGACACACACTGCCTAGCTGGGACACGCTATCCAGAGCCTAGACACACACTGCCTAGCTGAGACACGCTATCCAGAGCCCAGACACACACTGCCTAGCTGAGTCACGCTATCCAGAGCCTAGGCACACACTGCCCAGCTGAGACATGCTATCAAGAATCCAGACACCCACTGCCTAGCTGAGACACGCTATCCAGAGCCGAGACACACACTCCCTAGCCGAGACACGCTATCCAGAGCCCAGACACACACTGCCTAGCTGAGACTATCCAGAGCCCAGACACACACTGCCTAGCTGAGACACACTGCCCAGAGCCCAGACACACACTGCCTAGGTGAGACACGCTATCCAGAGCCCAGACACACGCTGCCTAGCTGAGACATGCTATCCAGAGCCAGACACACACTGCCTAGCTGAGACACGCTATCCAGAGCCCAGACACACACTGCCTAGCTAAGACAGGCTATCTAGAGCCCAGACACACACTGCCCAGCTGAGACACACTGGCCGGTGCTGTGAGTCACACTGCTCAGAGGTTGAGACACACTGCCCAGAGGTTGAGACACACTGCCCAGAGGTTGAGACACACTGCCCAGAGCGCTGAGACACACTGCCCAGAGGTTGAGACTCACTTCCCAGAGGTTGAGACACTGCTCAGCTCAGTATCATACAACAAAATCCCCTTGTACATGAACTCAGCACACTGCCGTGCTGAGGTCTGAGACGTCCATTGCCCATCTGAGAGATACTGCCAGACACATTACCAAGTTGAGAAACACTGCCCAGCTGAGAGACACTGCACAGATCTCCGAGACACACACTACCCACTTGTGAGACTCTGCCCACCTGGGAGACACGGCCCAGCTTGGAGATACACTGACAATCTTGATATACATAAAATAATAGTCCTCCATAAAACACACTGTCACAAAACTATGTATCTGTGCGACATTATATTCATAGTACACATCACATGTAAATGTCTGTCTGTATGTGTGTGCGTGTGCATGTGTACGAGAGTCTGTGCATGCATATGTGTGTGCGTGTGTGTGTGTGTGCATGCGTGCATGTGTGAGCGCACACACATGTTTTTTAATGTGATTCCATGTCTTCACATGCTAGGCTTCTTATGATAATCGTGCACAATCAAGTTTTTTATATTTTAATACTTAAATTGCATTCAATACCTATGTTGATGATTTTACTTTTTCAATATTTTCTATCTACTCTGCTATCCTCTGACATGTGATTTCTGTATGTTGTTAGTCCACTGTTGCCACCCTCTGAGACAACTGTTGCTAGCTTCTAAGATGTAATTACTATCTGTTGTTTGTCCAGTGTTGCTAGCCTCAGAGTCTCTTGATCTACAAATGGACAAAGAGCTGACTAGGTATATGTTCATATGAAGATTGAATGGTCTAACAGTTAGGTTTATGTATTGAACAGATCTTTTTATAGTGGATGATGGCTGTTAGATGGGTCTTGTTAAGTATATCAATATCCAGCCTCTGAATAGAGTTAGCAAAAGATAATGTTCTGTTTCATAAGCTCCATCATATTTATAGCTGTTGACTTCTAACTTTGTGGGTGAGCGGACACCTTTAGATGGTGAGACTTTGTTGTGGTTGGTGGGCACATTTAGACGGTCAGACTTTGATGTGGTTGGTCGGCACCTTTAGCCATTGTAACTTGGGTTTGGTTGGGTGGCAACCTTTGGGCATTTTAACTTGTTTGATTGTGTGGGACAGCATCTTTGGGCATTGTAATTGGATGACTGGGAAGGTACCTTTGAGCATTGTAACTTTGTGGCTGGGTGGGCACCTTTCGGCATTGTAACTTTAGCTGGATGGGATCATTTGGACATTGTACAATTTTTTATGAGAGGGTGGGCACACATGGGTATTTTAGCCTTGCGGGTGGGCATCTTTGGGCTTTTTAACTGTGTGGGTGGGCGAGCATCTTTGGGCTTTGTAACTGTGTGGGTGTGCATGCATCTGTGCTTTGTAACTGTGTTGATGGGCAGGTATATTTGGGCTTTGTAACTGTGTGGGTGGGCGGGTATCTTTGGGCTTTGTAAATGTGTGGGTGGTAGGTATCACTGGGCCTTGTAACTGTGTGGGTGGGCGGCCATCTTTGGGGAAATCAGTACCTCATGGCATATTAGGAATCGCAACAGCTGATGTGAGTAGTGAGTAATGTAGTTTCTATTCTCTCACCATTGTTTGTGTATTAATAGAAACTTTCATTTCCTCTAAAACTGCTGAATATTTTGAAAGAATTTGAGTATTCTGAACTAGGCAGTAGCAATTTTTATTAGAATTCTTTTCATAATATTCCTGATCTGATTTTAATTAAAGAATCTAATAAATATCTATTTATATGTATATAAAATGAAATGGTATAATTTATAACAGTAAATTTAGACAAGTCTAGCTTTAATACCAGTAATGAACAGGCTGTGTCCTATAATTTATGTATTTGTATGTAATTTGTACATATATTAAAATTGTAATAAACTAAATAGTTGAAAGAAGTTAAAAATACTTTATGTCTGAGCTGATATTCACTTCAAGAGTATACTTATCTCCCTAATACTCTTTGATATTGCTAAATATCGGCTTTCATTCAATAAAAACCTAGATTAAAAAAGTTAGGTGCCCGTCCTGGGCAGGTAGTCAGATGACAGTCTGGCGGATGCTAGCCCCAACCACCACGCCTCCGCAGACTAGTACTACCTCTTTGCTAATTTATTGGCAGAGAGACCACATGCACATTTTTTTAATAACGTTTTCTGCTGGTTTTCAATAAAGAATAAGCATTTCAAGATATTAATTACCTGAGATTATGTCTGAGCGCGCTATGTCTCCAGAGGAGGGCCCAGGACCTAATCATCAGTTGAATTCAACTACACTTTAGCGAGTTTTGTTCCGTTGTAATGTGTTTCCGGGACTCGCGTTTAACGTGATAAGCGCCTAAAAAACTGGTTTATTTCTATTATGGCGCTATGAAATACTAATCTCTCTTTGTGTTTATGTCCACAGGTATCTATCTATGATTGAACAGGACAGCACATTGTCAGAGTGTTTGTTTTTCTCTCCATCAAGGTTCCATTTCCTTCTGACATTGTTAGGTTATCTAACCAAAATCTATGCCCAGTGAGTTGGAGGCCTCGGAAGAAGGTCTTCTCACTTTGCCCTCTTTGTCCGCTTCCTTCCCCTTATAGGTGGAGAGAGTTAAGAGGTCATAGGGTTGGTGGAGCTTCCAGTTCATCAGATCGGATGTTTTGTCTATGCTAAAGACTCAGGTATTCTAGTTATGATATGAGGCACTTCAATTTTATTTGAAAATATTTATAAAATCTGCTGCCATTTTATCATTGTATATGTGAGGTTTGTATAGTCTGTATATTCTAACCTTTCCAGTTAAGATGCTCTGGATATGAATACAATTCGTCCTTACACCTGGATGTTTGTTTCGGATCGATTTATCTTCTTATTTTTGAAGCTATGATGTCATAATCAGCCTTGCACTTTATTAACATTTAAAGTTTTGCCCAACGCTGGTTTATTATCTTTGTAGGTGGTCTGTATGACCACCTTCCCTCTCCTTCTTATTTTGGTTTTGAGTTACTAATTCTCTCCATCAAGGTTCCATTTCCTTCTGACATTGTTAGGTTATCTAACCAAAATCTATGCCCAGTGAGTTGGAGGCCTCGGAAGAAGGTCTTCTCACTTTGCCCTCTTTGTCCGCTTCCTTCCCCTTATAGGTGGAGAGAGTTAAGAGGTCATAGGGTTGGTGGAGCTTCCAGTTCATCAGATCGGATGTTTTGTCTATGCTAAAGACTCAGGTATTCTAGTTATGATATGAGGCACTTCAATTTTATTTGAAAATATTTATAAAATCTGCTGCCATTTTATCATTGTATATGTGAGGTTTGTATAGTCTGTATATTCTAACCTTTCCAGTTAAGATGCTCTGGATATGAATACAATTCGTCCTTACACCTGGATGTTTGTTTCGGATCGATTTATCTTCTTATTTTTGAAGCTATGATGTCATAATCAGCCTTGCACTTTATTAACATTTAAAGTTTTGCCCAACGCTGGTTTATTATCTTTGTAGGTGGTCTGTATGACCACCTTCCCTCTCCTTCTTATTTTGGTTTTGAGTTACTAATTCTTTAACTAAAATACTCATTGTCTTCATCCTCTGGCCTGTTTCAGAAACCTGGTTGTCCCTCTTGTGGATGTTTCCTTAAAGAACATTTCGCCCCTCATCTCTGCGCTTTCAGTGCAGCCCCTGTGGACCACTGCTTAAGTGTGAAATATGTAAACAGTTGTGGGGCAAACTAATGACAGAATTCTTGTCGTTGCAGGCTAGGGAGAAGGTGCGTGAGGAGGAGAGAAGAGCGAAGAGAGAAGTGCCGAGTAAGAAGGGTAAGAGGAAGGCCTCGTCCACTGTGGATATGGAGACCTTCCGACTTGAGATGTTGGGAGTTGATGAAGAGGACAATCAAGAATTTGGTTCCAGAGTTGCTCCGTGGCATGCTTCCTTGACCAAATCTTTTGTCCTCTTCATCTGCTTCGGAACACATAATTCCCGCCTCTGAATCAGGTTTCCTTAGGACAATACCAGTTTTCGATCAAGATTCAGAGGTGGCCCCATTAGAGGGGCGGTCCAGGACACTGGCAGCAGGCTTGCTGCGCCGGTGATCGATGGACGGTTGTTGCTGGAGCCTGGTGCCTGCTTATCAGCCCAGGAATATCTGCACACCGCAGATACCAGTTCCTCCTATGGTACTTTTCCTGGCCAGTCCGGGTTAGCATTCTTCGCTGACCCGGAGCCTAATCTTTCTTGTCAGGATGAAGAGGATTATCTGTTGGGTTCTCCTTCTGATGCCGTGACCATGGGCATTGACGTCTGTGCACCCCTCGCGGGGAATACAGGCGACTGTCCACGGTTCTACTCACGCAGGAGTATGGTTCATGGCGCAGAAGGTGGCCTGGGTTGGATCTGATGGCCAGGTCTACCTCATACCTCGGCTTGCCGAGAGTGTAGCAGGTGCAGGTTAGGTCCGTGGTGTCTCCCTACGCAATACCACGGCGCCTACTGGTCAAGCCAGTCAGTTTAGTATGTCTGCTCTTTCAGGCACGCATGCTTTCTCTGGCTTGCCAGGAGTGTCAGGTATCCAGCCTCATACATGCCTGTGAATGCTCAGGAGGAAGACGAAGGCCCTCGTCTTGTAGAGCTTTCGCAGGTAGCCACAGAGGAGGATTGGTCGGATGCTTGTCATTGGCTAATAAGCGTCAGGCCAAAGCTGCCTGTGGAACAGTCGGCCAGCCAGCGGGATCACCGCCGGTGGTTGGCAGGTAAGCTGACTGCTAACGCTATGCCATCTCTGCCGCTGGCGGAACATATTGTAGATATGTTCACAGCGGCAGAGATGTCCATCAAGGCGCATGGATGTCTCGCGAAGGCCCCTCGCGAGGTGGCAAGGCGTTGCTGCATCATGTCTGATGAATATCAGAAATATGGTGTGGTACCTAAGCCGAGTGTGGAGGACCGCGTGGCGTTAGGTGAGGACACGCGGCCAGGCTCCCGGTCTGACACGGGAGCACTGTGCTCGAACGCTTTGCATTCAGCTAACATCGCGTTGCACGATGCGGAGGAGAGTGGGAGCGCGTCTATTGCGGTGCTTTCTCATGTCTCCCAGCTGTTACAGGGGGTAGTAACGGCATCCGCATCGCGCCAGCCTAGTCCGGTAACTGTCCAGAGAATCAACCTGGTTCTCGATTGTTTAACCCGGTCTGCGACTAGGCGTGTCCGGGCGCGGCGCACGTTTGCTTTAGACAACCTGTGCCCATCTCAGGACCTGTATAATAGGCTGCTGCATACGCCTGTGGCAGGTCCTGGTCTTTTTGGAGGTGAGGGATGTAAGCACCTCCAGGAGACGGTCACCCTGGTCAATAACGAGAGGGCACTGCGCGAGCAATTTGAAGTGCTCCGCAGAGCACGTTCGCGCAGCTCCCCCTGCATATCATCCCCTGCAGGCTGGTCATGGCGCGTGAGGATCTGGTTGTGCCTGATGGGTCGGTTATCACGGTGAGAACCACTCCGGTGCTTCTAGCCAAGGAGACAGTGCCACTCTTGCACTCTTTATGTCCACCTCTCTCCCTAGGTTGTCCAGTGGGAGGCCGATTGGCCCACCACAAGCAAGAGTGGGAACGGTTGACGCAGGACCGTTTAGTCTTGCGATGGCTTTCAGTCGGGTATCATCCCGATTGGATAACAGGCCCTCCATCGCGACTGTCTCTGGTGCCAGTCTAGACTGAAATTCCAAGAGATCCAGATCAACGGTTGTGTATAGAGGAAGAAATAAATTCCCTCATACAAAAAGGAGCAATTCAACCGGCACAAAAGTGCCCAGGCTTCTATTCAACCATGTTCCTAGTAACGAAAAGCACTGGAGGGTGGAGACCAATTCTCAACCTCAAGCCATTGAACAAGTTCATAGACACACCCAGTTTCAAAATGGAGACAGTGAAATCGGAGTTTGGCAGGGTTGGAGAAGGGAATGTTGACAGCTTCAATAGATCTGAAGGATGCTTATTTTCACATTCCAATAGCGAGGAGTTTTCATCGGTTCCTGAGGTGTGCATTCCAGGGCAGACAGTGGGAATTCAGGGTTTTACCCTTTGGAATTTCGATGGCTCCTCGGGTCTTCACCAGGGTCGTTCTTGCGATAACAGCATACCTCCGCAGGAGAAGCATAGCAGTCCACACGTACATAGATGACTGGTTGTTAAAAGCACACAATCAGGAAAGTTTCTCAGCAAATCTGGAGATAGTTTTGAAAACTCTCACAGACTTAGGCTGGATAATCAATTTCCAAAAATCAGAGCTGACTCCATCCCTGAAGTTTGTCTACCTGGGAATGTTCTTCGATCTGGAGATAGGATATATTTATCCTACTCAGGAGAGGGTACAAATACTCATCTCAGTAATACAGTCAGTGTGCAACAGTCATGTCCTAGCATGGGTTTACCTGAGAATGCTGGGGTTGATGGTTTCTCTGGAACCAGTCATTCCTCAGGCGGCTTTACGCAGGTACCCTATCCAGTTATTTCTCATGACGCAATGGACCCAGGATACAGGTTCACTGGACTCGAACGTGTCAGTGTTGGAACCTCTTATTCACCACCTTCAGTGGTGGATGAAGACAGAGAATCTCCTTGCGGGGGTGCTGCTAACCCCTCCTCACCCTCAGGTAACGATGTATTCAGATGCATCGATGGAGGGGTGGGGAGCTTGCCTGGAAGAATCCACAGTATCAGGGCTTTGGAATCTGGATCAGTCACAAGAACATATCAATCTACTGGAATTACGAGCAGTAGTCCTGGGCCTAGAACATTTCATAAAGAAAGTTCAGGGCAAGAGTGTTCTGGTTCGATCAGATAGCTCAACAGTAGTGACTTACATAAACCGCCAGGGCCGAACGAAGTCGCCCAGTCTTTGTATGATGACATGGAAGCTGCTTTGCTGGGGCCTGGATCACAGGATTACCCTGAAAGCAGTTCATATTCCGGGAAGGTAAAATCTGTAAGCAGACTCATTGAGCTGAAGGATGAGTGTTTTACGTACGGAATGGCAACTAAATCAGTGTGGGGGAATCGTGTGTTCAACCACTGGGGGACACCCAACATAGATTTATTCGCAACGAAGAAGAATGCGAAGATGACGACGTACATCTCTCCGATTCCAGATCCGAGCGCTATCGCAACAGATGTGTTAGCTATCAGCTGGGTGGGAATGTATGCATACGCATTCCCTCCAGCAATCCTGATTCCAAAAATTCTTCAGAAAATCAGACAGGAGGCGTGCCAAGTGCTTCTGATCGCCCCAAATTGGCCAAACCGATCATGGTATACAGATCTGGTGGACCTTCTGGTCTGCAATCCGGTTCCTATGCCTCTGATGGACAATATTATCTTCCAGGGCAAGGCCCTTCACAACAATCCATCAATGTTCCGATTGACTGCTTGGATGTTGTCAAGGAATCTAGAATTAAGGAGGGCTTTTCTGAGCAAGCAGCCATGTTCATGGCAAAAGCCAGAAGGGGGTCAACCTCCAGAGCATATAATTATAAAATCAACAGATTTGCAAAATGGTGCTCGAAAAGATATATTAATCCAATGGATTCAGCTATTCAGGTAGTAGCCGATTTCCTGTCACCTGTATGATGCCTATAGCCTCAAGCCTAACTCTATTGCTGGTTATAAATCAGCTATAATGTCAGTTATCCCTTACTTGGCTAATAGGGGAAGTAATGAAGTAAGTACATTGAATACTTTAATCAAAGGCATGGGCAATCTAAGACCAAGGAATTCTACAGTGATTCCGTCTTGGAGTTTGTCTCTAGTATTCCATGTACTAGCTGATAAGCCATTTGAACCACTAAGTTCCATTTCTATGAAAATATTGACTCTTAAAACTGTATTTTTAATTGCTGTGGCCTCGGCAAGGCGGAGAAGCTAAATTCATGCCTTATCAGCCGATAAGTTTTGTGGTTACAGAGGAGGCTTCTACCTAGGATAAATTTCATGGCTAAGAACCAGTCTTCGAAATATCCAGGTCAACCTATGTTTTTACCGGCTTTGACTAGATATGATCCTGATTCAAAAGCATGGTGTCAAGTCCCGGCTTTAAGCCGGTACAAACAACGTACTCAGGAATGGCGGACGGCCCTGTCAGCGTTATGGTTGTCATATATTGAACCCCATTGCAGGGCATCTAAGGACACCGTTTCCAGGTGGATTGTAGAGTGTATTCAATTTTGTCATAAATCCGCCACAGATAAACAAGTTGACATGGCCAAGGCTCACAGTGTTCGTGGCATAGTAGCTTCTACTGCCCTGTTTAATGGGGTTCCTGTGGATGACATTATGTCAGTAGCCCAGTGGCACTGTGAGTCAAGTTTTACCGACCATTATCTCCGTGACACCTCGAATCCTCTCGCCTTATCGATTTTGAAGAAATAATCTAGGTGTACATATTTTGATGAGGTTTCCTCATTTTTTATATATTTCACAATTAATCAATGGAGACAACCACTTATTAGGACTGCATCAGCCTTCACCAAGGGGAAGATGATGACAGCATCCAGCCTCAACAAGGTCAGTCTTGTTTATGTGTTGTCCATTGTTAATTGTATTGTCACGTGATCCTTCCTTATTAATATGGTGATGATTCGTGTTTTGTGGTTCATTATTGAGAGTATACGAAAATGAAGCCTTTTTGTTAAATGTCCTATAGTACATGGCACTTGTACGTAGAGAGCATATGGGACATTGAGGTCATTCAATCTTCCTCCCAAGAAGAGGGGGGGGGGCGGGGGGTTTGGGGGAGCGCATATGACATATGGTCATATCTCAGCCATCGGTTGTGTTAGCCGATGTTCAAATCCTTCCCTGGTTGTGTTTCCACACAATTTCAGAAGTTTTAGTGCCTTAAACGCAGAAAAGCGCATAGGGAAGAGCTGGTCTTTTGGCCTCGCCTCCCTCCCGCCGAATTCTCTGTCGATTTCTGGCAATATCAAAGAGTATTAGGGAGGTAAGTATACTCTTGAAGTGAAATAAACGAAATCACGGATTTCTTTTTTCACGAGAGTTGATACTTCCCTCCCTAATACGGACCCAACCTCTCCGCCTCACAGAGGCGCGGTCTTCGGGCTCTCGTAAAGTTGCATCGTGTCAGCCAATAAATTAGTCAGAGGAAGTACTAGTCTGCGCATGCGCGGTGTTTGTGGCTAGCATCCGCCAGACTATCATCTGACTACCTGCCGAGTAGGGGCACCTAACTTTTTTAATCTGAGTTTTTATTGAATGAAAGCCGATACTTAGCAATATCAAAGCGTATTAGGGAGGTAAGTATCAACTCTCATGAAAAAAGAAATCCATGATTTCGTTTAGTGCATGAGCTGGTAGCTATAGAAACAATTCATTGACTTCCAACTTCTGCGCATTGTTCGGTTTCATGCGTTTTATTCTCATCCTATAAACTGTATATCTTGAGATGTCATCTAGAATTACATACTTCATGGCAGATGATCTTAGATGGAGGGTGTGGTGTACGCACGTAAATCATGATCCTGTCAGCTTATTACATAGAACATTTTATCCACATTGGAGGGATCTGATCTGTCACTCATGTATTTGATGTCATAATTGCTCTTGTTAGCTCACCTAGCCAGAATGGCCAAGTGAGTTTATGCCATGGTTACTGTCTGTCGTCCATCCATGGTCCGTCCATCAACCTTTGCTTAAAAATGCTACTCATTAACTGCTTCACGGATTTCAACCTAATTTGGCTGGAAGGAGCGTATGGGGGCAGGCTTCAGAACCTGTATACAGAATTTTGATTCATCAATTTTTTCAGCGGCCATCTTCAAATTTCTGAAAAAATGGCGGGAAATTGTTTAAACTGCTACTCCTCATTAACTGCTGGGGCAATTTCAAGCGGACTTAGGTGGGAGGATAGTACGCTGGTGGTTCAGAACTTATATACAGCATTTTGATTGGTTAATTTTTCCGGCGGCCATCTAGGATTTTCTGAAAATCTCCGAAAATCACTTAAAATCCTACTCCTCACTAACCACTTAGCTGATTTCGGATGGAAGGACCCTAGCATAGTATGGTTCAGAACGCATATACAGAATTTTGATTGGTCCAGTTTTTCGGTGGCCATCTTGAATTAAAAAAAAAATGGTGGAAAATTGTTTAAAACGCTACTCCTCATTAACTGCTTGAGCAATTTCAACCAGACTTGGCTGAAGGATACTAGGCTGTAGGTTTCAGAACTTGTATACAGAATTTTGATTGGTCAATCTTTCAGGTGTCCATCTTGGATTTTCTGAAAATCTCTGTAAATCAGTTTAAAGCCTACACATTAACCGCTTGAATGAGTTCAGGCAAACGTGGCTGGAAGGACCCTAAAGTGGTATACTTCAGAGCTTGTACACAGAATTTTGATTGGTCAATTTACCCGGTGGCCATCTGGGATTTTGCGAAAAATGGCTGAAAATCTTAAAGCGCTACTCATTAACGGCTTGAACAATTTCAACCAATCTGGCTGGAATAAGCCTAGGGCGGTAAGCTTCAGAGCTTGTATACAGAATTTTGATTGGTCTATTTTTCTGGCGGCCATCTTGGATTTTCTGAACATTTTGGGAAATTGGTTAAACGGCTCCTCATTAACCGCTTGGCCGATTTCAACCAAACTTAGCTGGAAGAACCCTAGGCCGGTACGCATGTATACAGACTTGACGACTTGATTTTTATGGTGGCCATCTTGGATTTTTTGAAAAATGGGAATTTGTATAAAATGCTACTCCTCATTAATCGCTTGGGCAATTTCAACCAAATTTGTCTGGAAGGATCCTATTGTCGTAGCCTCTAGAAATTCTATTCAGAATTTTGATAGGGCAATGTTTTGGCAGTCATCTCTGATTTTCTGAAAGATTTCTGTAACAATTTAAAAACGGTACTCCTTCAATCAATAGCCCGATTTCAACAAAACCTGTGTGGAAAAATCCTATGACGGTAGGCTTTAACATATTAAATGAGAATCGTGATTGGTCAATTTTTTGGTGGCCATCTTGGATTTTCAGAAAATCATCCATCATATCTATTTAAACGGAAATGGCTTAAATGTCAATGGTCCAGGTGAGCACCACAGGCTCGTGGGCCTCTTGTTTTAATGGAATATGGTGGGCACATATTGGCAGACACCCACCTATTTATGAGCTTGGTCAGTTTAACATAGTTTCTGAGGAATAGAGGTTAATGTTCAGTTTTCCGATGAAAGCCAATAATGAAATATTTTGTAGCTTTCTTTGAGACGACTGTATCATTGACCGATTTATGTCAGTTAACACTTTTTTACTGATTTCCAAAAATCTCGTAGTGGAAACTGGACATTCACATGTCAAAGATTTGAAGAAGCAGAACAGACCACATACTTCAATGTTGCAGTACGTATCAGCTGCTGAGAGAAGAGATCTGGCCTTTGTCAACCTCTTTTCTTGAAAAGCTGTATGGGCCTGTGGAAGAACTGCAGAAAACCACAGATTTCATCTTGAGAACGGCTCTCCAAGTGTGATACCAGTGATCGAAAAGAAGAAGAAAGATTTTCTTGACCAGGACAGTGCAAATGTTATGCAAACTTGGTGGAGACCAGAGCCGAGTTTTCACTTCAAGAGATATACTTACCTCCCTAACACTGATATTTCCTAAATATTGACCTAGACTCAATAACCCCAGATTAAACAAGAAAGGTGCCCCTACTGGGCAGGGAGTCAGTCTGCCGGATGCCAGCCCCCAATCTCGCGCATGCGCAGACTAACACTGCCTCATTCTTGACTATTGGCCTGAAACACATGCTTGTTTAATAACAGTTCTTGCTCAGTTTTTGTTCAATTATCTTTTTTGGAATTGTTTTGGAGCGTGGTGGATATGTCTGACCATTGTGGAACGCCTGAGGCTTCGCCAGGACCAAGTTACCAGGTGATCTCTATTACAATTTCGTTTACTTCTGTCTTAATTATGTGGTGTCACCTATTTCCGTGATGTGGTACAGACGTGACAGCCGCCCAGGAAAATTGTTTATTATTATCTGGTGTCCTGAAATACTCATCTGTCTTTATGTTTGTGTCCACAGGTTCCTGTCAGGAGGTTTGTGCACATCTAGGATGGTTTGTTGCCACCTTTTCCCTATAAAATGTTAGGAAAAAAGTCTGCCCAGAATGATATAGGCTCTCTTAAGAAAGAGCTTGTCGCGCTTCCCTCTGCCCCCCCCCCACACCTTTAATTGTGGTGGAGAGGCATGGTACTTATGGTGGAGTTATCAAGAATATTGGACATGGTAGTATGCCTTTACTAAAGACACAGGTACTCTAGTTATGCTATATGCATGGCAACTCTAATATACTTGAAAATATTTATGATTATTTGTTGCCAATATTTTTGTCATGCTAATTATCTGTATCATCATGAGCTATTGCTATGTTCATTCACTGTTGATCATGCTCTTGTGTTATGAATACAATTCGTCTTTACACCGGGATGATATTTCTAGTCCGTCTGTTTCCATGTTATGGAAATTCTTTGACGTCATAATCAGCCATGTTATTATTAATAACTACCTTGAGTCTAAGCTGTTCATCTTTCTTACAACCATCCCTTTATGGCCTGTTGTTATCGCTCCTCTTTAAACAGGTTGGTTACTTTAGTGTGGTCTGTAACTGCTCAATTAAGTTGAAGTTTGTGCCCATCTGTGTGTGAAATGTTCACCTTGTGGTCTATTGTTAAAATGTGATGTCTGTAAACAGGGGTGGGGTGACTTATTCTCTGAATTCTTGTTATTACAGGCTAAGGATAAGGCGGCGGAGGAGGAGAAACGTGAAAAAGAGTGTAAGTGGTAAGGGTAAGAGAAAGGCTTCCACTTCTTCGGAAATAGAAACTTTCAGGTTGGAAATGAGGGGGGAGATGAAAAAGACAATAAAAGATCTGGTTCCAGATTGCTTCGCAGCATGCTCCCTGGGCTGAGTACTTTATTCTCCTCTTCATCTGTCTCAAATGCCCACCGCTGATTCTGGTGTCCGTCGTGGTCCGAAAATGTACGAGAATCTGGTGGCTCCAGTAGATCTCGGAAGGCCCGCTGCCTTGCCGATGGATCCAGGAGCAGCCCTAACTGATCCCGGCTGGAGGCTTGGCTCGTCGGTAGATCTTGGCAGGAGTGATGGCCCGTGATCCACACTCCCGCGGTACCACTACCTCTTACAGTACCTTCCCTGGCCAGCCCGGGTTAGCACACTTTGCTGACCCTGAGGCTAACTATCATGACCAGGATGAAGAGGCTTTTCTGCTGGGTTCACCCGTTGATGCCGTGGACATGGAAATGGACGAACATGCTCCCCTCGCAGGGAGCACGGGCGAACATTTCTATGGGACTACTCCCACATGGGTAGGCTTCATGGCTCAAATGATGGCCCAGGTTGGAGCGAATGGCCACCTGTACCGCATACCTCAGCTTGCCGATGGTATGACGGCGCCTGGCCCAGGCCATGGCATGATGGATTACACCCCACACACTTCCATGGCGCTGGCTTCTGGCTTAGCCATGGCACAAAACATACCTGCTCTCTCGGGCCTGCATGCTTTCACCAGCTTGCCAGGAGTATCCACGGTTCCAGCCATGTTCACACCTGCGAGTTCTGTGTAGGATGACAAAGGCCTGCACCTAGTCGAGCACTCACAGGTGGCTAGGGAGGAGGACTGGTCTGATGCGTGCTAATGACTGGTAAGCATCAGGCCAGAGCTCAACATGGATAAGTCAGGTAGCCAGCGGGACCAGCGCCTGTGGTTGGCTGGAAAGCCAACAGTTATCGCTATGCCATCTCTGCCGCGAGCAGAGCATATCGTGTATATGTTCACAGCGGCAGAGATGTCTATTAAACCAAATGGACGGCTTTGCCCCCACCTGCGAGGTGGCTAGGCGATGTCGCATCGTCGCTGGTCAATACCAGAAGTATGGTGTAGTGCCAAAGCCGAGCGTAGAAAGACACATGGCCAGGCATGCTCGAACACACTGTGCTCGGCAAACACCGCATTTCACAGCGGCGCTCTCACATGTCTCCCAGTTGTTACAGGGTGTAATAATGGCATCTGCTTCACGCCAGGCAAGCCCCGGTTTAGTTCAGAGAGTCATCCATTATGGTATTAACCTGGCTCTGGATGGCATGACATGGGCAGTGACTAGGAGTGTCTGGGCGAAGCGCACTTTTGCCGTAGACAATCTGTGCCCGACTTGTTTAATAGGCGGTTGCGGACACCTATGTCAGGTCCTGGTCTCTGGGAGTGAGGGATGTAAACACCTCCAAAAGACAGTTACCATAGTCAATAATCACAGGGCACTACGCGAACAATTTGAGGTGCTCCGTAAGGAGCGTGTTCTCGCAGTGCGAGACCAGCGCCTGTGGTTGGCTGGAAAGCCAACAGTTATCGCTATGCCATCTCTGCCGCGAGCAGAGCATATCGTGGATATGTTCACAGCGGCAGAGATGTCTATTAAACCAAATGGACGGCTTTGCCCCCGCCTGCGAGGTGGCTAGGCGATGTCCACAGCAGGCCCGCGGTGGCACTGGTCAAGTCAGATGCCAGCCACACTGGTCAAGTCGGATGCCAGCCACCGGCGCAGCGTAGGCCACAGCCACGGCAGCACTGGCCTGCAGAGGGGGTGGAGGGGGCGCAAGCTCCTCAAGCGCAGACAGCTGCCCACGCACAGAGGGCTGTGGCACGAGAGGATCTGGTCATGGTAACTATTCCTGATGGGCCGGTTACCACAGGGACCACTCTAGTGCTTCTAGAACCAGAAACAGTCCCACTCTTGTATTGCTTATGTCCACCTCTCTCCCTAGGTGGACCTGTGCATGGGAGGTCGATTGGCCCTCCACAAGCAAGAGTGGGAGTGGTTAACCCAGGGCCGCTTAGTCTTGCGATGGCTTTCAGCCGGGTACCAGCCTGACTGGGCGATAGGCCCGCCATTGCACCTGTCTCTGGTCCTGGACTCAAATTCCAAGAGATCCAGATCATCGGTTGTGTATAGCGGAAGAAATAAATTCCCTCATACAAAAAGGAGCAATTCAACTGGCACAAAATTGCGCAGGCTTCTATTCAACCGTGTTTTTAGTGAGAAAGAGCACTGGAGGGTGGAGAGCAATTCTCAACCTCAAGCCATTGAACAAATTCATAGACACACCGAGTTTCAAGATGGAAACGATCAAAACGGTGTTGGCAGGAATGTAGACAGCATCAATAGATCTGAAGGATGCTTATTTCCTTCCACATTTTAATTGCGATGAGTTTTCGCCGGTACCTGAGATTCACATTCCAGGGCCGACAGTGAGAATTCAAGGTTTTACCTTTTGGAATTTCAACGGCTCCTCAGGTTTTTTACCAGGGTTGTTCTTGCAAGAACAGCATACCTCCGCGGGAGAAGCATAGCAGTCCACACGTAAATAGATAACTGGCTATTAAAAGCACACAATCAGGAAAGTCTATCAGCAAATCTAGAGATAGTTTTAAAAACTCTCACAGACTTAGGCTGGATAATCAACTTAAAAAAAATCAGAGCTGACTCCAACTCTGAAGCTTGTTTACCTGAGCATGTTCTTTGGTCTAGGGATAGGATATGTTTATCATACTCAGGAGAGAGTAGAAATACTCATCTCAGTAATACAGTCAATGTGCAACAGTCGTCATGCACTGGCACAGGTTTACCTGAGAATGCTGGGGTTGATGGTTTCTCTGGAACCAGTCATTCTACAGGCGGCCATGCGCAGGTGCCCTATCCAGTTATTTCTCATGACACAGTGAACACAGAGTACAGGATCACTTGACTCAAATGTTTCAGTGTTGGAACCTCTTATTCACCACTTTCAATGGTGGATGAAGAGAGAGAAACCTGGCGGGGTTGATGCTCACGCCTCCCCACCCTCACATAACAATGTATATGGATGCATCAATGGATGGATGGGGAGCTTGCCTGGAAGAAGCCACAGTATCAGGCCTTTAGAATCTGAATCAGTCACAAGAACATATCAATGTCACAAGCCCAGTCTCTGTATGATGACTTGGAAACTGCTTTGCTGGTGCCTAGATCATATGATCACCTTGAAGGCAGTTCACATTCCGGGAAAGCTAAATCTGTTAGCAGACTCATTGAGCCGAAGGATGACTGTTTTGCCCATGGAATGGCAACTAAATCATTGTGTGGCGGATCGTCTGTTCGACCACTAGGGGGAAACCCAACATAGATTTGTTTGCAATGAACAAGAATGCGAAGATGACGACGTACGTCTCCGATTCCAGATCTGGGCGCTATCGCAACAGATGCGCTACCTATCAGCTGGGAGGGAATGTATGCCTACGCATACCTGCCAGCAATCCTGGTTCCAAAAATTCATCAGAAAATCAGACAGGAGTGCCAAGTGCTTCTGATTGCCCCAAATTGGGCAAGCCGATCATGGTATACGAATCTGCTGGACCTTCTGGTCTGCAATCTGCTTCCTCTGCCTCTGATGGACAATATCTTCCAGGGCAAGTCCCTAAACAACAATCCAGCAATGTTCTAATTGACTGCATGGTCATGTTGTCAAGGAATCCACAATTAAGGAGGGCGTTTCTGAGCAAGCAGCCATATTTATGGCAAACGCCAGAAGGGTGTCAACCTCCAGAGCATTTAATTATAAAATCAACAGATTTGCAGACTGGTGCTCAAAGAGATGTATTTATCCAATGGAAGCAGCTATACAGGTAGTAGCCGATTTCCTGTCACCTGTACGATGCCTACAGCATTAATCCTAATTCTATTGCTGGTTACAAATCAGCGTTAATGTCTGTTTTGTTATCCATTGCTTGGCTAATAGTGGAAGTGATGAAGTATGTAGTTTAAATACTTCAATCAAGGGCATGGGTAATCTAAGACCAAGGAATCCACCAGTGATCCCATCTTGGAGTTTGTCTCTGGTACAACAAGTACTAGCTGATATAAACCCTTTGAACCACTAAGTTGCATTTCAATGAAATTGTTGACACTTAACTGTTTTTCTTATAGCAATGCAGAGAAGCAAAATTCATGCTCTCTCGGCCTGAGGCAGACCGTTTTGTGGCTACAGGGGAAGGCCTTAGGGTTCTACCAAGGGTTAATTTCATAGCTAAAAAGCAGTCATTGAAATATCCGGGTCAACTGAGTATTTTACCAGCATTGACTTGATATGATCCTAATACAAATGCCTGGTGTCCGTTCCGTGCATTGAATCGCTATAAACAGTGAACTCGGGAATGGCGGACAGACTCCAGCTCTTTATGGCTATATTATATTGAACCCTATGGCAGGGTGTCCAAGGATACCATTTCCAAGTGGATTGTGGAGTACATCCAGTACTGCCACAAGACGGCCACGGGTAAACAGGTTGATATGGCCAAGGCTCAGGGTCTGTGGCGCAGTGGCTTCTACCGCCCTGTTTAATGGGGTCCTGGTGGATGACATTATGTCGGTAGCCCAGTGTCACTGTAAGTCAAGCTTCACCGACCATTACTGCCGTGACACGTCAAATTCTCTCGCCGTATCGATTTTGAAAAAATAATCAGGTGTATATAGTGTAAATAAGGCCCTCAGAGTTCACGCATTACCATTAAGTAAGGGAGACAACTACTGTTCAGTGGTGTGCCATTCTTCTCAGCAGGAATATGGCTCTTCAACGTTTTAAGGTCAGTCCTAGGTTGATGTAAATTCTAATATGGTGATGGTTCGTGTTTTTATGCTCCCCGAAAAAGATTTCGCGGGAGCATATAGTCGCCGCTTTGTCCATCCATCCGTCCGTTCACCATATATAAGTTTGTCCAGGGCATAGTTTCGAGACTTTTTCACATATGATCACCAAACTTGGTATGTGGATGCATCTTAGGGAGAAGGTGTGCGGAGTATGAAAAGTAGGTCAAAAGTAGGTCATGCTGACCTACTTTTCATGGTCGACTGAATATCACAGAAAATGTTTGTCATGGCCATAGTTTCAAGGCTTTTTCACATATGGTCACCAAACATGGTATGTGGATGCATCTTAGGGAGAATGTGTGCGGAGTATCAAAAGTAGGTCATGCTGACCTACCTTTCATGGTCGACTGAATATCACAGAAAATGTTTGTTCGGGGCATAGTTTCAAGACTTTTGCACATGTGCTGACCAAACTTGGTACGTGGATGCATCTTAGGGAGGTGTGCACAGTATGAAAAGTAGGTCATGGTGACCTACTTTTCATGGTCGACTGAATATCACAGAAAATGTTTCTCCGGGCCATAGTTTCAAGACTTTTTCACATATGGTCACCAAACTTGGTATTGATTATTACAGAAAATATCTCTGTTCATTTTGAACATAGTGTTTATATGTATTTTTCATATGGTGCCAAGCAAAGTCTAAGTGTGTTTATTTAGAGAAACTTAAGATTTTGCTTTTATTAAGCTATCCTTAACAAATTGTTCATTATGGCAAATCCCGCCAGACCAAAAGAATGATAGCCCACCGAATCATTCCTACTCCCCAAATTGTGGATTTAACATCATTAACCCAAACCAACAATATTTTAAGGATGGCCTAATATGGTGATATCTCATTGACAATTTCAAGTTCTTTTCTCTGTGTCTGAGTCACAGTTCCAAACCTTTCCCTGAAGCATATGCCTTCGGGGTTATCCATTCAGTTTCTCTGCAGAGTATGCCTTCGGGGAGCATACATCAATTTATTGATTTGCCTTGTTTATATGTGGCTCGCGTTCAAGCATATACCACGTCTCATTTTTGCGATGTCCTTTAATACTCAGGCACTAGTACATAGAGAGCGTTTAGGACATTGAGGTCAATGCCTTTCCATGAAAAGAAGGGGGAGCGTATGTCATTTGACGGTCATTATCAATCTTTTCCTGGTTGTGTCTCATACACAACTTCAAATGTTTGTGTCATTATGCAAAAGAGCTTGGGAATGAGCTGGTCATGTGACCTCGCCTCCCTCCCGCCAGATTAACTTTCAAATTCTGGCAATATCAAAGCTTATTAGGGAAGTAAGTGTATTCATGAAGTGAAATAAATGGAATCAAGGATTTCTTTTTTCACGAGTGGGTAGTTACTTACCTCCCTAATACGAACCCGGGCCTCTCCACCCCACTGAGGCTCGGTCTATAGGCTGTTAAATTGCATATTTGTCAGCCAATTATCAAGTCGAGGAAATGACAGTCGGTGCATGCGCGGTGGTGGGGCGCACATCCGCCAAACTGTCAACTTTCATACCTGCCTATTAGGGGCAGTTTCTGTTTAAATCTGGGTATTATTGTAGCAGGGCTGATATTTAGAAATATCAAAGAGTATTAGGGAAGTAAGTAACTACTCACTCATGAAAAAAGTAATCCTTGATTTCATTTAATTAAATACCGTAGTAAAGACATACAATTCGTACAATGCTTAGCCCGTCATCAATTATGCGCATGTGACAAAGACCTAGTTATTATCATTCATGATGTAATACATTATGACGTCATCCTACACGTTATCTAGTTGATTATGACATCATATGATCGATGGATAAACTGGAACTGTCCATTGATGTGGTCCAGATGTGAAACGAGCGCCATCTTGAAACCTCATATCGAGGCACATACTCTAAACAGATTTTATTTAGGAAAACCATTACCTGTGGTGTGGGAAATATCACTCACAATTTCTGAGAATGCTAAATCAATGGTGGCCAGCAGACAGCTATTATAACAATGTGTTGAGCCCTTTAGCGTTTCACCATACCACACATCATTGTGTGGCAGTGTCGTGAAATAAAGATTTCTTAAAATGGTATATATCCGCTTTATGAATAAAATGTTCAAATCACATAAAAGTATGGAAAAATTTATAAATCGTTTTAATTGTGGTGCAAACTAAATGTAATAATGATATGAATGATCCTTGTTTGTTTTTTACCACTGTGTCTTGTCCTCAGCCAAAATCTTTAGCTTCCTCAGGTCCATTCTTGATTTGAGTGTAATGAGACCTGCTTTCTTGGTCATCTCGCAGCATGATTAGTAGATTTATGCAATGACTTCCTCTCCTCGCTTTATATTTGCTGGCTCCCAGTAGGGCAAATTCCAAGGCTCTGTGCAGGTATGTCTTCTGGCATCCTTAGCACTTGGCCAAATACGGACCATCTTTGCTGGCCAATTTTTACAGAAGGGCGATGTATTATTACACATCTTGTATAGTGCATAGTTGGAAATTATACTGTTTGACTGTCGGTGTCCAGTGATGGTGCGTAGGTGTTTGTGCTAGCAAGCATCAAGTTTGTCTAGAGCTGCCTTTGGAGATGCCCAGCTGTTACAGTTATACAGCATTAAGGATATGCAGGTTGCATTGTATAAACGTAGTCTTTTTATCATGGGCATCTTTGATCTATGAATCTATCTCTTCCAGAAGGACTGGAAAGCTATGCTCCCCATGACGCAGCATGCAGTAATGTCAGCAGTACTACAGAGCACTGAGCCCAGGATTTTACTTTTCCTCCATGGTTCACCTCCACGAAGTGGATCATAATTTTCTTTAGTTTCATAATTTGTAGACAGGTATATGTGGGTGAACTTTGTTTTGAATTCATTCAGAGACTCAACTTTTAGTTTGCTTGCAGCTATTGGGAGAGCTTCAAGGGCTCAAGTAGGATCTGATAAGCCATTAATAAATTATGTCCATTGAAAAACTAACATTCTTCTAATTCGTGGTACACAATAGAGTCCAAACCCTGTAAAAATATGGAAGAAGTGTGAAAATCATTTCAATTCTGATAGAGACTAGATGCAGTTTCTTGAAATTTATTGGCCGACATGATGAGGATCACTATTAGAATGGACCTTTCCAGTTTTAGCTATGCCCCACCCATCTCTAGCTGAGCTCCACCCACACCTCATCCGTGTTGGGATCAATCTCTGAACTCCATGACTATCAATTTCCAGAAAACTATACAGGTAACCTATTGAATATTTTGAAACTAATTTGACTGAGCGCTGTTGCAGCCTGTGGCAGCAACAGCGCCCGGTCAAATTAGTTTCAAAATATTCAACAGCATGTTTATTAAATAGAGATACAATTTGTACGTGTCAGACTATTAAGAGTGAAAGATGCTGCTTAGCTGATTATGACGTCAGATGATAGATGGATACTCTGGAAAGATGAATTGGTACAGATGCTAAATCACATGACTGCAGGCATTTATCTTTAAAATCAGTTGCTGTGTAATAAACTGAGGGGGGTCAATATTTGACCTGTGTTATAAACACAATCTTGAAAATTAAACTTCCCATAGCTTTGTCTGAATGACTCGAACTTCAGATACTCATTGGAATGTGACGTTCCATGTCGCTGCTAGGCAGCTATTTTGAAAATAACTAGCATTTACTCATACATGTAGTAATAAACCTTTCCACCTTATCCATCTATCATATGACATGATTAACTATGTGACATGTAGAATAACATCATAATCAACAACCTCATTATAACCTCATGAATGTCGTAGATAAGTATGTCACAAACGCATAATTGAAGACGGACTATGCATTACTGTATGAATTGTATGTCTGCTATTTAATAAATATTCTGTTGAATATTTTGAAACTAATTTGACTTGGCAGCACCAAGTCAAATTAGTTTCAAAATATTTAACAGCTTATCTGTGTAGTATACACTGCTGGGCAAAAAAAAATGAGGCAAACATGATTTATCATATTTTTTATGATTACTCTTTCATGTTAATAAATACAGGTGAAATAAGTGACAATTTTACATAATATTGTATGCGTTGTCTGTGTGCAGGGTACCTTTTAGTATGGGATAGCCTTTTTTTTGGTCTCAAAACTCACCCATTTGGGCAAGCTGTCTCAAAGCTTTTTGCATTGTGCTGCATCAATGCTGTTTCATTCATGTCTGACTGCTTTCCACTGCTGAGTGAGCTAATTTGCATATCAAAAGCTATCTACTGAATGGATTCTTGTTCTATATTAGACCTACATGCATACACAAAAGACAAATAGTGCGTCTCTGTGTTCAGGATTTAAAGTGAATTAACTAACCAAACTAGCAAGCTAGTTGAGTTATGCTGGCCGAGGTGACAAGACATTAGCCATTTCTGTAATCTCTGTGTATTACCACACTGTGCCTGAAGAGCGAAGTTATTTTTAATTCGAAATGTCTTCAAAAAAGGCTAAATTCCATGTACCTGTTGAAGTTAAAAGCCGGATCGCAGGTCTTCAAGCTAGAAAGTCATATCCTGAGATTAAGAAAATTCTAAAGTCTGAGGATATTCAGATTCCACTGTCTACAATACAGAGAATTGGCCACACATTTCAAGTGACAGGTTCTGTTGCCCGGAAAGCAGGTTCTGGACGAGCTAAAGTGACAACATGTCGAGATGAAAGAAGGCTGAAAATTACTGTTCTGAAGAATCGTAGGAAGACTCTCACCAAATTAGCAGAAGAATTCAGAAATTCACAAAATAAGGCTGTTTCAAGAAGAACAATTGCAAGGAGGCTCAAGGAAGCTGGTTTTTCATCAAAGCGGTGAGCTAAGAAACCATTGCTGTCCACAAAGAACATTGCAGTCAGACTCAGATTTTTGGCACTTTATCGTAACCATGATTTTCAGTGGTTTGCGCCTATTCTCTGGAGTGATGAGTCATGGTTCGAGCTGTGTACAGATGCTCCAGAGCGCTGTCTTCGTAGAGATCATAATGGTGTCACTCACGTATCATACAGGTCATAATGGTGTCACTCGTGTATCATACAGGTCATAATGGTGTCACTCGTGTATCATCCAGTTCATAATGATGTCACGCGTGTATCATCCAGTTCATAATGATGTCACTCACGTATCATACAGGTCATAATGATGTCACTCACGTATCATACAGGTCATAATGATGTCACTCGTGTATCATCCAGTTCATAATGATGTCACTCGTGTATCATACAGATCATAATGATGTCACTCGTGTATCATACAGGTCATAATGGTGTCACTCGTGTATCATACAGATCATAATGGTGTCACTCGTGTATCATACAGATCATAATGGTGTCACTCGTGTATCATACAGATCATAATGGTGTCACTCGTGTATCATACAGATCATAATGGTGTCACTTGTGTATCATACAGATCATAATAATGTCTCTCGTGTATCATACAGGTCATAATGGTGTCACTCGTGTATCATACAGGTCATAATGGTGTCACTCATGTATCATACAGATCATAATGATGTCACTTGTGTATCATACAGATCATAATGATGTCACTCGTGTATCATACACGTCATAATGGTGTCACTCGTGTATCATACAGGTCATAATGATGTCACTCATGTATCATACAGATCATAATGGTGTCACTCGTGTATCATACAGGTCATAATGGTGTCACTCGTGTATCATACAGGTCATAATGGTGTCACTCGTGTATCATACAGGTAATAATGACGTCACTCGTGTATCATACAGATCATAATGATGTCACTCGTGTATCATACACGTCATAATGGTGTCACTCGTGTATCATACAGGTCATAATAATGTCACTCGTGTATCATACAGGTCATAATGATGTCACTCGTGTATCATACAGATCATAATGGTGTCACTCGTGTATCATACAGATCATAATGGTGTCACTCGTGTATCATACAGATCATAATGGCGTCACTCGTGTATCATACAGGTCATAATGACGTCACTCGTGTATCATACAGGTCATAATGACGTCACTCGTGTATCATACAGGTCATAATGACGTCACTCGTGTATCATACAGATCATAATGGTGTCACTCGTGTATCATACAGATCATAATGGTGTCACTCGTGTATCATACAGATCATAATGGTGTCACTCGTGTATCATACAGTTCATAATGGTGTCACTCGTGTATCATACAGATCATAATGATGTCACTCATGTATCATACACGTCATAATGGTGTCACTCGTGTATCATACAGGTCATAATGGTGTCACTCGTGTATCATACAGGTCAATGATGTCACTCGTGTATCATACAGATCATAATGATGTCACTCGTGTATCATACAGATCATAATGATGTCACTCGTGTATCATACAGATCATAATGATGTCACTCATGTATCATACACGTCATAATGGTGTCACTCGTGTATCATACAGGTCATAATGGTGTCACTCGTGTATCATACAGGTCATAATGACGTCACTCGTGTATCATACAGGTCATAATGTCACTCGTGTATCATACAGGTCATAATGATGTCACTCGTGTATCATACAGGTCATAATAATGTCACTCGTGTATCATACAGGTCATAATGATGTCACTCATGTATCATACAGATCATAATGGTGTCACTCGTGTATCATACAGGTCATAATGATGTCACTCGTGTATCATACAGGTCATAATGGTGTCACTCGTGTATCATACAGGTCATAATAATGTCACTCGTGTATCATACAGGTCATAATGATGTCACTCGTGTATCATACAGGTCATAATGATGTCACTCGTGTATCATACAGGTCATAATGGTGTCACTCGTGTATCATACAGATCATAATGGTGTCACTCGTGTATCATACAGGTCATAATAATGTCACTCGTGTATCATACAGGTCATAATGGTGTCACTCGTGTATCATACAGATCATAATGGTGTCACTCGTGTATCATACAGGTCATAATGGTGTCACTCGTGTATCATACAGGTCATAATGGTGTCACTCGTGTATCATACAGGTCATAATAATGTCACTCGTGTATCATACAGGTCATAATGATGTCACTCGTGTATCATACAGATCATAATGGTGTCACTCGTGTATCATACAGATCATAATGGTGTCACTCGTGTATCATACAGGTCATAATGGTGTCACTCGTGTATCATACAGTTCATAATGGTGTCACTCGTGTATCATACAGTTCATAATGGTGTCATGTGTGTGTATCATACAGGTCATAATGGTGTCACTCGTGTATCATCCAGTTCATAATGGTGTCACTCGTGTATCATACAGTTCATAATGGTGTCATGTGTGTATATCATCCAGTTCATAATGATGTCACGCGTGTATCATCCAGTTCATAATGGTATGACTCATGTATCATACCGGTCATAATGGTGTCACTCACGAATCATATAGGTCATAATGGTGTCATGTATTAGCTATCACAATCAAATGTAGGTTTGTCACGAATGCCAATAAATCAACACTAAGCAGCTGAAATCAGTTTTTCGTGAATTTACAATTTAACTCCATTCTGGCAACACCATGGAACATTTTGAAACTAGAAATGGGAGCTGTTACTGCCTATAAAGGCTAAATAGTTTTAAAAGAATATTCAACAGCTGGCTTGTATATTTACCTTGAAATTGAGCATCTTGGAATTGTGGTTTTGGTGTTAAAATCGATTTAATCACACATAAAAAGTGTGCGTGGTATAGCTAGAAATGAGCGGGGTGTATCTAGAAATGAGCAGGGTGTATCTAGAAATGAGCGGGGTATAGCTAGAAATAGAACCCTTTTGAGCATGGTAGTAATTAGGGGATGTGTACATGTCATTCTGCTGCAAAAATGTAGTATTAATATGACATCTATTTAGCCTATTATTAAGTGTAGAGTGTAATATGGTGGGGTTGGAAAATAAAATAATTTATTAACTCCCCCTTCCCTACCCATACCCGCCTTGCGTCAACAACACTCAGTGCTACTTAAAGTGCTATTCCATTTTGATGTCATTCAAATGGATATTTCTCAAGACCACTAGACGATGTTTAGGCCGGCATTAACATTAAAATTGAAATTTAAATCCTAATGTTTGCTTGATCAGAGTCCATTTGCATGCCAAAAGAAAACTATTTTAAACATTACCACAGAAATGACTGGCTCAGGTACCTAGCCACTCATTGCAGTGGTAAATTTACAAAACTAATCTTATCATTGCCTGCAAATGGAATTCATAGAGACCCTTGCAGAGGCCACTTTGGCCGGCCTGCTGACCATTATATGGTTAAGTTGATACAAGAGGGCTAAAGCTTGTTTACCAACGTTTCAAATAAAATTCGTATTTGGTCCCTGTACGGGACAGATCAACAGCACGCAACAGTGATTCACCCTTTGATGGTCAAGATTGCCTAAGAAAAATCAAAATCTGACATTACTGAATGTCGATTTGCGGGCAAGGATAAGAAAACTTTGAAAATTTACCACTGGGATGACTGGCTCGCTCGGCGAGTCAGTCATTGCAGTGCTAAATTTACAAAAAACAGTCTTCTCGACATGCAAATAGACTCAATAATGACATTCTTCAAGACACTATAGAGGTCGCCTTGGTCTTTAGTGAGTTTACCAAAGGCTGACAACGATCAGTCCGCTGTGAGCTTAGATAAGTGCCACACGCCACAGCATTCATAGTGATAATCTTTGTTGATAAGATCACGTTTGAACAGTAATTCACACCTATGTGTTCTTACAATGGGTATTGGTTATTCAAAGGAATACCTGTGCGCTGACATCACTGCAAATAATTAGTTAACCCAGTTGACTCTGAATGGTGTTCAAGAAAATTCAAATTTCTAATAAAAATCTCCATGAGCAGACCAGATGATTGTGTTTGAAAATTTATCGTAGCAATGACTGGCTCGGGTTATCGAGCCAGTCATTCCAGTGGTAAAATTTAAAATACAAAACCTGTCTCCTCTTGGTCTGCAAATTGACATTTCTCAGGATCACTATGAGCCGTGTTTTGAGAGGTTTGAGCATTAAATGGTTAATTCGGAAATCATTGACAGATAGAGCGTGCCCACAAATTGGGAGAACTCGTGCCCAGCCCTAGTAGTAATGATGGTATGGCGAGGACAGGGATTTCCTAAGCAATCTAATCTCATTGTTAGTATCGCCATACGAGAAAAGTTGTGGTACAAATGAGTATTGTGGATCATATTTTGCTGTTCAGTCAAGTCATACTAGTACAAGCATAGGACCTGATATGCAGCCAATGAAGTTAATTTTACTAGGGCTACTTTTCTCTTGCGTTAACCAGTTAGCACGCATGCCGGCCCAAAACGCTTCTTCAGTGGTTTTGAGAATGCCGGCCCAAAACGCTTCTGCAGTGGTTTTGAGAATGCCGGCCCAAAACGCTTCTGCAGTGGTTTTGAGAAATGTCAATTTGCAGCCCTAGAGAAGACTATTTTTTAAATATACCATTGGAATGAGCCTGTGGTTACTTCCCAAGAATTGTCTTCTGTTAGCCTGCAAATGGACATTTTCTATGAGAACATTGAAATTTTCTTGAACAAATTTAAAGGTTAAAGGAATCTTGACACATTAGGCATAGAGTATGTTATGAGACATTTTATTGACACAATTATTGTAGTCAGATTTGGAAATCGAGACATCATTTTATGATATTTACATGAAATGTCTTGATGCTACTCGGGCTGAAAAAACGAATGATTTCTCATTAACTTTCATGCATCAATACACGTGATTAGCCACATCTAGCACGTTTATATTGTGTGAAGACACACTGACAAGTACTAAACCCAAGCTTAACCATTTAACAGCCAAGTACGCCAAAAACTGCTGCAGTTGTCCGGAGAACATTCGTGGCAAATTTCCAAAAATAACCTCAGCCATTGAATCAGGTTTGTACACACTCGCTAGGCTCATCAGCACTACATTGCTTCACGGCACAGACTCTCTATCATCATCTATAGTCATGAGGAGCTAACAATGTGGAAACTAATAAATTTCAGCACAATGATCTACATTGTTAGCTCCTCATTCTCAATCAAAGCTCGTTTTTGAACAACTGCTCATGTATCACACAAGTAATGTGTAAAATCAGACAACATTTTCAACTATTACACCAGTCCTGAGTTAAATTGCTAACAGCTCAAGCATGAGGATGACTTTGAAGAACTGAAGTATATCATTAGAGCCACAAGAACCACCAGCAGGCAGCATGATGATGCAATACACAGCCTCGGTTGGTAGGATCAGACACGTATCTATGGCAGTTGAGATCATTGTGCTGAAATTTATTAGTTTCTACATTCAATCTATCAATTAAAAGTATTATGTATGTCATTTATGCTGCTGGTGTAAATTTTAAGATGTTGCTAAACAGTTACATAATAGCAACAGCTTAATGCAACAGTTTTAAAATTAATACCAGCTAGCCAACAAACAACATTGAATATGGTAGACTGATCATTCTTCATAAAAAGGTATAATGCATACTAACAGCTAGACTTGTGCCATGATTATGCCTATTGTCCCGTGATCAGCCTAATCAACAAGAGTGAACAACAAATGTGAGGCAGGTGTACAGTAATCAAGGACACAAGAGATAGTTTCACAAGTTTCTACACATTTATGGCTGGACAAAAGAACACTTATAGAGTTAGGATAAACACACAATATATACTGACCATATTGGTATCTATGTACATGTGGATTCTGGTGATTAATTTCTAAAGTAATTTGACTCGGGGGGGTTGTTGTCTAAAACAATAACAATGTAGGTGGGAGACCATTTATGACAATCTCATCCTGCTTCTTTTATACCTATAGGGGCCATACAATGCAGTTAATGGATCTAGTGGCTTTCTTTAGCCTTTCTCCAGATTGTGGAAGTGTCATCATCTGGGTCCGAGGAGAGGACTTGGATGATACAGAACTTGACGTCACTAATAGTGGTTTTCTGATGTGAAGTGTCTTGAGACTGGTGTGTCATATCTGATGTTTTTGGAAATTTATAATCGAACGTAGGTGTTCTTGTATCCTTATCTTGAAGGTGCGCTTTGTTTCTCCCACATACTGTTTTTTACACCTTTTACAATTTATGAGGGAGACGACATTCCGTGTAGCGCAGTTGCCGTCTGTCTTCGCCTTATATGTCAGGTGTGTGTAATTACTTTTGAACCATTTGCTCTGATCCATTACCTTGCAGAAGTCACATTTGCCTTTTGGGCATGGTTTAAACTTGTTTCTATGTTGGTTTTGTCTCGGTAGGGTTGCTGAGACGGGCTCTTATTACTTTATCCCTGATTGTGGGATTTTTTCTGAAACTGAATAGTGTTTTACAGGGAAGGATGATCTGCATCTATCACTGCCCTCTAGAATGTGTCAGTTCTTGAGTATGTTTTTGTAGAAATTGACTGGTCTCATGGAATTTACTGATAAAGATTTGTCTATGGGATTTTGTCTTGCTTCCATGTGTGTTGTCTTTGTGGAGTATCGTTTCTCGTTTTAGTACGAATGCTTTTTCTTGCGCTTTTAATAACAGTGTATGGGTATCCTCTGGCCTCAATGTTTTATCAGCTCTGTGCTGTGTCTGATGTATTCAGAATCTAATGTGCAAATTCTGCGTAGGCGTAGGCATTGCCCACATGGCCCTTCATTTGTGAATGAATTAGGATGGGCTGATGTGTAGTGAAGGTACCCCGGGGTGTCTGTTGGCTTGGTATAGAGATAAGTGAAGGGGGTTATTTTCTCCTTTGGAGATTTTTGTGTCCAAGAATGTGACCTCTGTGTGCGAGTGTTCCTCTGTGAATTTGATAGTTGGGTGAGCTGAGTTCATGTATGTGACAAACTCTAGGAAAGCGCTTTCACTATGCTCCCAGATCATAAAGATTTTGTCTATATGTCTAAGGTAGAGGGATGGTTGATGGTGTGCGTTCTGTAAGAGTCTAGTTTCAAGATCACTCATGAATATGCATGCTGCTTTACTGCCCATTGCGGTCCCTCCTACTTGTAAATAGTGTTTACCATAGAATTCAGTTATTCAATTATAGAACTAGTTTGAGGAGATTGAGTAGTCCTCGTATGGACAGTGGGCCGGGAAGTCCGTGTTTTTTCCACAAATCTTGCTGTGGCTCGTAGGCCCTCGTTTGGTATGCAGGTATATAGACCGCTGACATCCATTGTACGTAAGAGTGTGATTTCGTCATATTCTTCAACTTTTTTGATGAATTCAGTGGTGTCCTTGACGGAGGATTTAATTTCTTTGACGCGTAGTTTGATATGTTCATTAACGAAACTGCTTATTAGTTCTGTGGGACCTCCCCCCCATTACCACTGACAATCGGTCTGCCCGGGACTAATCCGTATTTTTTCGGCTTGTGGATCTTGGGTAGGAGGTAGAAACGTGCTGTTTTGGGAGAACTAGGGAGCAGGCCTTTTGCTATTTCACTGTCCAATTCTTCATCTCTGACTAGCTGATCTATTCGTTTTTGGATGAGGCCGATGTGGATTTCCGTTCTGTCTTCTGGGATCTCTAGATACAAATTCTTGTCTGACAATTATCTGTTCGCTTCTGCTATGTAGTCAGACGTGTTTTGTACAACCGTTGCTTGACCCTTGTCTGCTCTTTTGATCACTACATCTCTGTCTCTGGAAAGGGCAGTGATTGCCCGTCTTTCAAGTCGATCTGTCTGTTTGTCTGTCAAGCCGTTCGCCCATCTGTCAGGTAGTCAGTCAGCCTGTCTGTTAGTCAGTCTGTCAATCTGTCTAATCAGCCAGCCTGACATCAGTGAATCTGTGTAGAGAACTGCCAGTGAGATGTCTGTCAGTTACTCTATCAATCGATCATCTGTAATACTGTCAAATATATTCATCTGTCTGTCGATCAGCCCGATTCCAGCTTCTCCCCCGAAGCTAGATGCCCATTCTCCTTATATCTTCAGAGTGAGGACTGGTCAATCGTCTCAATGCACATCATCACCGCCTCAACATTACAGATTCTGCACTGTGTGAGTGTCAGCAGGCAGAAGAACCAGCAGAATATATCTTACAGCACTGCCAGCGATATGAACAGGCCAGCTTTTGGCATATTGAAGTATCTTTAAAGCAAAGATCTAAGGAGACAGAGACTAAGATTACTGTCATGAGAAAGATAAACCAAGAAGAATCAAATTGTTGAACCTACTTATCCAATGACTATGCAGACGTATGTATTTTCCAAACGCAGAGTATCTTTGTTGGGCCACCTTCACCGACAGTGTAGGCCTGAAAATAACTTTTTCAACAGTGTCCAACATTGTCAGACACCAGCTACTTAATACTGGACATCCAGAATTTGCTACCTGTCAGCGTTATTCAACATCAGTGTTCTTTACTTGAACTTATTAAAAACATGTCAAAAAGCAGCTAAACATGTGTCATAATGATTGTGGTACACTTAGGTAGGCGAATATTTTGACTGTCAACACTTGTATGCACTCTTTTATTGCACACTGCAACTACTGGGAATGTTTAAATCTGTACCTGACAAAATGTTACGAATCGGCAAATCTGTGCCTGACATTTGATAGTTTGGTGCCTGATAATGTCCTTGATTAGCACCTTATTTCCAGGCTTGCAGTGGGAGTGTATTGCACATAGTGTATAACGCGTCATTGTAGATTATACAGTCCGGCCAGCGATGTTGGGTTATAGTAGGTGTCTGTGATGACATGTACCAAGCTAATCTAGAGCCTCCTTATAAGCTGTCCAGCTGAGACAGTAATATGTTGTACAATATCAATGGTACACAGGTCATGTCATATAAGCAGTTTTCTGTGACAGTAATATGTTGTACAATATCAATGGTACACAGGTCATGTCATATAAGCATAGTTTTCTGTGACAGTAACACATTGTACAATATCAATGGTACACAGGTCATGTCATATAAGCGTAGTATTTTTGACAGTAATATGCTGTACAAAATCAAAGGTACACGGTCATGTCATATAAGCGTAGTTTTCTGTGACAGTAATATGTTGTACAATATCAATGGTACGCAGGTCATGTCATATAAGCATAGTTTTCTGTGACAGTAATATGTTGTACAATATCAATGGTACACAAGTCATGTCATATAAGTGTGGTATTTTTTTGACAGTAATATGTTGTACAATATCAATGGTACACATGTCATGTCATATATGCGTAGTTTTCTGTGACAGTAAGACGTTGTACAATATCAATGGTACACAGGTCATGTCATATAAGCGTAGTATTTTTGACAGTAATATGCTGTACAAAATCAAAGGTACACGGTCATGTCATATAAGCATAGTTTTCTGTGACAGTAATATGTTGTACAATATCAATTGTACACTGGTCATGTCATCTAAGCGTAGTATATTTGTGACAGTAATATGTTGTACAAAATCAAAGGTACACGGTCATGTCATATAAGCGTAGTGTCTTTGCCAGAGTGATCTGTGATCAAGGCAACGATGTCAGAAATATATGAATATACCCCCCTTATAACTATCTATGGGTTATATAGCATTTGCTATTTTCGTATGTGCATGCGTGTGTCTATTATTATCATCAAAATGCCCTGGCTAGCACAAATGTTAATCATTGGAGGGATAGCATAGCTCACTCCGGTATCGGACGTCGTAACCAACATTTGTCACATGTAGGTCCATCGCAGTGACAAAGAATTGACAGTAAGCGTCGCCTTTGAAAATCTTCACCCTCTTAACTGTATGATTACCAGCAAATTGGGAACCTGGGAATTCATGGTTCTAAGTGTTAAAATCGATTCAAATGCTCTAACAGTGTCTGGCGCTTGGCTAGCACTATATTCCTCCACTATATGTTTGTAACAGAGCATTAGTTAGAGAATGACTACCGTTAAATAGAGAACATTTCTATATCTCTTCCCAGCTTTATACAGCGAGAGTAAAACTTGTGTACTGAGACAACCTTTTGGAGTCCGAAAGACAGATGTGATCTTAACACTCTAATACACAAAACTTGTATACATAGACCACCTTATGGCGTCTCACACACACACTAAACACTCGCATAGATAATGCTACTCCTTACAAGCGTGGACAGAAGCTCAAGTAAAACAAACACTAACACTCGCATAGATAATGTACCTTCTTACCAGCATGGACAAAAGATGGAATAAAACAAACACTAACACTCGCATAGATGTAGCTTCTTATCAGCATGGACAAAAGATGGAATAAAACAAACACTAACACTCGCATAGATAATGTACCTTCTTATCAGCATGGACAAAAGATGGAATAAAACAAACACTAACACCCGCATAGATAATGTACCTTCTTACCAGTATGGACAAAAGATGGAATAAAACAAACACTAACACTCGCATAGATAATGTACCTTCTTACCAGTATGGACAAAAGATGGAATAAAACAAACACTAACACTCGCATAGATAATGTAGCTTCTTATCAGTGTGGACAAAAGATGGAATAAAAGAAACACTCGCATAGATGATGTAGCTTCTTACCAGCGTGGACAGAAGATGGAATAAAACAAACACTAACACTCGCATAGATAATGTACCTTCTTACCAGTATGGACAAAAGATGGAATAAAACAAACACTAACACTCGCATAGATAATGTACCTTCTTACCAGTATGGACAAAAGATGAAATAAAACAAACACTAACACTCGCATAGATGATGTAGATTCTTACCAGCGTGGACAGAAGATGGAATAAAACAAACACTAACACTCGCATAGATAATGCACCTTCTTACCAGTATGGACAGAAGATGGAATAAAACAAACACACTCGCATAGATAATGTACCTTCTTACCAGTATGGACAAAAGATGGAATAAAACAAACACTAACACTCGCATAGATGATGTAGCTTCTTACCAGCGTGGACAAAAGATGGAATAAAACAAACACTAACACTCGCATAGATGATGTAGCTTCTTACCAGCGTGGACAGAAGATGGAATAAAACAAACACTAACACTCGCATAGATAATGTAACTTCTTATCAGCGTGGACAGAAGATGGAATAAAACAAACACTAACACTCGCATAGATGATGTAGCTTCTTATCAGCGTGGACAGAAGAGGGAATAAAACAAACACTAACACTCACATAGATGTATCTTCTTATCAGCGTGGACAGAAGATGGAATAAAACAAACACTTGTATAGATGATATAACTCTTTATTATTGGTCTGAACGTGGTAACTAATTATTATGATGTAATGCTTTATTATTGTGCCTCAAGAAAGCATGACTCGGTACACTCAAGTCAAGAATGGGCCAGAGGAAGCTAAGGATTTCAGCTGAGGACAAGACACAATGGTCAAAAGTGAAGGACTGATTGCAGCTGTAGGATGTTTCTACTACTACAGCCGCAGATTACAGTAATCATACATACATTGTGCTTCCAACAGAGGAACTGAATGTGATAACTCATGCATTGTAGTAACCATGGATATAGAAGCATTGCAGTAACCATGACAATGCGTGTACAGCATCGCATAACCATGGCTATGCCTGTGGCTGTACAGAATCACAGTAACCATGACAATGCCTGTGGCTGTACAGAATCACAGTAACCATGACAATGCCTGCGGCTGTACAGAATCACAGTAACCATGACAATGATTGTATAGAATCGCAGGAACCATGACAGTGCCTGTTGCAGTACAGCATCGCAGTAACAATGGCAATGCTTGGACAGCGTCGCAATAACCATGACAATGCATATACAGAGTGGTAGAGAAATAAGATTCTTAGCAACATAAGATCTATTTGTTAAATCATTTACATAATTTTGACTGGAATCAATTGTTAGTACAGGGTTGAGAGTTAAGTAAATATGCACAGTATTAAGAACAAATATTACTACATTTCTGTGCAACCAAAAATGTATTCAAGTGCAATATCTTTTCACCATTGAAACAAAAAGCGGATCGAGCAAACAAATTCTATATTATAATTCTCTTGAAAAAAATACAAATTTAATATTAAATCATGTCTCAAAACAAGGGTTAGGGTTAGTTAACGTGATCATGCATTTTTCATAATACTGTCTACATTTCAATTGATGGATGGATGGATGCAGAAGGGGGGGGGGGGGGAGATAAGTAATGAATTATCATTATTAGCACTATTTATATGAACATGATTATTAAATGATTATTTACTAGTCGATATATATATATATATATATATATATATATATATATATATATATATATATATATATTACAAACTACCCGACAAGCAAGTGTCTATAAGCAGTGAATATTTGCTACGATGTCTATCTATCACCTTAATGATTAGTATACATGTACTATCCATCATCACCTTAATGATGAGTATACTATTCATCACCTTAATGATGAGTAAACTATCCATCACCTTAATGATGAGTATACTATCCATCACCTTAATGATGAGTATACTATCCATCACCTTAATGATGAGTATACTATCCATCACCTTAATGATGAGTATACTATGCATCAGCTTAATGATGAGTAAACTATCCATCATCACCTTAATGATGAGTAAACTATCCATCATCACCTTAATGATGAGTATCCCATCCATCATCAACTTAATGATGAGTATACTATCCATCACCTTAATGATGAGTAAACTATCCATCATCACCTTAATGATGAGTATACCAGCCATCATCTTAATGATGAGTATACTATCCATCAGCTTAATGATGAGTAAACTATCCATCATCACCTTAATGATGAGTATACCATCCATCACCTTAACGATGAGTATACTATCCATCATCACCGTAATGATGAGTATACTATGCATCAGCTTAATGATGAGTACACTATCCATCACCTTAATGATGAGTATACTATCCAGTACCTTACTGATGAGTATACTACCCATTACCGTAATGATGAGTATACCACCCATCACCGTAATGTTGGGTATACTATCCATCACCTTAAATGCGGAGTATACTATCCATCACCTCAATGATGTGTATACCATACATCACCTTAATGACGAGTATACTATCCAACACATTAATGACGAGTATACCATCCATCACCTCAATGATGAGTATACTATCCATCACCTTAATGACGAGTACACCATCCATCACATTAATGACGAGTATACTACCCATCACCTTAATGAGGAGTATACTATCCATCATCACCTTAATGATGAGTATACTATCCATCAGCTTAATGATGAGTAAACTATCCATCATCACTGTAATGATGAGTATACCATCCATCTTAATGATGAGTATACTATCCATAAGCTTAATGATGAGTAAACTATCCATCAGCACCTTAATGATGAGTATACCATCCATCATCTTAATGATGAGTATACTATCCATCACCTTAATGATGAGTATACCATCCATCACCTTAATGACGAGTATACTATCCATCATCACCTTAATGACGAGTATACTATCCATCATCACCTTAATGATGAGTATACCACCAATCATCACCTTAATGATGAGTATACCATCCACCAGCACCTTAATGATGAGTATACTATCCATCACCTTAATGATGAGTATACTATCCATCACATTGATGATGAGTACACCATCCATCAACACCTTAATGATGAGTATACTAGCCATCACCTTAATGACGAGTATACTATCCATCAGCAAACATCCTGTCCTTGCGATAGCCACACCATTTCACAATCAAGATGCAGCTGTTAACACTCAGATTATTTGTAAATTCAGAGGTAACCTGAATTACCAGCACATTAATATTCCACATAATCACTATCTGATAACAGAGAAATCTAACATCATTCAGTCCCAGTATATTAACACATTAACCCTTTAATGGTCAAATCTTGTCAAGAAAATTTACATATCTGCCTATTGAATGTCCATTTACAGGCCAAGAGAATACAATTTTTGAAGATTTATCACTGGAATGACTGGCTCGGTTATTGAGCCAGTCATTCCAGTGGTAAATTAAAAAAATTTGTATAATCTTGGCCTGTAAATGGACATTCAACAAGACCTTAACAGAGGCGAGTATGACCATTAAAGGGTTAATGTCCAAAACCGGCTTCTGCAGGGGTCTTCAAGGATGTCCAATTACAGGCTAAGAGAGAAATATTTTTGAAAATTTACCTCTGCAATAACCAAGCCAGTGTTAAATTTTCAAAAATAATTTTCTCATGGTCTGCAAATGGACATTTTCCAAGACCACTGTAGAAGTGTTTTTGGTCGACTTGAGAGGTAAAGGGTTAACCATTACATACATACATACGCAATGTAGGAAATTCTATAGGAACAGGTGCAGCACTTTCTGGCAGTGGCCGGGGCAGAAATGTCAAAAATATGACAGACAACCGACCAAGCGATGTACTATAGCTGTGAGTCAGAACTAAAGAAATGCAAACAAGCTATAAATGTGACAGACGCAGCTTTGCCAAAATTTGAGACAGACAAACTGTCCGACTGGCCGACCATTTTATGCTAGATGCGAGATGCATTTACAAACATATTCTTAAGAATATTTTAAAACTAATTTGACGTGATGCCAGTAGTTTTTCCGGGCAGCATTAGATTTCTGTTACTTTACATGAAAAGTCTAACAGCTTAACTATGTTATGGTTGTTTTAAAATTAAAATACTGGAATTTCAAGGCTAAAGTCTGTAGAGACACATGACATGCTCCAGTTCTATTTTACAACATGTGTACATGTGTATATTATTCTACGACTTACAAAATCTTATTTGACTATAAGACACTAAAGTAACAATGGCTTCCAGTCAAATTAGCTTCAAACTATTCCTCAGATTTCCTACATCGTAAATAATTTGTCATAATTATTATCTGTATGATGGAAAAGACTAATTGGCATGATATAGAGTCCATGTAGTTTCTGTTAATATCTTAAATGCAAGGTTTAGAAATCAATCGACACCAAAATAAAGTATCTGTTAATAAAGTGCTTGGAATCAATGTCCACTCAGCGCCTGACCGTCGTCCAGCCATCATCTTCTTCATCCGCTGGCTGGTCACTCTGTTTAGTCCCGCCTGCAATAAACAAACCCAAACTCATTAGTTCTTGTTTATCAGTAAAGAGATTGAGTGATCACTACATGACATTGACGCTTTGGAGAACGATGAACAAGAACTTGAAAACTAGTCTTCAATGGACCTTTCCAGTTTTAGCTATGCCCCACCCATCTCTATCTAAGCTCCACAAACACCTCGTCCGTGTTGGGATCGATCTCTGACCTCCCCAACTATCAATTTCCAGAAAACTATACAGGTAAGCTGCTAAATATTTAGAAATTAATTTGACTAGGTGCTGTTTCTGCCTATGGCAGCAACGATGCCCAATCAAATTAGTTTCAATATATTCAACAGACTGCTTATTAAATAGCAAAAACATACAATTCATATGTGTTGGACTATTAAGCGTTAAAGACGGGCTTAATTGAATCATATAATGTCATGATTATGATGTCAGCATAAGCATCGTGTAGTTGATTATGACATCATATGATTGAGTGAGGAAATGGATTCATGAATTGACCCTTTAACCCATTCACTCCCCAATCACATGAAAAAGTAAACTATACACCTGTGCAAAAGTTAAGCACCACCCTATTTTTACGCACATGCGAGGGTATATTCATGTGCTATGAAGAAAGCAATAGCATAAACATTTATGTACCCATCCATCTTAGTGCAAGAGGTAATAATGCAACTAGAGGAATGCTGATTATGATGGTGGGGAAACACTGTATGTTTTTGTTTGAACTTGAAAACGAGGCCTGAATATGGTTACGTTGACACAACTGACAACTATTGCCCTACAGTTGACACACGTGGCTAGATTGTCATTAATGGTGTCTGAAAACGAAGTTTAACATCTGTGCACGAGTTTGAGACTGTCATTATTAATACCGGGTATATCCACCTTGTGCCTGGATGACGGCCTGGACACGACGTCTCATGCTGGTCCTCAACCGACTGATACGCCATTGTGGTATACCTTGCCATTCAAGATGGAGTGCGTCTGTTAATTCCTGTAGGTTCTGCACAGGAGGATCCCTCCTTCTCACCATGTTTCCCAGAATGTCCCAGATATGCTCAATAGGGTTCATGTCAGGGCTCCTTGCTGGCCATGGTAGGGTTTCGATGGCATTCTGGCGGAGGTATTCATGCACAGCTCTAGCACGATGTGGTCGGGCGTTGTCATCCATGAATATAGGGTGGGTTCCAGGTGCATGATTTACAAAATGAGGGACCACAACTCTATCCAGTATGGAATCTTGATATCTTTGTCCATTTAGTGTTCCAGGTACAGTCAACAGATCCAGCTTACAATCAAATGAGATGCACCCCCATATCATAACGGAACCTCCACCAAATGGAACTTCTTCCATGATGTTACGTTGGTCGTACGCCGTGCGTCTGGACCTCCATACACGAGTTCGACCATCTGTGGCATGAAGCAGGAACCGACTTTCATCGGACCAGTGTACCCGTCTCCAGGATCTCATGTTCCAGTGTCTTCTTTCGTTGCACCACCTCAGACGCTCCTCTTTGTGGTGTGCAGTGAGGAGAGGACGTCTGACAGGTCTCCTAGCTTTCATGCCAGCAGCATAGTCTCCTTTTGACGGTAGACATTGACACTCTATTGCGCGTTTCCCATTGCTGGCTGAGCACTCTGCTGTTGGTGAATGGAGATCTCCTAACAAGGCGTACTAGGGCTCGATCATCACGGGCAGTAGTCTTCTTCGGTCTTCCAGATCTAGGCCTGTCCTTCACCTCGTTAGTTTGCCCATGTTTTGCAATCAAACGACTGATTACAGTATGGTTAATGTTCAGCTGTCTGCCAATCTCTCTGCATGACATACCAGTGGTATGCATGCCTATGATTTGCCATTTCACACGATCACTTAATCTTCGTCTTGCCATAGCGGTTCACAATCAAGAGCTAATTCTCTCTGTACAAATAAACCACGGTCATGAACACAAAATTCCTAATCTTGTCGCCTAAATCTGTATGTAATGTTCTACACCTCAAACTGGACTTTTACATAACTGAACACGTGTGCTGTTTCCCGCCACGCACGGACATCAAGCGGCGTGAAGTCATGCATGCATGTGCATTTCGTACTTGGAATTATGTCAGCTAACGCGGGGACAAAAAGTATGGCAGCCTAGTTGTACCATCATGTTTCTACGTTCTATTGTTGTTGCTGGTGCTTAACTTTTGCACAGGTGTATATAATATAAAACGTATTGTCGAACATTTGAAAATTAATTTGACTATTTGACTGGAAGCCGTTGCTGCCTTATCAGTCAAATCAATTTTAAAATGTTCAACGCTTTTCTTGTATGGTTGCCTTGACAATGAGATATCAGAAATTTATCAATGAAATGGTTAATGGATAAGTCGGTCAAAAACGGGCTCTGCAGTGGTCTTGAGGAACGTCTGTTTTCAGCCCAAGAAAAGACTGTTTGAGAATTTACCACTGGAATAAATAAATGGTAAACCAAGCCACTCATTCCAGTAATAAACATTCTTTTGGCTTCAAAATGGACATTCAATAAATAAATTAATTTCTTTGACCAGTATTGACCATTAAAGCTGAGCTAAACACAGGATTCAAAGCTACTGCATTGCAAGACTAACTTAGCTTATTTTGATGAGCTTTCACTCATAAATGGGCTTGATCAGGACACGATGAAGCACATCAATATCTGTGGAAGCTCATCAAAATAAATAGTTAGTCTTGAAAGGTACCAGCATTGAATCCCATTTTTCTTGTTTATAAACAGACTAACACGGCTTATTGTCTATACAGACTAACACGGCTTATTGTCTATACAGACTAACACGGCTTATTGTCTATACAGACTAACACGGCTTATTGTCTATACAGACTAACACGGCTTATTGTCTATACAGACTAACACGGCTTATTGTCTATACAGACTAGCACGGCTTATTGTCTATACAGACTAACACGGCTTATTGTCTATACAGACTAGACGGCATATTGTCTATACAGACTAACATGGCTTATTGTCTATACAGAATAACACGGCTTATTGTCTATACAGACTAACACGGCTTATTGTCTATACAGACTAGCACGGCTTATTGTCTATACTGACTAACACGGCTTATTGTCTATACAGACTAACACGGCTTATTGTCTATACAGACTAACACGGCTTATTGTCTATACAGCCTAACACGGCTTATTGTCTATACAGACTAACACGGATTATTGTCTATACAGACTAACACGTCTTATTGTCTATACAGACTAACACGGCTTATTTTCTATACAGACTAACACGGCTTATTGTCCATACAGTCTAACACGGCTTATTGTCTATACAGACTAACACGGCTTATTGTCTATACAGACTAACACAGCTTATTGTCTATACAGACTAACACGGCTTATTGTCTATACAGACTAACACGGCTTATTGTCTATACAGACTAACACGGCTTATTGTCTATACAGACTAGCACGGTTTATTGTCTATACAGACTAACACGGCTTATTGTCTATACAGACTAGCACAGCTTATTGTCTATACAGACAGCTACCTAGCATTTCTCTGTCCTATTTACAGAATGTCTGGAGCAAACAAATTCTGAAGTAATAGATAAGTGTACAAATAATTCAATGTTACTTTTCACTCTTCATCAGCACGTTTTCCATTCATCTATGCCTCATATGCGGATATCACTAAATATGTAATAGATCTATACTATACATAATTAGGCCATACCATTTTATTCCTTTGCCTTACAAACCCTCATAACTTAGTTTTTCCAGATCTAGAAAGAACATAATGCTGTAATTTTAAGGCATTATTTTCAATATTCTTTCCATCTAACAATTTTATTTTTCGCAACAAAATTCTTATCACTCGGAATTCCTCACAATTTTCTGTTTCTCTTTTCATTCGTTGTAAAATGGCTTGGCAATGGTCATGAGAAAAGTCCATTTGCTGGCCAAGACTATTTTTGAAAATTTACCACTAGAATGGCTGGCTCGTTAACGAGGCAGCAATTCGATTAGTAAATTTTCAAAAATAGTCTTCTCTTAGCCTGCACGTGGACACTCACTGAGAATAAACGAAATCACGGATTTCTTTTTTCACGAGAGAGTTGATACTTACCTCCCTAATACTCTTTGATATTGCTAAATATCGGCTTTCACGTAATAAAACACTCAGATTTAAAAAGAAAGGTGCTCCTACTGGGCAGGTAGTCAGAAGTCAGTCAGGCGGATGTGCCGACTAGTACTTCCTCTGACTAATTTATTGGCTGACACACATGAAACATAAAAAGAGCCTGAAGACCGAGCCTCAGTGGAGCGGAGAGGCCGGGTCCGTATTAGGGAGGTAAGTATCAACTCTCTCGTGAAAAAAAGAAATCCGTGATTTCGTTTATTTCACTTCAAGAGTATACTTACCTCCCTAATACTCTTTGATATTGCCAGAATTCGTCGGTGAATTCGTCGGGAGGGAGGCGAGGTCATAAGACCAGCTCTTCCCTATGCGCTTTTCTGCGCTTAAGGCACTGAACCCTGTGGCAGCGACGGGACGTATTATCGGCTTGAAAAAATTACGTTCCTAGTCCGACGGGACGTATTACCGACAAGAGACAATTAGACACCGGGAGCGACGGGACGTATTATCGGCTCAAGCTACCACCAGTTTTCGATCGCTAAATACGCACGCATTACTGGCGTTTTATTCAATCAAACTTAGCGTTACATTACGTCAGAAGGCCAAATTTTCTAAATCCACTGTCAATTGGTCAATTCGGTTTGTTTACAAATTTATGCGGGAAAATATAAATAGATCTTTATGAATGAAATAGTTTGCGTAAAAATGTCGAAGATGAGGAAGCAATTCCTTTATTTAAGCGAGTACCCGCGAGTACCCGTTTATCCGGATAGATGGAATTGGGTATTATTATTATTATTATCACTATTATTAGAGCTGCTCAACGATTGGGCAAGCTGGAAAATCTTTATAAATGGCATCCTATACTAGCAGTGTCATATATAATACGGAAATGCGAACGCAACCCGCTCTCGGTAGTTAAGATCGCGAATTTCGTTCGTTATCTTTGTCACGTGATATGATGTTACAGATTATGACAGTTCGTTTAATTTTAATGAAACTTCAGTTTCCACGCTTTTAAATTATTTTATAATGACAATTTGCCATTACTGAATAACTGAAAGCCTCTCAAAATTACTGAACATCCATCATGGTGAAATTATTTTAAATCAATGGTCGAGTGGGGTTTAGGTATTGAGAGACACTTGCCAATAATTTGAAAAAACATCACATAACTATAATATATAGTGGTCAATATCTTTAAAACAATTGTATTGTCTATGCTGATATGTCCTTCAAGGTTCCAGACCACTGGCCTTTGAATTTTCGTCCATACATACCACTAACACATATCCCCCTACTATAATATATATATTATAGTAGGGGGATATGTGTTAGTGGTATGTATGGACAAAAATTCAAAGGCCAGTGGTCTGGAACCTTGAAGGACATATCAGCATAGACAATACAATTGTTTTAAAGATATTGACCACTGTGGAGATATGGTTCACATGGGGACAGAACGAGGGTGGGGGGGGGGATTGGGAGATGCCCCTGATCCCTTTTTTCCTCTCCCACAGTTTAGACTCCCACCCCACCCAGGTCAAAACACATTCCGACACCCCAGTTATTGCGCTTGATTGTCCTGTCCATTTTTGTCAATCTTACTGGGGGTTGCTGCTGTTCATGTTGCAATGTTATTAATGTATCTATCCTTTTATTTTTCAGCTTGAAACACCATTTGAGAGAAAAATGAAAGCAAATTTAAACTTGATGATTTTTATAAATCCTGTAACACTTAAATTTGCTAAAAAAAATTACATCTCAGTAGATATACATTTCCAGACAAAGAGAATCTGTTTGAAAATTTACCACTCGATTATTCCAGTCGTACTTTTTCAAAAATATTCTCATGATCTGCAAATGGCCATTTTGCAGTCACTGCTGTAGCCATTTTTGGCCGGCTTGTGTGTTATAGGGGTGATAATATTTAAATACTGTATTGTGTAAACTACCAGTGCAAATGTCAAATAAAGTTCTCGAAGTGAGAGGGAGAGAGAATCTCATATTAGGTAATCAGACTGGACTATGTATAGTAGATTTGTTGAATATATCGAGTCCAATTTGATTGGAAGCTGCTGCTGCTTTAGGCAACAATAGATTCCAATTAAATATATCAAAATATACTCAACAGATTACTTTTTTAGACTTCAGGATCTTTACCCTTGTCCTGCAAGGGGAAGGGGGTATTTATTACATTTGTGTGCGTCCGGTATTGCATCTAAAATATTGATCCTACTGGTTTCAAATTTTAACGCAACAAAGCAACATAACCTAAACAAGGATTTCCCGAAGTTGTCTGTGATATGGACAAAAACCCAGGATCCAGATTGGATACACATTTTAATCTATGGACATCTCGGAAACTACTGGTTAGATTTTGCTCAAATCTTGACAAAGTAGAGGGCCATACACTATGATTTTACAAATTTGGATGTGCTAAAAATTTATTTTAAAACCGCTATGTACATTGTGAGAAAAATGGTAGGGTAGTCTTGGCAGTGGTTTACAATCTCTGATTACTGTTGTTCATAATGTTATCTATCAAGCATCAAGTCCCGACAACACTGTTGTGCTTTAAAAATTGAATCTACCCATCAATGGAATCTAAGTGATAACTAGATTGCTTGGTCGATGATGCATTATAGCAGAACCCATGTTCACCACTTTGACCTCGTTACCCCATCCAATCCCTGAGGGCGGAGCCAAATGTAAATGCCCTCTTGCTGCCTTGCACTCCATAATCACATACCAAATTTGTTTGAATTCCAACCACTGATTTTGGAAGAGTTGCATTACACAGAGACTGGAGTGGATTGTTGTGGAAAATCTGGATGTCATAAGGGGAAATGATCTGTTAAAGCAGGATTTAAAAATTAACATGAGCCAGAGGATAGTAGAAATTGACTATGACTAGTACAATTTGTAACTGACCAGCCTGATGGTAACAATTTGATATGTCAATGGTCAAGGTGGCCAAAAAATGTCATTGCTGTGATCTTCAGAAATGTAGATATTCAGAGCAAGATAAGACTATTCGTAAAAATGTACCACTAGAATGACTGGCTCGATAACCAAACCAGTCATTCCAGTATTAAAATTTCAAAGATAGTCTTCCCTTGGTCACCAATGAAAATTTCATGGGCTAAAGTAGAATCTAGTAATCCTGCTAGAGACATGTAGTGGCTCATTTGGCCTTAATTTCAATTCATGGAGAGGGTGTGTGAGAGCGATCTTTTGAACACCCACTCTTCCCCCGCAGAAAATTCACAATTGTATGGTAACCCATATCAAATTCCTTTGAATTCCACACAACAGTTTGGGAGGAGTTAGCTAGCGTGATGGACAGTTTTTCGGATATTTGTCCTTTGGACCCCATCCCCTGACCCACAGGGGGCGGAACCAAATCTAAATATGGTCTTACAAAGCTCAATCATGGGTAACCCACATACCAAATTTGGTTGAATTTCACCCAGTTGTTTGGGAGGGGATAGCATGATGGGCCTACAGACGGGTAGATGGAGGCGATTATAATACCTCCATTTTTTCAAAACATGGGGATCATGAAAGGACCCAAGGCGATAAGATACAGATAGGTAATTAATTCAAAATCTTTATACAAAAATGTAAATTTCTTTTGGATTGAGAAATTAGGCTACCACCATCATTGCCCACAGCACATTGTTTCCAGGATTTGTCGGTGAAAGGGTTAAACATAGCAAAGACTGGCATTGACAGGTGGGCATGGCAGAAATTCAGATTTTCTAATAGAGGAATCCACTTTTAGCTCTGCCCCGTCTCTAGGTAAGCTCCATCCATGATTTGCATATGTTGGGTTCAGTTTATACACTTTGAATCCTAAATTCCCAATTCCATGATTACTATAGATACAGCTAACCTGTTCAATATTTTGAAACAAATCTGACCTGGGCCTGTTCAATTATTCAACAGAATGTTTAGTAAATGGCATACAATTCGTACAACTGACAGACTTTCAAAAGTGCTGTATATGTTGTATATTTCACTGCCGTCGAATCATATTTGCGTCATTCTTGGCTGATTCATTACGATGGAGCCTAGTGTATACGGTGTCTCCGAATTCATAATCATATCAGTAATTCACATTAACAATTTTGATTGAATTCCACCAAAAGCTTTTGGAGATGGATGGATAGACAGATGAATGGAGGCAATTGCAATATCCCAGCAGTCTTATTTTACACAGATCAACAAATTTTTCTCTTTATAAAATCCATGTTTGGAAATCCATCAGCCCAATTAGCAGAAGAGTCTCTGATGTTTTTAAGCCATTGGCCGCTCACCTTAAAAAAATAGGAACAACAAGTTAGAAACAGGCATATTCTAAGAGTTATATTAAGACTGTAACAATCAAATTTTTTCATGAAAATTTCCATTTTCTCATAGACAATGCCCATATGCAGACCAAGAGCCAGTCATTCCAGTGATACAGTTTCAAAAATAATATTACTTTGGTCGGAAAATTGGCATTTTCCTAGCATTTTCCTAGACAACTGCAGCAGTTTTGGTTTGGCTCAAATGTTAGATGGTTAACAATATACATGTACGGCGCAGGGCCATAGGGATATACTGGTAAGCACTATGACCCGACAACGGCTGTTATGGTCATACACCGCACTCAGATTTTAGCGCAGAAATGAGTAATATAATAAATGGTGGGCATATATAGTCTAAAAAGGGAGTATGACTACTAGTTACTGGATTAACCTTTTCAATCGACAAGAGTGAATAATAAATTTGTTACAAATGTTTCTAAATTCTGTTGAATATTTTGAAACTAATTTGACTGGAAGCTGGCTAAGGCAGCACCAGCTTCAAACTGGATTCAAAATATTCAACATCTTACCTTTATAATGACTGTAAACGTGAAATTCTGGAATTTCAGGTTCAAATGTGATAATTGTTTTTAATTTTGGGCACACTTCCATGATAGTGCAAGTTTGTTTCAGGGCCCCGGTTCTCTATATCTTTGATCAGAGGATACTGGCCACACAGTAAATGGTGATAGAATGTTTGTAACAAGGGCAATAGTGAATTATTTGTTTTCTAAGGAATAATTAGTGAGTTCCAATCATCAATGATTGTTAGGCAATGTGGTGTTACTTCCCAAGTTTTCAGTTACTCAATGACTAATTTAACCGAGAAAGTTATAGATTGTGGTAAGAAAGCAGCAGAACCAGTAATATATAAATCCATTCGTTTACCTCTGGTCGCGAAATAACAATAAGGTTATAAATAAACAATCCGATAATCTCAATCATCGATGCATGTCTTTGTTTACAATTTCCAAGAAAACTTACTCTTCAAATTACTAGCATTAATTACGCCGAGTTGAGATGCGAAAGCTGTCAAATATATCGGCATCCCACTTCCCGATTGGCAATATGGTTAATCTAGTCATCTGTCTACTTTTTAGTTTGTGGCGTACAAGAAATATGCATAGATTGACATATTTGAACACACAACTATTTTCCAAAACAGCTGATCGTGTCGCCATCTTGCCGGAAAAATTAATATTCATGAATTCCCGACCAATCAGACGCGTCAATCTTATAGTGCGTGATACGGCGATGCCAATAACGGGTAATGAGCGTGGTACTCGTATATTAGATACGGGTACGATTCTACAAATTCATCTCGTTCTCTCGCGATCTATCACGGTAAACGATTCCTATTGGAGACGCCGCTCCGAAAAAATGTCTGATGCTATAGAATCTTAGTGTAAAACATTTGCATTCGCTTCTTAAATTGCTGATTGCAACCAGCAATGCTACATAGCATAAAATTTGCCATTTATTCGTTGTCAACACTGAGAAACCCTGGTATGTGTTCGGTTATGTATAAAGGAATTATTCAACATTGAATAAGGCCTCCCCCCAAAATCATGACCAGAATTTCTCGAAATGTTACGGTACCATGACATAATATGATTGTCATTTTCACATCTTATCGGATGAAAACCTTCACGAAACTTTGGTATCTGTTAGTTATAATACCATTGTGATTAAATTTATCAATGGCATTTGTAAAATTAAAGATGTTGTGAGGACTAGATACCCGATCGCTCTGATTAACTTGATAATCATAATATAGATTCTCCTTTACTAGAAGAACAAAATGCTTTTAAAATTTTTGTAATTACTCCAGCCAAAGCTGAGATAAGCACATAGCAACCTCCTTGACAACCAAACGTTTTTAGCTATCGCGCTAAACTTGTGACGTCACACCGGGAAGACACCAATTCTTATAGTCTAGAGAGCATAGCTAGGCGCTCTACTGCTGCACATATTAGGAACCTAAGCACCTGTTCTTTGACAATTCATTGTTCACACAGGAACACTACATTGTTAAAGGTGTACAAAGATTCAGTAATAGCAAAGTTGATGATATTTTTGTTGATTAAACTTAAAGGATAGTTCTCATGGTCACGGTTAGAGGTGACAGTAACATCGGATTTCGTGTACGTGAGGCTATATTTAATCAAACTCACACACACACTTCTTGGAATACAATTCTACAAATGCATATATATCTTACTCTTATCTTTCTGGATTGACCACAGGCCTTTGAATTTTCGTCCATCCATATCACTACCACATATCCCCCCTACAACATGATGTATATATACCTATTATATATAGTGTATATTATATATAGTAAGTATATATACATCATGTAGTAGGGGGATATGTGGTAGTGATATGGATGGACGAAAATTCAAAGGCCTGTGGATTGACTGCAGAGATTTTCCATTATAGATGATAGGCACATGTATGTACACAAATGTACAACTTTTTAAATGACAGTAGGCCTACACAGCTCAGTGCATTTACTATCGCAATTTACCATTGTGCAGACTTATGAATAAATTTATGATTGCAAAATAGCAGTTACTATAGTTATGTGTTTAAAATTAACTAAAATGCTGGGAAAATATAAATCAAATCTAAACTAATCTATTTGCGCATAGTCATCCAGAGTAGGCCTACACAGTTTATTTACAATTTAGGCATCGATCAAGTTGCCCGATGAGGCTTTCACTGCCGTCCGCACGCATATAGTACAACTTAAATAACACATACTGTTGAATATTTTGAACATAATTGGGTTGGATTTCAACCCAAATTATGCTAAAAAATATTCAACAGACAGGTTCTTGTATCGTGTTCATATGGTTCTAACTAACAAGCTTGTGTTTTTGCGTTGGAAACATATAGTTATTTATGAGCTGCACTGTAAGTAAAGCCAATACGCCAGCGATCTCTGAACATTTTGTCAGATCAAATACATCGCCAAAAGCTTATAGATAAACAATTACATTGATTCTAATCATGAGAAATTTCACATAAGACACACACTTATTGTACATTTGTAATCTTCAGAAAAAGTTGTAGCTGCATTCTGGAGCTTATACATATCTTTTTAGATGCCATGCTTTACCGTTGTTATAGGCCTATTATTATGCGAATATGGCTACCCATGAAACCATTAAAAATGAGTAAATATCATGATAGAATTAAAAAAAAAATCATGATTTCTTATTTCTTGAAGACTTAGCTTCAACCTGACATAATTTATGTTATGGTTGTGAAGCCTCTCGTGTTAAACGAACGTTTTAAAAATAGGTCACCTTTGTACTACAGACAGTGAAATATTGACACAGCTCACAGCGCCGTTCCCGGTGTGACATCACAGGGAGTGGGGATGATTTAGATCGAGGCGTCATTTAATCTCGTTATTCGGGCTGCCTAACATATTTCTTTTCACTCCAAGTGATGCTATTGTGTTTATATAGTGTAGTAGACCATACAATTAATTGAAACTCGTTATCGACCATAAGTCCTCACAAGACCGTTAAAAAAAAATTCGATAAACTTTGCAAAAATAGACCAATGTATTTATCCTACAAGGTGTGGCCATTTTGAGAGGCACGTTGACTAACTAAAATATATTTTATTCATACAAATTTTATATGTACTTAAAGGTATTTTATTGCCCTTTCTAATGATATATAGTTTTATATATAGTGATCTGTTACTTTGCCAAAAATAGTTAACATAGTTGGCATGGTAGCACTACGCCGCTATCACTCCACTACCGCTTATAGGCTAGGTTTCTTAGCAAGTTTCTAGCTTTTGGCTGTAGGGTTTCTAGCACGTCTTTGTAAATTCTTGGTAGGGCCCAGAGGGTTAAAACCTCTGAAATTGTTTGGAAACACAATCAGGATTAGATAGGAAAACATCGGCTAACACAAACCGATGGCTGAGAGATGACCAAAAGTCATATGCGCTCCAAACCCCCCCCCTCCTCTTGGGAGGAAAACTGAATGACCTCAATGCCCCATACGCTCTCTACGTACAAGTGCCACGTACTATAGGACATTAAACGAAAAGGCTTCATTTTCGTATACTCTCAATAATGAAACACATAAAACACGTACCATAACCATATTAATAACGAAGGGTCACGTGACATTACAAAAAACCATGGACAAAACACACAAGACTGACCTTGTGGAAGATTGGTGCTGTCATCATCTCCCCATTGGTGAAGACTGATGCAGCCCATACAGTAGATGTTTCCATTGATTAAATGTGAAATATATAAAAAATGAGGATACCTCATCAAAATATGTACACCTAGATTAGCTTTTCAAAATCGATAAGGCGAGAGGATTCGAGGTGTCACAGAGATAATGGTCGGTAAAACTTGACTCACAGTGCCACTGAGCTAATGTCATCCACAGGAACCCCATTAAATAGGGCAGTGGAAGCCACTACACCTCGGACACTGAGCCTTGGCCATGTCAACTTGTTTACCTGTGGCAGATTTATGGCAAAATTGAATACACTCTACAATCCACCTGGAAATGGTGTCCTTTGATGTCCTTCCATGGGGTTCAATATATGACCACCATAACGCTGTTGGATCCGTTCGCCAATCTTGAGTACGTTGTTTGTACCGGATTAATGCTCAGACTGGACACCATAGTTTTGAATTAGGATCAAACGGTTGACCCGGATATTTCAAAGACTGGTTTTTCGCCATGAAATTTATCCTGGGTAGAAGCCTAAGGCCTTCCCCTGTAACCACAAAATGGTCTGCCTCGGCTGACAAGGCATGAATCTCACTCCTACGCCTAGCCGAGGCCGCAGCAATTAAAAATAGTTTTAAGCGTCAACATTTTCATAGAAATGGAGCTTAGTGGTTCAAACGGCCTATCAGCTAGCACCTGAAGCACTAGTGATAAACTCCAAGACGGAATCACTGGGGGATTCCTTGGTCTTAGATTGCCCATGCCTTTGATTAAAGTATTTAATGTATTTACTTCATCACTTCCCCTATTAGCCAAGCAAGGGATAACTGTCATTAAAGCTGACTTATAGCCAGCAATAGAGTTAGGCTTGAGGCTATAGGCATCATACAGGTGACAGAGGAAATCGGCTACTACCTGAATAGATGAATCCATTGGATTAATACATCTTTTTGAGCACCATTCTGCAAATCTGTTGATTTTATAATTATATGCTCTGGAGGTTGACCCCCTCCTGCCTTTTGCCATGAACATGGCTGCTTGCTCAGAAAAACCCTCCTTGTCGCGGCGACGACGATGTAATGCTACCACTAAATTCTTACTCTGCTACCATTACGAAGATGTTGCTGTATTGTTATTTTTTTAAAAACTTACTTGCTTTACTTGATGATATTCACTTAGTATCCGGTTATCCAACAGTGGGAAATATAATCCAAAAAGAATGGTTCACAAATAAACGGATGAGTAAATGTATCCAATAATGAAGTGACAAGCGAACGAACGAATAACACATATACATGTACATGTAGTCCGAGTATAGATATGTCAGTATATATTTAGTCCGATTGTGACCGATTATGTCACAACACTGCTACGAAATTCAGCAGTCAATCTATTACTTAGCTATAACGGTTGTACTGGCACTGTCCTATAACGATAATAACCTGACCAAGTCTAAAAACAACTTCAACTCTCACTAGCTGATTCTATCCGACTTCTAAACTTCTCTCTCCTCTCCATCTCCAAAATTAATGCCCGGCCCAGGTGTAGGGTCACTGTAATTCTATAGCCGTGGGTTGACCAGAAACAGCTATAAATTTCCTTTATGGTGAGGACTCCTATCAGAGAGGCAAAGTTTATGAGGTGCCAAGCATGTGAAAGCTGGACAGGCCGAATTGAGGAATTTTAGAGGCAAAGGTATTCTCCAAAACACTCCTTAATTCTAGATTCCTTGACAACATCCACGCAGTCAATTGGAACATTGACGGATTGTGAAGGTTCTTGCCCTGGAAGATAATATTGCCCATCAGAGGCAGAGGAACCGGATTGCAGACCAGAAGGTCCAGCAGATCCGTATACCATGATCGGCATGGCCAATTTGGGGCGATCAGAAGCACTTGGCACTCCTCCTGTCTGATTTTCTGAAGACTTTTTGGAATCAGGATTGCTGGAGGGAATGCGTATGCATACATTCCCACCCAGCTGATAGCTAACGCATCTGTTGCGAAACCGCTCGGATCTGGAATCGGAGACGTACGTCGTCATCTTCGCATTCTTCTTCGTTGCGAATAAATCTATGTTGGGTTTCTCTCAGTGGTCGAACAGACGATCCGCCACACATTGATTTAGTTGCCATTCCGTAGGTAAAACACTCATCCTTCGGCTCAATGAGTCTGCTAACAGATTTAACCTTCCCGGAATATGAACTGCCTTCAAGGTAATCCTGTGATCCAGGGACCAACAAAGCAGTTTCCAAGTCATCATATAGAGACTGGGCGACTTCGTTCCGCCCTGGCGGTTTATGTAAGTCACTACTGTTGAGTTGTCTGATCGAATTAGAACACTCTTGCCCTGAACTTTCTGTAAGAAATGTTCCAGGCCCAGGACTACTGCTCGTAATTCCAGTATATTGATATGGTCCTTTGCCTGCTCCAGATTCCAAAGCCCTGATATCGTGGATTCTTCCAGGCAAGCTCCCCACCCCTCCATCGACGCATCTGTATACATCGTTAACTGAGGGTGAGGAGGGGGTTAACATTACCCCCGCCAGGAGATTCTCTGTCTTCAACCACCATTGAAGGTGATGAATTAGAGGCTCCAACACTGACACGCTTGAGTCCAGTGAACCTGTACTCTGGGTCCATTGTGTCATGAGAAATAACTGGATCGGCCGCCTGCGTAAGGCCGCCTGAGGAATGATTGGTTCCAGAGAAACCATCAATCCCAGCATTCTTAGATAAACCCGTGCCAGGACATGACGACTGTTGCACACTGACTGTATTACTGAGATGAGTATCTGTACCCTCTCCTGAGTAGGATAAACATATCCTATCGCCAGATCGAAGAGCATTCCCAGGTAAACAAACTTCAGGAATGGAGTCAGCTCTGATCTTTGAAAATTTATTATCCAGCCTAAATCTGCGAGAGTTTTCAAAACTATCTCCAGATTCGCTGATAAACTTTCCTGGTTGTGTGCTTTTAACAGCCAGTCGTCTATGTACGTGTGGACTACTATGCTTCTCCTGCGGAGGTATGCTGTTATCGCAAGAACCACCCTGGTGAAGACCCGAGGAGCTGTAGAAATTCCGAAGGGTAACACCCTGAATTCCCACTGTCTGCCCTGGTATGCAAATCTCAGGAAGCGACGGAAACTCCTCGCTGTTGGAATGTGGAAATAAGCATCCTTCAAATCTATTGAAGCTGTCCACACTCCCCTCTCCAACCTTGCCAACACCGATCTCAGAGTTCCCATTTTGAAACTGGGTGTGTCTATGAACTTGTTCAATGGCTTGAGGTTGAGAATTGGTCTCCACCCTCCAGTGCTTTTCCTTACCAAGAACACGGTTGAATAGAAGCCCGGGCAATTTTGTGCCGGTTGAATTGCTTCCTTGAGTATGAGGGAATTTATTTCCTCCTCTATACACAACCGCTGATCTGGATCTCTTGGAATTTGAGTCCAGACCGGCACCAGAGACAGTCGTGATGGTGGGCCTGTTATCCAGTCGGGATGATACCCGACTGAAAGCCTTCGCAAGACTAAACGGTCCTGAGTCAACTGTTCCCACTCTTGCATGTGGTTGACCAATCGGCCTCCCACTGGTCCACCTAGGGAGAGAGGTGGACATAACGAGCGCAAGAGTGGCACTGTCTCCTGGTGCAGATGCACTGGGGTAGCTCTTACTGTGGTAATCACCCTGTCAGGTACGATTACCACGACCAGATCCTCCTGCACCATGGCCCGCACCTCGGTGCGCGGCCGGCTGCCTGCGCCCCTCTCGCTGCTGGCCGAAGCGCACGCGGCCATTGCGCTGGTGGCTGGCCTCTGACCTGGCCACCGCCACCTCGAGCCTGCAGGGGATGATACGCAGGGGGAGCTGCACGAACGCGCTCTCTACGGAGCACTTCAAATTGCTCACGTAATGCCCTCTGGTTGTTGAGCAGGGTAACCATCTCCTGGAGATGCTTACATCCCTCACCTCCAAAGAGACCAGGACCTGTCATAGGCGTACGCAGCAGCCTATTATACAAATCCTGGGACGGGCACAAGTTATCAAGAGCAAACGTGCGCCTCGCTCGCACACTCCTGGTTACAGACCGGGTTAAACAGTACAAAGCCAAGTTAATTCCATCTTGGATGGCTCTCTGGACAGTCACCGGACTAGGCTGACGTAATGCGGATGCCGTTACTACCCCCTGTAACAACTGTGAGACATGCGAAAGCGCTGAAATAGACGCCCTCGAACTATCTTCCGCATCACGTAACGCGGTGTTAGCCGAACGCAAAACGTTCGAACAGTGCTCCCATGTCAGACCGGGAACCTGGCCGTGTATCTTCACCCAGCGCAGCATGGTCATCCGTGCTTGGCTTCGGTACTACACCGTATAGCTGATATTGATCAGCTGTAATACGGCACCACTTTGCCACTTCTCGGGGGGCCTTCGCTAAACGTCGATGTGCCTTAATGGACGTCTCCGCCGCAGTGAACAGATCAACAATATGATCAGCTAACGGCAAAGATGGCATAGCGGTAACAGTCGGTTTTCCTGCCAGCCATGGGCGCTGGTCTGACGTTGATTAGCCACTCACAAGCGTCAGACCAGTCTTCCTCCGTGGCCACCTGCGAATGCTCTACAAGACGAGGGCCTTCGTCATCCTCCTGAGCAATCACAGGTGTGTATGTGGCTGGAGGAACTGATACACCTGGCAAGCCAGGGAAAGCATGCGGGCCTGAAAGAACAGGCATGCCAAACTGACTGGCTTGACCAGGAGCAGGCGCCGTGGTATTGCGTCGGGAAAATTTCGCCACACCACGGCCCTGGCCAGCACCTGCTACACCATCGGCAAGCCGAGGTATGCGGTAAAACTGGGCATCAGATCCAGCCCAGGCTACCTTCTGTGCCGTGAACGCTACTCCTGCGTGAGTAGTACCGTGGACAATTTTGGCTGTGTTCCCCACGAGGGGTGCACGTACGTCAATGTCCATGGCCACGGCGCTAGAAGGAGAACCCAGCAGATAATCCTCTTCTTCCTGGCCAGAAAGATTAGATTTCAGGTTAGCAAAGAATGCTAACCCGGACTGGCCAGGAGAGGTACCATAGGAGGAACTGGTACCTGCAGGCTGCGGATAATCCTGGCCTGATAGGCAGGCAGGTTTCAGCGACACCTGACCACCAACAACCGGTGCGACAAGCCTGCTGCCAGTGTTCTTACCATGGATTTCACCCTCTATTAGGGCCACCTCTGAATCATGGTCGAAAACTGATGTCCCTAAATAGTACCGATTCAGAGGCGGGGATTATCTGCTCCGGAGCAGATGAAGAGGACAACGAAAGATTTGGACCAGGAAGCATGCCACGAAGCAACTCTGGGACCAAATCTTTAATTGTCCTCTTCATCTCTCCCATCATCTCAATACGGAAGGCCTCCATATCCATAGCGGACGAGGCCTTCCTCTTACCCTTCTTACCAGAAGCCTCTCTTAATTTTCCTCTCATCCTCTGGAGCCTTCTCCCTGGTCTGCAATGATAGAAATTCAGACATTAGCTCCCCCCCCCCCCCCCCCACTTTTTACAGATCTCACATTTAAGCAATGGCCCACATGGGCTGCACTGGAAGCATAAATGGGGGGAAGAACTTATCCATTCTACCACATGAAGGACAACCAGGCCTCTGAAACACACCAGAGAACGAAGACAATGAGTAATACAGATATTGAATTAAAACTCAACACGAAATAAACAAGGAGGAAGGGGCCATAAAGACCCAAGCTAATAATAATAATAATAAATCAGCGTTGGACAAAACTTTTAACTGACAGTAAGGCGCAAAGCTGATTATGACGTCATAACTTCAAGAATAAGAAGTTAAATTGATCCGAAACAAAACCTCCAGGTGTAAGGACGAATTGTAATCATATCCAGAACATCCTAACTACACAGGATAGTTTATACAGACTATACAAACATCAGATAAACAATGATAAATGGCAGTAAGATTTTATAAATATTTTCAAATATAATTGAAAAGCCTCATATCATAACTAGAGTACCTGAGTCTTTAGCATAGACAAACCATCTGATCTGATGAACCGGACACTCCACCAACATTATGACCTCTTAACTCTCTCCACCTTATGGGGGAAGGAAGTGGACCAAGAGGGCAAAGTGAGAAGACCTTCAGCCGAGGCCTCCAACTTACTGGGAAAAGATTTTTGGGTAGATAACCTAACAATGTTAGTAGGAAATGGAACCTTGGTGGAGAGAAATACAAACTCTCTGATAATGTCATGTCCTAAACAATCGAAGGTAGATACCTGTGGACATAAACACAAAGAGATTATCATTTCATAGCGCCATTTTGAAATAAACTAGTTATTTTAGGCGCTTATGATAAACGCGAGTCCCGGAAACACATTACAACGGGATAAACTCGCTAAAATATACTAGAAGTCACCTGATGGCTAGGTCTTGGGTGCTCTTCCGGGCGAATTAATCCGATCTGCCATCTCTCTAGGTTGATATAACACTTCTAATATATGATTTAACGACTTAAATAGCTCAGAAAAGCTTTAAGCATGAAAGCATGTGTGAACCCTTTGCCAATAAATTATCAAAGAGGAAGTACTAGTCGGCGCATGCGCGGTGGTGGGGCTGGCATCCGCCTGACTGACTTCTGACTACCTGCCCAGTTGGGGCACCTTTCTTTTTAAATCTGAGTGTTTTATTAAGTGAAAGCCGATATTTAGCAATATCAAAGAGTATTAGGGAGGTAAGTATACTCTTGAAGGGAAATACATTTTTGGATTTTCTTGATCAATCTTGACAATTAACTTGATGAAAGGATTAATACTGTAATAACTTCAAACTGCTGAGCTGAAATTGTGCATTACTTTTATTTTTTCCCCATTTCTGTTCTTGTTTTTGGTTCAAATTTTCGTAAAACAAAACATTAAATTGGTTGGCCTTAGATCTGGTATTGCCACGTACCTCTTTCATTTTCTTCCTGCCTAACTTGCTGTTCACCCCCTTTCACGGTTTGCCTATATTCAGGTCTTTCACTTTCTCGTTCATCTCTCTCTGGACCTAAAAATGGGCCAAATTCTTTCATATATTAAGTCTTTCGTGGCGAAGTCAGCCTCTGCAGCCGTCTTTCGAAATGTCCATTTGCAGACCAAGACAAGCTTTGGAAATTTACCACTGAAATGACTGAAAAGGCATTTCAGTGATAAATTTTCAAGAAGCATTTTCTCTTGGTCTGTAAATGGACATTTTTAGAAATGTTAAAGCTGTCATGACATGGTGAAACAGTCAATCCTAGCGAATATCAGTCATACAGATCAGTTTTCATACAGGTCAGTTTTTTTTATTGATGATGTACCCTCGTTAAATAAGGATTATTATTATTATTATTATAGTGATAAAACATTAAAATGCTAAAGCTGTCATGACATGGTAAAACAGTCAATCGTAGCCAATATCAGTCATACAGTGGTAAAACATTAAAATGCTAAAGTTATCATGACATAAAAACAATCATTCCTAGCCAATATCAGTCACATAATGGGGGGGGGGGGGGGGGGTGCGCGGCGGCAGCACCATATATTCATTCGCATAACTCATTTAGCAAACATGTCATCCTATCTATGAAGGCCACTATCACTAATTAGGTACACACCTCTTTTCCATGGGCTTTCACGAGGTGGCCCATCTCCTCGTAGTCCCCGGGCTGGCCCATCATCTGGAAGTCGCTCCATATCACGGCGCATATCTTTGCGATCATCATCTGTAATAATTATACACACTCATCAACAGAAAGACAGCATTCTGTCAGCTTTATGTCCACAGAACGTCAGCTTTATGGTAACAGAGCATCAGCTTTATGTCACCAAAGCATCAGCTTTGTTACCAGAGCGTCAGCTTTATGTCACCAGAGCATCAGCTTTATGTCATCCGAGGGTTAGCTTTATGTCATCAGAGGGTCAGCTTTATGTCATCAGAGCATCAGCTTTATGTCACCAGAGCATCAGCTTTATGGTAACAACCCATCAGCTTTATGTCACCAGAGCATCAGCTTTTATGTCATTAGAGCGTCAGCTTTATGTCACCAGAGGGTCAGCTTTATGTCATCAGAGCGTCAGCTTTATGGTAGCAGTGTCAGCTTTGTCACCAAAGCATCAGCTTTATGGTAGCAGTGCCAGCTTTATGTCAACAGAGCGTCAACTTTATGTCATATAAGGATGAAAGCTGCAATGGTATTTAGAATGTCCGTTTGCAGGTGATTTTCGATTTAATCACTTTGGAGAAAATGTTTGACACAAATCTCTAGCACTTTGCCTACCAGTGTAAGGAACACAAGGCAGATCTATAAAGACCAGATTGGGGTTAGTATTTACTAAAGACCTGTACCAAATCTTAAGACAATCGGATTGTACAATTTTTAAGTAATGTGAATACGTAAAACTGAGGGATGTGTCCTGAAATGTGTATTTAAAACAACAAATCTATTGCCTCGACACAAATTTTCTGTTCTTGTGAATCGTGAAATGGGTCACACTGACCTACTTTTCATCTTGAAACTACAAATATGGACCATCTTTGCTGGGCAACTTTTACGGGCAGCGGCGATGTATTAGTGTATAATGCATCCATACAGCAACTTTAGTTCTTACATACCAAAAATTCCTGCATACCAAAAATTCTTGAAACTAAACATGGACCATCTTTGCTGGGCAACTTTTACGGACAGCGGCGATGTATTACACATCTTGTATAGTTGGAAATTATGTTGTCTGGCCATCGATCTCCAGCGATGGTGCGTAGGTGTTTGTGGTGGCTGGCAATATAGTTTATCTAGAGTAGTCGTTAGAGCTGTCCAGCTGTTACAGATATACAGAATCAAGGAAATCAAGGAGGTTGCATTGTATAAACGTAGTCTTTTTGTCGAGGTATCTTTGATCTACGAATTCATAGGACTGGAAAGCTTTGTTCCACATCGTGTAGCATGCAGTAATGTCAGAAGTACTACAAATTAGTGAGCCCAGGATTTTACTTTTCTTCCATGGTTTGCCGCACGAAGTGTTTCACATCAAGAGTATACTTACCACCCTGATACTCAATGATATTTCCTAAATATCGACCTAGCTTCAATAATACTCAGAATTAAAAAGAAACCGCCCCCCACTGGGCAGGTTACACAACTGACAGTCCAGCGGATGTGCAGCCCAAACTCGCACATGCACGGGCTGACTCATTCGCTTCTTAAAATACTGACCTGCCATTGCAACACACTTTCTAGCCTTGCTTTTGCTTTCTATCTTTTTGAAGCTTTGAGTTGTTTTGCAACTTGTTTTGACTGAATATTAGTATGTCTGACGCTGCCAAGTCACCGGAGGATGCTCCCGGTCAAGGCCATCAGGTGTACTTTAGTAAATTTATTGATAAAAAAATGTGCGTGTTGACTCGGATGGTGTTTCCAGGATTCGTGCTAACTCGTGCATACATCTTTATTAGGCTAGCTCTTTTTGGGGAGACCTATATATTAGCTAATGCATGTTGTGCTTTGTTTTTCAGACACATGAGCTGATATTTGAAGTGTATCCTTTATTTTGAACAATATTTATACTTGGTTTCTGGGTCCTTCTAATTTATTGAGTTTGCAGAGGGAATTATTACCATAAGAAGTAATTTTTCTGCATTCTCAGCCCACACACACACACACACACACACACACAGGGTTTTGGATTCAGGATCAGGTATTCCTGTTGTTGTTCATCAGACTTCACTCGTCCTCAGAAGTCATCTTATGAGGTTTATTTAGGAGAGAACAATTTTCAGTCAGTTTATTTCTAAAGATGTTAGAAATTTTTTCAGTGAGTGTTGAGTTATTTATCTCTCTTGATAGTTTGCATAGGTTCATTGTGTTTATAAAGTTCAATTACTAATGAATCTTTGCTTTGAGCTGTGAAGTCTAAAAATTTTGCCTCTCAAGTATTCAATTTCAAATACTAATGTCTCCCTTGTCTTCTTAAAGAGGTATAAGAAGTTTTTAGGATTTGTTTACCTTTTGTCAGGCCTATAGTTTTTTTCTATGGCACTGGCTTATCCTTTCATTTGATGGTCAAAGTTTTCCTTATGGATCTTATTAGCCTTCTGCAATTGGTTTTTTGGTTCGTCATAACTAAAACCTAATTGTTTCCGTTTTGTGTCATTTCAGAGGGTAATTGAGAACAAATGCCCTTCCTGCCACCGTTTCGTGGAGGCCCGCTTTTTCCATCATTACTGCACTAGGTGCAGTACGTGCGGGCCCCTTCTAAATTGCCATGTGTGTGAGTAGTGGCCGGTGGAGGTGATGACTATTTTTTAAATCAGCAGGTGAAAGACCGGGCGGCAGATGAGAAGAGGCGTCTGGAAAAAGAGTGTGGCAAGAAGAGGAAGGCATCCATGCCGGACATGGAGGCCTTCCGTCTTGAAATGATGGGAGAAATGAAGAAAACGATCATGGATCTTGTCCCGGAGTTGCTTCGCAGCTTGCTTCCCGAGTCAAGTTCGTCATTGTCTTCTTCATTTGCTCCGGGACAGTGCTCCCGTCTCTGGGTCTGGTTCTCTTAGCAAACCAGTTTTCGTTATACACTGCTGGGCCAAAAAAATGAGGCAAACATGATTTATCATATTTTTTATGATTACTCTTTCATGTTAATAAATACAGGTGAAATAAGTGACATAAGATCGTATGCATTGTCTGTGTGCAGGGTACCTTTTAGTATGGGATAGCTTTTCCCTTGTTTTTCTTCAGAAATCTCAGCCGTTTGAGCAAGCTGTCTGAAAGCCTTTTACAGTGTGCTGCATCAATGCTGTTACATTCATGTCCGACTGCTTCCCGCAACTGGCTAGTGCTCACAAATTTTCTGCCAACCAGTTTGGCCTTGATATACGCCCATATATTCTCTATGGGGTTAAGATCTGGTGACTGTCCAGGCCAAAACATCACAGACAGAGAATGCTGCTCAAACCATGACTTTGTTGTTTTTGCTGTGTGTGCCGGGGCATTATCTTGTTGAAAAATAACTTTTTGTCTTATTTCCACTACACAGCTTGTTCAGGCTTGGAAGCAACCCCTTTTCTAATATGTTTTGATACTCCTTTGCATTAATGGACTTCACATTGCACAAGCTCGCCAACACCAGATGCAGGAAACACACCCCATACCATAATTCCACCTCCTCCATGTTTCACAGTGGTGGAGAGGCATTCTGGGTTATATTTTTCACCTGACCTATGAAGACAGCGCTCTGGCGCATCTGTACACAGCTCAAAACGTCACTCATCACTCCAGAGACCACGCTCAAACCACTGAGAATCATGGTTACGATAAAGTGCCAAAAATCTGAGTCTGTCTGCAAAGTTCTTTGTGGACAGCAATAGTTTCTTAGCACACCGTTTTGATGAAAAACCAGCTTCCTTGAGCCTCCTTGCAATTGTTCTTCTTGAAACAGTCTTATTTTGTGAATTTCTGAATTCTTCTGCTAATTTGGTGAGAGTCTTCTTACAATTCTTCAGAACAGTCATTTTCAGCCTTCTTTCATCTCGACATGTTGTCACTTTAGCTCGTCCAGAACCTGCTTTCCGGGCAACAGAACCTGTCACTTGAAATGTGTGGCCAATTCTCTGTATTGTAGACAGTGGAATCTGAATATCCTCAGACTTTAGAATTTTCTTAATCTCAGGATATGACTTTCTAGCTTGAAGACCTGCGATCCGGCTTTTAACTTCAACAGGTACATGGAATTTAGCCTTTTTTGAAGACATTTTGAATCAAAAATAACAACTTCACTCTTCAGGCACAGTGTGGTAATACACAGAGATTACAGAAATGGCTACTGTTTTGTCACCTCGGTCAGCGTAACTCAACTAGCTTGCTAGTTTGGTTAGTTAATTCACTTTAAATCCTGAACACAGAGACGCACTATTTGTCTTTTGTGTATGCATGTAGGTCTAATATAGAACAAGAATCCATTCAGTAGGTGGTTTTTGATATGCAAATTAGCTCACTCAGCAGTGGAAAGTAGTCAGACATGAATGGAACAGAATTGAAGCAGCACAATGCAAAACGCTTTCAGACAGCTTGCTCAAATCGGTGTTTTGAGACAAAAAAAATAAGGGAAAGGCTATCCCATACTAAAAGGTACCCTGCACACAATATTATGTAAACTTGTCACTTATTTCACCTGTATTTATTAACATGAAAGAGTAATCATAAAAAATATGATAAATCATGTTTGCCTCATTTTTTTTGCCTCACCCGTGGACCCGAGAGTGATAGCCATGGCCTCGGGCGCTCGCTTATCTAGTGCTCTAGAGCAGCCTAAGTCTAAGGGTATCAGCGCCTCATGCGATACCCCTGCTGCCAGTCCGAGCTTGATCCCTTTTCAAGCTTGGCGTCTAATCTTTCTGGGCAGAAAGAAGAGGACACTCTGTTATGGTGTACCGATGAGCCTATGGCCAGGGAAATGGATACCCCTGGGCTCCCACGGGTAACCTTTTCCATGGAACTACTTCTTCGGGAGTAGGTTTCACGGCTCAACGGCTAGGCCAGCTAGGAGCCGATGGCCGTCCATACCGTATCCCTCGGCTTGCCGACAGTTACCGTGAGGAAGGCCCAGACTATGACATCATGCCTTTAGCCCCCCCATGATGCCATAGATCCAGCTCCTGGAATAGCCATGGCGCAAGCCATGCCGGCCCTTGCGGGTCCGTATGGCTTCCCTGGCTATCCAGGTGTATCTTCAGCTCTGGCCATTAGCCCAGCAGTAAATGTGTTTGAGGACGACGAAGGCCCTAAGCTCGTCGAACATTCACAGGTGGCCACCGAAGACTGGCTGGATGCTTGCCAATGGCTGGTGAGCATCAAGCTAGAACGCCAGGTGGATCCACCGGCCTCCCAGCGGGACCAGCGCCCATGGTTGGGAGGGAAACCGGTGACGAGCACCATGCCATCTCTGCCGTATGCGGAGCATATCGCTGATACGTTCGCTGCGGCAGACACCCATTCAGCCAAAAGGATGCCTTGCGAAGGCCACTCGCGAGGTGGCACGGCGCTGCCGTATAAGTTCTGATCTGTATCAGAAGTACGGCGTCGTCCCAAAGCCATGCATGGATGACCGTGTGGCTTTGGGCGAAGACACGCGGCCTGGGTCCCAGTCTGACACTAGAGCTGGGCGGTATTGATATTTACATGACGGTATCGGTACCATGAAAAAATACTGCGGTACCACGGTATACCGCCATCTGAGCTTGAGGCATGCCACCAAATTAGAACAATTTTTTCCATTTCCTTTTCACTTCCATCTCCAATCAACGGTAAATATAGGTAAAATAAATAAATCGGCTTCCTGATTTAGACAAGAACAACATGGTTATTGCGACTGTTTAGTTTCACAATTTTATTAGGTCACTATTTTTATTGACGTAATATCATTCACGGGAAAATCGGTCAAAGGGTGTGGTCGACTCGCTAACTATAACCTGCTGTTTGAGACATTGGGGTGCACTATTTTCAATCTGGATTGTTCTTGCTATTAATGCGTGCGACCAGCAAACGGTAAATTTTATTTTGGCAGTCGAGCGCTTTGATAAACAGAGTCCCGACAAAATCCGTGAATATTTAAACGGGGCGAGTGTTGTACTCTTTTATTTCTGTTGGAGTCGTATATTCTGTTACTCGCGAAAACAGGCCTATACACATACATATAACACGACATTGAATATAGCCGATTCCAAAGCTTCTGATAATTACCGAGTACCCGATGTGCAGACCCGTTACTCGCCATGCTTCACGTGAACAATGCGTGTAAAAAGCTATTTCCACGCACTTCTGACGTGTAGCCAGTTGAAAAATGAATTACAAAAACTAAAACACTATAATTTTTAGGTGTCGTTACTTAAACTGGATTTAATCCTTAAAGAAATTTCTTAAAACAAGCCAGAAAAATAACAAATAGGCCCCCTAACGACTTCAACGCTGCTCGTTGTTAATAAATTAGCACGTGATCAAAACGGCGAGAGCAAATACTACGTTTTAGTAAATTTACATTGATAAATTCAGCATATTAATGTATTTTCCCACGGTCTAGTTCATGAACAACCAATCAGATACGTCTTTGCGAGATTGCTGTTATGTTTGAATAGCGCGCAGTTTGTATGTTATTTTGTTATTCTAGCGTGTTTGTTCGGTGACAAAATGCTTGGAGTAATAAATTACAAATAATAGAAACGGGAATAGGGAATATATTATAGTGTAATTACTACCGGCGGACGGCCAGAGAATGAGTTTAGATGTTTTAAATAAAGCAATTTTACCGTGAGACTTTCAAGATGTACGTTTAACATGCAATTCCGCCTGCCATTATTTTGTAATTGACGTCTTGATGTTTGTTTTTACAACAACCCTTTCACCTCAACTCGGCTAATAGTTAGGGATGCCTGTATTTTTGGCACCATTAGCACTTATTTACCCTTGGTCAAGTCAGATTTTATGAATATATTTCTCAAATATTGCTCAAACATTATGGACGGTATTCACGGTATTTGGAAATGTCAATGGTCATGGTATACCGCGGTCCTCACGGTACTACCGTCAGACCGCCCAGCTCTATCTGACACGGGACCATTGTGCGCTAGCGACCTGCACAACGCTAATTCCGTGCTGCGGGACACGGAGGAAAGTAAGAGGAGCCATCTTGGCTCTTTCGCACATTTCTCAGCTGCTACAGGGGGTAGTAGCAGCATCCGTGGCCCGCCAAACCGCTCCTCTTTCAGTCCAGAGAGCCATCCAGGACGGCATTCACCTGGCTCTGGACTGCATGACGAGATCCGTAACCAGGAGTTTACGGGTGAGGCACACATTTGCCCTTGACAATTTGTGCCCCTCGCAGGACCTGTACACTCGGCTTCTTCGGACGCCGATGGCAGGTCCAGTGTTGTTTGGAGGTGAAGGATGCCTGCACCACCAACAAACCGTAAAACTGGTGAACAACCAGAGGGCGCTGCGAGAGCAGTTTGAAGTACTCCACAGGGAGCGTGTTCGAGCAGCGTCCCCTGCCTTCCACCCTCAGCAGGTTAGAGGTGGTGGTGGCTTTGTCAGAGGCCAAGCACCTACCCAGCATTGGCCATGGCAACGCCAGCTAGGGAGGGGGGAGCACAGGCTCCTCCAGCGCAACCCACCAGACAGACCGCGTACCGAGGTGCGCTGGTATAGGAGCGCGGGGTTCTGGTCATGGGAGCCGATCCTGATGGGTCGGCTCTCACAAAGACCACACCAGTGCTGCTAGGGCCACCAGAGACAGGGCTTCTCTTGCACTTCTATGGTCCATCTCAATCCTTAGGTGCACCCGTGAGAGGCCGCCTGGCCTTCCACATGCAAGAGTGGGAGCGGATTACTCAGGACCACTTTCTTGCGATGGCTTTCAGTCGGTTACCATCCCGACTGGATTTCAAATCAGCCATCCCGCCTGTCTCTGGTTCGGATCTGGACTCAAAATCCAAGAGATCCAGATCAACGGTTGTGTATAGAGGAAGAAATTCAATCCCTCATACTAAAATACGCTATTCAACCCGCACAAAATTGTCCGGGTTATTATTCAACCATGTTCCTAGTGACAAAAAGCACTGGAGGGTGGAGAGCAATTTTCAACCTCAAACCTCTCAACAGGTTTATCCTCACACCAAGTTTCAAAATGGAAACTAAGAACGGTGTTAGCAGGATTGATGAAGGGAATATGGACAGCATCAATAGATCTAAAAGATGCCTATTTTCACATTCCCATTGCGAAGAGCTTTCGTCAGTTCCTGAGATTTGCATTTAAGGACTGCGAATGGGAATTCAGGGTTCTCCCATTTGTTATATCGACGGCTCCTCGGGTCTTCACTCGAGTGGGCCAAGTTATGACGTCATACCTCCGCAGGAGACACATAGCAGTCCACACGTACATAAACAACTGGCTGTTAAAAGCACACAATCAACAAAGTCTATCAGCAAATCTGGAGATAGTTTTGAAAACTCTTACAAATCTAGGCTGGATAATCAACTTAAAAAAATCAGAGCCGACTATCCCAGAAGTTTGTTTACCTAGGCATGTTCTTCGATCTAGAGATAGGATATGTTTACCCATCTCAAGAGACAGTAGAAATACTCATCTGTCATACAGTCAGTGTGCAACAGTCGTCATGTCCTGGCACGGGTCTACTTGAGAATGTTGGGGTTGATGGTTTCTTTGGAACTAGTCATTCCACAGGCAGCCTTACGCCGGCAGCCAATCCAGTTATTTCTCATGACACAGTGGACCCAGAGTACAGGATCACTTGACTCAAATGTTTCAGTGTTGGAACCTCTTATTCACCACTTTTAATGGTGGATGAAGAGAGAATCTCCTCGCGGGGGGTGACGTCACCTCCCACCCTCAGTTAACGATGTACACAGATGCATCAATGGAGGGATGGGGAGCTTGCCTGGAAGAAAACAAAGTATCAGGGCTTTGGAATCTGGATCAGTCAAAAGAACATATCAATCTGCTGGAAATGTGAGCGGTAGTCTTAGCCATGGAACACTTCCTAGAGAAAGTCAAGGGCAAGAGTGTTCTGGTTCGATCAGACAATACAACAGTAGTGACTTACATAAACCGCCAGGGCGGAACGGAGTCACCCAGTCTCTGTATGATGACATAGAAACTGCTTTGCTGGTGCCTAGATCATGGGATTTCCCTGAAAGCAGTTCATATTCCGGGAAGGCTAAATCTATTAGCAGACTTATTGAGCCGAAGAATGAACATTCTTCCCACGGAATGCCAACTAAATCAATGTGCGGCGGATCGCCTGTTCAACCACTGGAGCAAACCCAACATAGATTTATTCGTAACAAACAAGAATGCGAAGATGACGACGTACGACTCTCCGATTCCAGATCCGAGCACTATCGCAATAGATGCGCTAGCTATCAGCTGGGACGGAATGTATGCATATGCATTCCTGCCAGCAATCCTGATTCCAAAAGTTCTCCAGAAAATCAGGCAGCAGGAATGCCAAGTGCTTCTGATCGCCCAAAATTGGCCAAACCGATCATGGTATACGGATCTGCTGGACCTTCTGGTCTGCAATCCTGTTCCTCTGCCTCTGATGGACAACATAATCTTCCATGGTAAGGCCTTGTACAACAACCCGTCAATGTTCCAATTGACTGCGTGGATGTTGACAAGGAATCAGCAGTTAAAGAGGGTTTTTCTGAGCAAGCAGCCATGTTCTTGGCAAAAGCCAGAAGGGTGTTAACCTCCAGCATATATAATTATAAAATCAACAGATTTGCTGAATGGTGCTCAAAAAGATGTATTAATCCAATGGAAGCATCTATTCAGGTAGTAGCCAATTTCCTCTGTCACCTTTGTGATGCCTATAGCCTCAAGCCTAACTCTATTGCTGGCTACAAGTCAGCTTTAAAGTCAGTTATCCCTTGCTTGGCTAATAGGGGAAGAGATGAAGTATGTAATCTAAATACTTTAATCAAAGGCATGGGTAATCTAAGACCAAGGAATCCTCCAGTGATTCCGTCTTGGAGTTTATCAAGTATTAGCAGATAAACCCTTTAACCTCACTAAGCTCCATTTCCATGAAAATGTTGATGCTTAAAACAGTTTTTCTGATTGCTGCAGTTTCAGCCAGACGAAGAAGTGAAATACATGCTTTGTCAGCAGAGCCAGCCCGTTTTGTGGTTACAGGGGAAGGCCTTAGGCTTCTACCTAGTTAACTTTATGGCGAAAAACCAGTCTTTAAAATATCCTGGTCAGCCTATGGTTTCACCAGCTTCAACTAGGTTTGATCCTAAATCAAAGGCTTGGTGTCCAGTCCATGCATTAACACGTTATAAACAACATACACAGGAATGGCGGACGGACCCTAGTGCTTTATGGCTACCTTACAGTGAACCCCAATGGGAGAGCTTCTAAAGATACCATTCCTAGGTGGATTGTGGAATGCATCCAGCATTGCCACAAAGCCACCACAGGAAAACATGCTGACATGGCCAAGGCTCACAGTGTCCGTGGCGTAGTGACATCCACTGCTCTGTTTAACGGAGTGCTGGTGGATGACATTATGTCAGTAGCACAATGGCACTGTGAGTCTAGTTTTACAGATCATTACCTCCATGACATGTCAAATCCACTTGCCTTATCGATTTTACATAAACGTTAAATATGTATATATTTGTAAATATTGTATATAATGCCGTTGACTCACACACAGTGCAATTTAGTGGGGGAATCCCCGCTTTTTCCGTATTGTACCTATCATCGCCAGCGATTAGTCCTATATTTGGTGATGGTTTTGTCTTCTTAGTGGTTCCATCTGAGAGTATACGAAATGAAGCTTTCGTCCGATGTCTTATAGTACTTTAGCACGAGTACATAGAGAGGTATAGGACATTGAGGTCATCGCTCCCTCTTTAGAAGAGGGGGGGGGGGGCGGGAGCGGATGTTTAACAGTTACTACTCTCAACATCGGTTGTGTTATCCGATGTCCAAATCATTTCCTGATTGTGTTTACATACGCAATTTCAGATGTCTGTTGTGCTCCAAAAGCAAGAGCTTGCCGGTCTTCTGACCTTTGCCTCCCTCCCGCCGAATTCTAGCTATATCATAGAGTATCAGGGTGGTAAGTATACTCTTGATGTGAAATAAACGAAATCACGGATTTCTTTTTTCACGAGGTAATACTTACCACCCTGATACGATCCCGGCTTCTCCATCCCACAGAGGCTCGGTCTATCGCCGTTTTATGTTGCAATTAGGTCAGCCAATATTTTGGAATAGAATGAGTCAGCCCCGCCCATGTGCGAGTTTGGGCTGCACATCCGCTGGACTGTCAGCTGTGTAACGTGCCCAGTGGGGGCAGTTTCATTTTAATTCTGAGTATTATTGAAGCAAGGTCGATATTTAGGAAATATCATAGAGTATCAGGGTGGTAAGTATCAACTCTCTCGTGAAAAAAGAAATCCATGATTTCGTTTAGATTGTCATTTTCTGTAGATATGTATATGTGGGTGAACTCTGTTTTGGATTCATTCATAAAGATATCCTCAATTTTTAGTTTGCTTGCAACTATTGGGAGACGTTCGTCCACGTGTTTCTTATCCTCGTCTAAGAAGTCCACGTCGTCAGGATATTCCAGCTCTAGCTGGATTATATACTTTCCAGAAAACATAGAGAAGAGGGTGCTAGAAATAAACATGGACACGTAAGCTAGTATATATTTCAGTTAATGTACATGAAAAGGTAAGCTAAAGCGCATATATATATATATATATCAGTTAATGTCTGTTTACTCCTTATATAAGCATTGCTGAGGGGTTTTCATGCTATATAAGCATTGCTGAGGGGTTTTCGTGCTATATAAGCATTGCTGAGGGCTTTCATGCTATATAAGCATTGCTGAGGGGTCTTCATGCTGTATAAGCATTGCTGAGGGGTATTCATGCTATATAAGCATTGCTGAGGGGTCTTCATGCTATATAAGTATTGCTGAGGGGGGTCTTCATGCTGTATAAGCATTGCTGAGGGGTTTTCATGCTATATAAGCATTGCTGAGGGGTCTTCATGCTGTATAAGCATTGCTGAGGGGTCTTCATGCTGTATAGGCATTGCTGAGGGGTTTTCATGCTATATAAGCATTGCTGAGGGGTCTTCATGCTATATAAGCATTGCTGAGGGGTTTTCATGCTATATAAGCATTGCTGAGGGGTCTTCATGCTGTATAAGCATTGCTGAGGGGTTTCATACTGTATAAGTATTGCTGAGGGGTTTTCATGCTGTATAAGTATTGCTGAGGGGTCTTCATGCTGTATAAGCATTGCTGAGAGGTATTCATACTGTATAAGCATTGCTGAGGGGTTTTCATACTGTATAAGCATTGCTGAAGGGTCTCCATGCTGTATAAGCATTGCTGAGGGGTTTCATACTGTATAAGCATTGCTGAGGGGTCTTCATGCTGTATAAGCATTGATGAAGGGTCTTCATGCTGTATAATCATTGCTGAGGGGTCTTCATGCTGTATAAGCATTGCTGAGGGGTCTTCATGCTTTATAAGCATTGCTGAGGGGTTTTCATGCTATATAAGCATTGCTGAGGGGTCTTCATGCTGTATAAGCATTGCTGAGGGGTTTTCCTGCTGTATAAGCATTGCTGAAGGGTCTTCATGCTGTATAAGCATTGCTGAGGGGTTTCATACTGTATAAGCATTGCTGAGGGGTTTTCATACTGCATAAGCATTGCGGAGGGGTCTTTATGCTGTATAAGCATTGCTGAGGGGTTTCATGCTATACAAGCATTGCTGAGGGGTCTTCATGCTGTATAAGCATTGCTGAGGGGTCTTCATGCTGTATAAATTGCTGAGGGGTCTTCATGCTGTATAAGCATTGCTGAGGGGGTCTTCATGCTGTATAAGCATTGCTGAGGGGTCTTCATGCTGTATAAGCATTGCTGAGGGGGTCTTCATGCTGTATAAGCATTGCTGAGGGGTCTTTGTCGTATAAGCATTGCTGAGGGGTTTTCATACTGTATACGCATTGCTGAGGGGTCTTCATGCCGTATAAGCATTGCTGAGGGGTCTTCATGCTGTATAAGCATTGCTGAGGGGTCTTCATGCTATATAAGCATTGCTGAGGGGTCTTCATGCTATATAAGCATTGCTGAGGGGTTTTCATACTGTATATGCATTGCTGAGGGGTTTTCATACTGTATCAGCATTGCTGAGGTCTTCATGCTGTATAAGCATTGCTGAGGGGTCTTTATGCTATATAAGCATTGCTGAGGGGTCTTCATGCTGTATACGCATTGCTGAGGGGTCTTCATGCTGTATAAGCATTGCTGAGGGGTCTTCATGCTGTATAAGCATTGCTGAGGGGTCTTCATGCTGTATAAGCATTGCTGAAGGGTTTCATACTGTATAAGCATTGCTGAGGGGTCTTTATGTCGTATAAGCATTGCTGAGGGGTTTTCATACTGTATAAGCATTGCTGAGGGGTCTTCATGCTGTATAAGCATTGCTGACGGGTCTTCATGCTGCATAAGCATTGCTGAGGGGTCTTCATGCTGTTTAAGCATTGCTGAGGGGTCTTCATGCTATATAAGCATTGCTGAGGGGTCTTCATGCTACATAAGCATTGCTTAGGGGTTTTCATACTGTATAAGCATTGCTGAGGGGTTTTCATACTGTATCAAAAAAGCATCCGCTTTTGTTTCTATGAGAATTCTTAATACTTACCAGATGTACTATTATGATAATGTCTATTATCTAGTCTAGCTCAAAATAAACAATTAAAACTCCGCACTCTCCTGGTCCTGCCCATACTGTGTCCGGGAATACCATAGCCGCAGGTACCGAGTCAATTCCCAATCACAGTCAGATTCGTCTTATATTTGCCTTGGCAAACTGCGAAAGCAGCTCAGCCTCACCTCAGCGGGGCGGCTGAGGCAGGGCCATAGTACATCTGGTAAGTATTAAGAATTCTCGTAGAAACAAAAGCGGATGCTTTTTTGATTCTACTTCGAATAATACTTACCAGATGTACTATTATGATAAACTCCGGATTTCGACAGCCAGGAAATGCCGGTGGGAGGAGGTGAGGCTCGAACCAGCACTCATCAACCATCCAACAGAGAAGGTTGTGAAGAGACTAAAACCCTGGCATACGCTTGGGTTCTGCTATCTGACTCATAGAGTGCTGAACTTCTATGATCTAGACCGCGCTCCCCCCCCTCTTTTGTCCGCACAAAACCAGAGGGATGTCCATGGGGATGCAACACCCACCAGACCCGTGTCAGCCCCAAGTCTCAGCTAGGGCAGTCCAGTAGAGTGCAAAGAAGCTACTACAACTTCAAATCTTTGAAAAAAACTATCAGTATATCGATTAGATTTTCAAATTGGAATGAGTCTCATGTCTGTATGAGAGGATAAATATACTCTTGTACCAGACTATTCACTTACTCAGTCTGGTATTTCGACTGGAAGTAAACATATTTATAGTCACTTAATTAATGTAAACACTCACCATTTTTGAGTGGTCGATCTGTTCTTGATCATCACAGGAGCTAGGCCCAATCTAAACGAAATCTAGGATTTCTTTTTTCACGAGAGAGTTGATATTTACCTCCCTAATACTTTTGATATTGCTAAATATTGGCTTTCACTCAATAAACACTCAGATTAAAACAGTTAGGTGCCCCTACTGGGCAGGGAGTCAGAGCGTAGTCTGGCGGATGCCAGCCCCACCACCGCGCATGCGCAGACTAGCACTTCCTCTGACTAGATTATTGGCTGACACACATGCAACTATTAAGAGCCTGAAGACCGAGCCTCTGTGGGGTGGAGAGGCCGGGTCCGTATCTAGGGAGGTAAGTATCAACTCTCTCGTAAAAAAAGAAATCCTAGATTTCGTTTATTTCACTTCAAGAGTATACTTACCTCCCTAATACTTTTGATATTGCCAGAATTCGAAAGTGAATCTGGCGGGAGGGAGGCGAGGTCAAAAGACCAGCTCATCCCTATACGCTTTTCTGCGTTTAAGGCACTTAAACTTCTGAAACTGTAAGAAAAAACAGTCAGGATTTGACTAACCATCGGATAACACCACCGATGTATGAGAGATGACCAAATGTCATATGCGCTCCCCCCCCCCCTCCTTCCTGGGAGGAAGAGTCGACTGACCTCAATGTCCTATACGCTCTCTACGTACAAGTGCCATGTACTACAGGACAGAGACGAAAAAACTCCATTTTCGTAACTCTCAACAATGAACCACACAAATACACAAACCATCACCATATTAATAACGGGTAATCGTGACAATACAATCAACAACGGACAACACATGAACAAGACTGACCTTGTTGAAATGGCTGCTGACATCATCTTCCCATTGGTAAAGACTGATGCAGGCCCAAAAAAGTGGGTGTTTCCATAAATTAATTGTGAAATATATAAGTAATGAGGAAAAAACCTCCTCAAAAAATATAAACCGAGTTATTTTTTCAAAATCGACAAGGCGAGAGGATTATAGGTGTCACGGAGATAATGGTCTGTAAAACTTGACTCACAGTGCCACTGAGCCACCGACATAATATCATCCACAGGGACCCCATTAAATAGGGCAGTGGATGTCACTACGCCGCGGACACTGTGAGCCTTGGCCACGTCAACCTGCTTCCCGGTGCGGATTTATGGCAAAACCGAATGCATTCTACAATCCACCTGGAAATGGTGTCTTTAGAAGCCCTGCCATGGGGTTCAATATATGACAACCATAACGCTGACTGATCGGTGCGCCACTCCGCCGTACGTTGCTTGTACCGGCAAAGCGCCCGGACAGGACACCATGCTTTAGAATTAGGATCATATCTAGTTAAAGCAGGCAAAATAATTCGTTGACCTGGATATTTCAACGACTGATTTTTAGCCAAGAAATTAATCCTAGGTAGCAGCTTAAGGCCTTCCCCTGAAACCACAAAACGGTCATCCTCGGCTGATAAGGAATGAATTTCACTCCTACGCCTAGCCGAGGCCGCAGCAATTAAAAACACAGTCTTCAGTGTTAATAGTTTCATAGAAATGGAACTAAGTGGTTCAAAAGGCTTATCACCTAGTACTTGAAGCACTAGCGATAAACTCCAAGACGGAATCACCGGTGGATTCCTTGGTCTTAGATTGCCCATGCCTTTAATTAATACATTTAATGTATTTACTTCATCACTTCCCCTCTTAGCCAAGCAAGGAATAACAGACATTAATGCTGACTTATAACCAGCAATAGAGTTAGGCTTGAGGCTATAGGCATCATAGAGGTGACAGAGGAAATCAGCTACTACTTGAATAGATGAATCCATTGGATCAATACATCTTTTTGAGCACCATTCTGCAAATCTGTTGATTTTATAATTATATGCTCTGGAGGTTGACCCCCTCCTGGCTTTGGCCATAAACATGGCTGCTTGCTCAGAAAAGCCCTCCTTAATTCTAGATTCCTTGACAACATCCACGCAGTCAATCTGAACATTGACGGATTGTTGTGAAGGACCTTGGCCTGGAAGATAATATCGTCCATCAGAGGCAGAGGAACCGGATTGCAGACCAGAAGGTCCAGCAGATCCGTATACCATGATCGGCTCGGCCAATCCGGGGCGATCAGAAGCACTTGGCATTCCTCTTGTCTGATTTTCTGAAGAATTTTTGGAATCAGGATTGCTGGAGGGAATGCGTATGCATACATTCTCCCCCAGCTGATAGCTAACGCATCTGTTGCGAAAGCGCTTGGATCCGGAATCGGAGACGTACGTCGTCATCTTCGCATTCTTCTTCGTTGCGAACAAATCGATGTTGGGTTTCCCCCAATGGTCGAACAGACGATCCGCCACACATTGATTTAGTTGCCATTCCGTGGGTAAAACACTCATCCTTCAGCTCAATGAGTCTGCTAGCAGGTTTAACCTTCCCGGAATATGAACTGCTTTCAAGGTAATCTGGTGATCCAGACACCAACAAAGCAGTCTCCATGTCATCATACAGAGACTGGGCGACTTCGTTCCGCCCTGGCGGTTTATGTAAGTCACAACTGTTGAGTTGTCTGAACGAATGCGAACAATCTTGCCCTGAACTTTCTGTAAGAAATGTTCCAGGCCCAGGACTACTGCTCTTAGCTCCAGTAGATTTATATGTTCCTTTGACTGTTCCGGATTCCAAAGCCCTGATATCGTGGACTCTTCCAGGCAAGCCCCCCAGCCCTCCATCGATGCATCTGTATACACAGTCACCTGAGGGTGGGGAGGGGTCAGCATAACCCCCACCAAGAGATTCTCTGTGAGCAACCACCATTGCAGGTGGTGAATCAGAGGCGCCAACACTGACACGTTCGAGTCCAGCGAACCTGTACTCTGGGTCCATTGTGTCATGAGAAACAACTGGATCGGCCGCCTGCGTAAGGCGGCCTGAGGAATGACTGGTTCCAAAGAAACCATCAACCCCAGCATTCTCAAGTAAACCCGTGCCAGGACATGACGACTGTCGCACACTGACTGAATTAACGAGATGAGTTTTAGCACTCTCTCCTGAGTAGGATAAACATATCCCGTCTCCAGATCGAAGAACATTCCCAGGTAAACAAACCTCTGGGATGGAGTCAGCTCTGATTTCGGAAAATTTATCATCCAGCCCAAATCCGAGAGAGTTTTCAAAACAATCACCAGATTGGCCGATAAAGCTTCCTTGTCGTGTGCCTTTAACAGCCAGTCGTCTATGTACGTGTGGACTGCTATGCTTCTCCTGCGGAGGTATGCTGTGATCGCAAGAACCACACGGGTGAAAACCCGAGGAGCCGTGGAAATTCCGAAGGGCAACACCCTGAATTCCCACTGTCTGCCCTGGAATGCAAATCTCAGGAAGCGACAGAAACTCCCGTGGATGGGGATGTGGAAATAAGCGTCCTTCAAATCTATCGACGCCGTCCACATCCCCCTCTCCAACCCCGCCAACACCGAGCGCACCGTTTCCATCTTGAAACTGGGCGTCTCGATGAACTTGTTCAATGGCTTGAGGTTGAGAATCGGTCTCCACCCTCCGGTGCGTTTTGTTACTAAGAACAGGGTTGAATAGAAGCCCGGACACCTTTGTGCCGGCTGAATAGCTCCCTTTTGTACGAGGGAATTTATCTCCTCCTCGATACACAACCTTTGCTCTGGATCTCTCGGAATGGGAGTCCAGACTGGCACTAGAGACAGTCGCGACGGCGGGCCTGTCATCCACTCTGGATGATACCCGACGGAAAGCCATCGCAAGACTAAACGGTCCTGAGTTAACCGTTCCCACTCTTGCATGTGGTCGGCTAGCCGGCCTCCCACCGGTCCACCTAGGGACCGAGGTGGACACGAGGCATGCAAGAGCGGCACTGTCTCCGTCGCCATAAACACCGGAGTGGTTCTTAACGCGGTAACCGTCCCGTCAGGACCGATAACCACGCCCAGATCCTCGCGCGCCCCGCCCCGCGCGCACCTCGGTGCGCGGGCGGCTGCCTGGCTGACGGCGCCTGAGGAACCTGCGCCCCCCTCGCTGCTGGCCGAATCGCACGCGGCCGAGGCCGACGCTGCGACGATGGCTGGCCTCTGACTTGGCCAGCACCACCTCGAGCCTGCACGGGACGATACGCAGGGGCCGCGGCGCGAACGTTAGCACGACGCAGCACCTCAAACTGCTCGCGCAGCGCCCTCTGGTTATTCACCAGGGTGACCGTCTCCTGGAGGTGTCGACATCCCTCACCTCCAAAAAGACCAGGACCCGTCATAGGCGTACGCAGTAGCCTATTGTACAGGTCCTGAGACGGGCACAGATTGTCCAGGGCAAACGTGCGTCTTGCCCGGACACTCCTGGTCACCGCCCGAGTCATACAGTCCAGCGCCAGGTTAATACCATCCTGGATGGCTCGCTGGACCGTGACCGGACTTGGCTGGCGCGATGCGGATGCCGTTACTACCCCCTGTAACAGCTGGGAGACGTGGGACAGAGCGGCAATCGAAGCCCTCCCACTCTCCTCCGCATCACGCAACGCGGTATTCGCCGAACGCAACGCGTTCGAGCACAAGACCCCCGTGTCAGAACGGGAGCCTGGCCGCGCATCCTCACCCAAAGCCGCGCGGTCATCCACGCTGGGCTTGGGTACCACACCGTACCGCTGGTAATCCAGGGGCACGATGCGACAACGCCTGGCCACCTCGCGAGGGGCCTTCGCGAGACGTCCACTCGACTTAATGGACGACTCCGCCGCCTTGAACATGTCAACGACATGCTCCGCCAGCGGCAGAGAAGGCATAGCGTTAGCAGTCGGTTTCCCAGCTAACCACGGCCTGTGGTCACGCTGGCTAGCCGACTGCTCCACGGGCAGATCAGGCCTAACGCTCACCAACCACTGGCAAGCGTCAGACCAATCCTCCTCCGTGGCTAACTGCGAGCGCTCTACAAGACGGGGGCCTTCGTCTTCCTCCTGAGCGCAAGCAGCAGAGCTTGACGGCGGGTACGCTGATACACCTGGCAAGCCAGGGAAAACATGCGTGCCTGACAGCACCGGCATGACAATATCACTGGTTTGACCAGGAGCAGGCACCGTGGCAGAGCGCGGGGTATATACCGCCCCACCACGGGCCCGGCCAGCACCAGCAACACCCTCGGCAAGCCGAGGTATGCGGTACCGCTGGCCATCAGCAGCGCCCTGGGCCACCACCTGAGCCGCGGACTCTATTCCAGGGTGAGTAAAACCGTGGAAGAAGCCGCCTGTATTCCCCGCGAGGGGTGCACAAACGTCTTCATCCATGTCCACGTCGTCAGACGGCGACCCTAGCAGGTAATCCTCATCACCCTGGTCAGAAAGATTAGACCCCGGGTCAGCAAAGAGAGCTAACCCGGGCTGACCAGGAACGGTGCCATAGGAGGTACTGGCCACCGCGGCGTGCGGATACCCCTGGACTGATAAGCAGCCCGCGGGTTCCAGCGACAACCGTCCACGGTCCCCTATCGGCGCGGCAATAAGCCTGCTGCCAGGGTCGTGGAACGCCCCCTCTAATGGGGCCACCTCTGAATCGTCGAACAACGGAAGCGGTCTAAGGAAAACCGATCCAGAGGCGGGGATTACCTGCTCCGAAGCCGATGATGAGGACAGTAAAGGATTTGGTCCAGGAAGCATGCCACGAAGCAACTCTGGAACCAAATCCTTTATTGTTCTCTTCATCTCTCCCAACATCTCGGTCCGGAAGGCCTCCATATCCACCGCGGACGAGACCTTCCCCTTACCCTTCCTACTTACAACCTCTCGTTTCCGCTTCTTCTTCTTCTCCTCCTCTACCACCTTGTCCGTCGCCTGTAAGCACAAGAATTCGGACATTAACTCGCCCCCCCCCAGTGCTTACATATGTCACAATTAGCCAAGGGACCACAAGGGCTACATTGATAGCAAAGATGAGGCAAGAACTTATCATGTAGAAATCGTCCACAGGACGCGCAACCCGGTCCCTGAAACAGGGCAAAGGACGAGGAGTATGAGCAAACTAGTTAAGCTTAGACACTCAAACCAACTCAAAGAGAAGGAAAAACGATCATAAAGATCAATATACATCAGAAACCAGCATAGCGACTTGAATTGCTGATAAATACATAGCCAGGCTGATTATGACGTCATTAATCCCGTGACAGGAAAAATTCGATCCCAACAAAACATCCAAGTGCAAGGACGAATTGTATGCTGAATGGATACGTCGACTACACAACCATCAGATACACATAGATAACTCTTTTCTGGCAAAAATGTTAATTATCTCCCTTTGCTTACTATAATTAACATCACCACATTATCAATAACTAGATACCTGACACCTTGTATAGACAAACCATCCAACGTGACGAACCGGAGTACTCCACCACCTGCACGCCTCTTAACTCTCTCCACCTCATGGGGAAGGAATTGGATCAAGAGGGCAAAGTGAGAAGACCTTTATACTAGGCCTCCAACTCACTGGACATAATTTTTCATTTGGTTAGATAACCTAACAGTGTTAGTAGGAAATGGAACCATGGTGGAGAGAAAACTAACTCTCTGCTGCTGTGATGCCACCACCTAGCGTCATACAGACCTGTGGACATAAACAGAAAGAGAAATTAGCCTTAGGTAGCACCGAGTTGACATAAACCAACTAACCAAGGCGCTTATCACGGTAAACGCGAGTCCCGGAAACACAATACACCGGGAAGAAAAACTCGCTAATTTTACTAGAAGTCACCTGATTTAAAGGTCCTAGGTCCCCCTTTGGCGAAGTGATCCTTCCTGCCATCCTAATCAGTGACTATCACTCCAAAATAACACCACTTAAACAGTTTAAGAGTAAGAAAAAGCTTTTGCACAAAAAAACATGTGTGATCTCTTTGCCAATAATCTAGCAAAGAGGAAGTGCTAGTCTGCGCATGCGCGGTGGTGGGGCTGGCATCCGCCAGACTACGCTCTGACTCCCTGCCCAGTAGGGGCACCTAACTGTTTTAATCTGAGTGTTTATTGAGTGAAAGCCAATATTTAGCAATATCAAAAGTATTAGGGAGGTAAGTATACTCTTGAAGTGAAACACGGTCGTACTCAGTCATGTGCATAGCGCTTGGTCAGTGTAGGCGGAAGGCTTTTGTGATGTGTGCGAAGTAGTGGTCGGACGTGGCTTAGTTTAGGTTCGACAGATTGGCGACGGCTACTGGATTAAGTGTGCTGGAGATGTCTCGAAGGTAGAAATCAGTGAATGACGACTCGGCATGCCATTGTGCTACAGACATCACCTGCTCTAAAGAGACACCCTTATAAAGGGCCGATGCTGCTGCTAGTGCTCGGACCTCATGGGCATTCGCACGATCAATCTGCTTTCCTGTAGCGATCTTGTGCGACATCTGAATAGCGTCAACTATCCAACGAGAAATAGTATCTTTCGAAGCACGTAAATGGGGAACTTTGAGACATAACCACAGAGATTTCGGGTCGTCTCTCCACTCAGAAGTACGTTTCTTATACATCTTTAGACATCTGACAGGACACCAAGCACAAGAATTTGGGTCACGTCTAGTTAAACTTGGCAAATTGATCGGCTGTCCTGGATATTTAAGTGACTGATTCTTTGCCAGGAAACAAAGACGTGGAAGTAATCTTAAACCTTCACCCGTGACGACAAAACGGTCTTGTTCGGCAGAAAGCGCATGAATCTCGCTTCTCCTTCTCGCCGACGCTGCTGCAACCAAGAAAACTGATTTAATAGTTAACAGTTTAATGTCAATAGATCTAATCGGTTCAAAGGGAGCATGCCCTAAAACCTGTAGAACAAGAGATAGATTCCATGATGGGATAGGAATTGGCTGTCTAGGTCGCAGATTGCTCATTCCTTTGATAACTTCATTCAAGGTGTCATTCTCCACTCCCCCAATGGTGAGACTAGGAATGACAGAAGCTAATGCAGACTTATATGCTGCTAGGGTAGAAGGTACAAGTTTGTCAACTTCGTATAAATGACAGATAAAATCTGCTACGTGTTGAACAGATGCAGAAAAGGGATCAATATCTCCTCTCTCACACCACTGTGCAAATTTGTTGATTCTATAATTATATGTTTTTGTGGTCGAAACTCTTCTGGCCGAAGCAACAAACTTCGCTGCTTGCTCAGAAAAGCCACCCTCAATTGCACGCTGCTTGACAACATCCATGCAGTCACTTTGAACATTTCTGGTCTGTCGTGAAGGTACAGACCCTTGTTCTGAGAGATTACATCTCTTGTGTCTGGAAGAGGGATTGGACTGCAGACCAGAAGGTCCAGCAGATCCGTAAACCATGATCGGCCTGGCCAATAAGGGGCGATCAGTAGTACTTGGCACATCCCCTCTCTTATCTTTGCCAGAACTTTCGGGATGAGAATTGTTGGAGGATACGCATACGCGTACATTCCCTTCCAACTTATCGCCAGTGCGTCTACTGCTAGAGCTAACGGGTCCGGGATCGGTGACACGTACGTGACCATCTTTGCGTTTTTCTTCATTTCAAATAGGTCGACATTTGGCTTGCCCCATTGTTTGAATAGAACCTCCGCTACCACTTGGTTGAGCTGCCATTCCGTCGGACGACAAACCGTCCTTCGACTGAGAGCATCCGCTAAGATGTTCAATCTTCCTGGAATGTGTGCTGCCCGAAGAATAATATTCCTCTCTTGGCACCACAGCAGAAGGTTCCAAACCATCATACACAACTCCGGTGATCTTGTCCCGCCCTGGCGGTTCAAATAAGACACCACTGTTGAGTTGTCTGTCCTTACTAGGACAATTTTGTCTTGAACTAGACTCTCGAACTTCTGCAGTGCTAATACCACCGCTAATAGCTCGAGCACATTGATATGTTTCTGCGCATTGGTCCGATCCCATTCCCCTGACACTGACTGATTGTCCAATACCGCTCCCCAACCTGTCAACGATGCATCCGTGAATATGGACATCTGAGGTTGAGGAGGTTGTAGAGGAACACCTCGCAGGAGATTCTGTTCCGACAACCACCACTGAAGGTGGAATATCAATGGTTCTTTTACTGGTATTCTCAGAGATAACGGATCTGTTCTCTGTGACCAGAACGACATCAAATACATCTGAATCGGCCTGCGCCTGAGCGCCGCATATGGCACCACCTTCTCCAGAGATACTAGTAAACCGAGTATTCTGAGAAATTGACGCGCCGTCAGATAGGCTCCTAGAGAAACTGACTCCAATACTGCAATCAGGCTTCTGACTCTGCTCTCCGCCGGAAAAGCTACGCCGTCCCTGAGATTGAAAAAAATTCCCAGATAAACAAACTCCTGGGATGGAGTCAGTTCTGATTTCTCTAGATTCACAATCCATCCTAGCTTCTTTAATAAGTCTAGGACTACCTTCAGATTGCTGCGCAGAGTGACTGGATTCCCCGCCTTTAGCAGCCAGTCGTCTATGTAAGTGTGAACAGCTATGTTTCTCCTGCGAAGTAAAGAAGTCATGGCGAGAACCACCTTGGTGAAGACCCTCGGAGCCGTGGTCAGGCCGAATGGAAGAGCATTGAATTCCCAAACATTGTCTTGGAATGCAAACCGCAGGTACTTCTGAAAGGGAATTGACATTGGAATATGAAAATAAGCATCCTTCAGATCTATTGATACCGCCCACATGCCTTTCCTGAGCCCTGTCATCACCGCTGCTACCGTCTCCATCTGAAACCTGGGAGAAAGAATAAATTTGTTCAACGGTTTGAGATTGAGAATTGGTCTCCACCCTCCGGTACGCTTCGGAACTAGGAACATAATCGAATAGAAGCCCAGTGATGACTGATCGGCGACCAGGTGAATCGCCTTCTTCTGATGAAGCGATTCTATCTCTGACTGAATGGCAACTAGACGGTCTAATTCCCTTGGAATAGGAGTCCATATTGGAGTCGAGGTTAACGGAACTAACGATTGATGGATGAGCCAGTCCGGATCGTAGCCGTTTCTTATCCACTGACAGACTAAATAGTCGCGCACGACCTGTTCCCATTGGCTTAGGAATGGCTGAAGTCTGCCTCCGACGGAAGGAATCTGCACACAGTTGTCGGTCGAGATTAGCCGACAAGACGCTACATCGCTTGGGTGAAGATTCTCGACTCCATTTGTTTCCAAAGCCGCCGGTATTGATTCCGCCGGAAACCCGTCAGGAACGAGCCCCACGGCCGCCCCGCGGCTTCTTGTGGTATGACGGTCCGGAACCGCCGCCACGACTATCCTTACGGTAGCCGCCACGGCCCGAACCACCACCCTTCCTGTCGTCCTCATACGGCCTCTTACTAGAGGGCTTGTATGTGGACGAACGGCCAGACCCTTGTGCACCGGATGGCCTATGGGCATCACGGGCAGAAGGACGGAAGGGCGATCTAGGACGCTGCCTCTGCTGCTCCTGTCTGTGTTGACGGTAGGACTGTTGCGGCTGAGTCCTCTTGGTCGACTTCCACGACTTGCCGACCACCTCTTGCTCCGCCACCATCGATGCAACTTTAGAAAGCGCTTGTCGTGCCGAGCCGCCGAACAAGCCTGGACCTATGAAAGGCACAGAAGATAACGCTGCCCTCATCTCCGGTCCTGGTTCCACACAATCGAGAACCATTCTCCGTCGCTCTGCTAAAGTTCTTGTGATCACCCTGGCCAGGCAATCCTGAGACAGGCGCATGGTGTCCCGAACAACTCCGGGAGCAGCCTCTGGCACCTGTCCGCCTTCCGCCGTGCAGTCCAGCATACCCTGCAAGACGGTACACCCGTGCGACAGCGCAGCCATGGCTGCCCTAGCCGCATCCTCAATGAGCGTGAGCTCATTAAACGGGTCTTTGTTGGTCTGAGAAACCAAGGGACGTGACCGCCCCTTGGCCTTCCCAGCCAACGGCCTATTCAGCGCCTCACGTTCCGCAACGGAAAGCCGTGGAACTCTGGCGTACTGATGATAGGCCTGCTCCGGAAAACGGACCCTACTCCTTATCCCCTTCGGGGCCTTGGGCAGCGCATGCCGGAGTCTTCCATCAACAGCAATTCTTCCTCCTCTACCGACGGCTCTTGAGCCGAAGACAAAGAAGGGTCAGGTGCATGACCCTCAGCAGAACTGGCCGGACCACCTAATGGTTGCCCTGCACCAGCTTGCCTCACCGGGCCCGTGGACTGTAATGAATCAAACATGGCCTTGAACTGGGCCGCCCATACGCCCAGTGCTGAATCCATCCTCTCATTCAGCCGACCTTCCAGTCCAACCAACGACGCTTGCTGCCGCTTCACTGCCTTATCCTTCTCTATACGCTCCAGCCTCGCCCGTCGATCCCTGTCAAACTCAGCCACCATTGCCGACGACCACTTGGCGCACACATCACACGGGCTTCCGACCTTACACTTCGCACACGCCACACAGTGATGACCAAGATACTTCCGTTTCATGAACCTGTTGCACTTCTGGCACAACGTGCCCGGGTTCTTCGGTTTCTGCGAACACAGAGAAGAATTAAAACGCTGCACATGACAAGTGATGACGAGCAATACGCACAATAGACTTGATAGTTAAGATTTCTTAAACACATTAACTTTCTCTTAAATTAATGATAACAAGTCTTAGGCAGGAAATATTTGAAACTTTTTTGAGTGAAATTTTTTTTTTTAAAAACACAACTTAGCCTTTAACTAACGTTAAATAACCAAGAATAAATCGCCGATCACTACAAACACCCTCGACAACTAAGCGAGAGCTAAAATCGGCGACAACAGAGTGCCTGGATACACCAAGCCAAGAACGACATAATTCATGGGCGCCGCCATCTTGGCCAAGGACGCATCCATCTTAGAGGAACCGAGTCGCAAGAGAAAATTAACCAAGTACCCGAATTAAAACTAAAAGTCAACGGGTACAGAAGCGACTCCAACAATGGCTAACATTATAAAAAATGTGCCAATTTAAGGAAATTTCAAACAGTCATTATGGCACGAATGTATAAATTCTAGATTGATACAACCTGCCCCTGTGATGATTTCCCAAGTTCCTCCATGAATCCAGCGATGTAATCAACTAACACAACTGATTAACTGCTTAAATTGCAAAATTTGAGCACTCTAAAAAACACGACTTTGAAAAAGCGCAAAATAGACGAATCTGACTGTGATTGGGAATTGACTCGGTACCTGCGGCTATGGTATTCCCGGACACAGTATGGGCAGGACCAGGAGAGTGCGGAGTTTTGATTGTTTATTTTGAGCTAGACTAGATAATAGACATTATCATAATAGTACATCTGGTAAGTATTATTCGAAGTAGAATAAGCATTGCTGAGGTCTTCATGCTGTATAAGCATTGCTGAGGGGTCTTCATGCTGTATAAGCATTGCTGAGGGGTCTTCATGCTGTATAAGCATTGCTGATGGGTCTTCATGCTGTCTAAGCATTGCTGAGGGGTCTTCATGCTGTATAAGCATTGCTGAGGGGTCTTCATGCTGTATAAGCATTGCTGAGGGGTCTTCATGCTGTATAAGCATTGCTGAGGGGTCTTCATGCTATATAAGCATTGCTGAGGGGGTCTTCATGCTGTATAAGCATTGCTGAGGGTCTTCATGCTGTATAAGCATTGCTGAGGGGTCTTCATGCTGTATAAGAATTGCTGAGGTTTTTTTAATACTGTATAAGCATTGCTGAGAGTTTTTTATACTGTATAAGCATTGCTGAGGGGTCTTCATGCTGTATAAGCATTGCTGAGGGGTCTTCATGCTATATAAGCATTGCTGAGGGGGGTCTTCATGCTGTATAAGCATTGCTGAGGGGTCTTCATGCTGTATAAGCATTGCTGAGGGGTCTTCATGCTGTATAAGCATTGCTGAGGGGTCTTCATGCTGTATAAGCATTGCTGAGGGGTCTTCATGCTATATAAGCATTGCTGAGGGGTCTTCATGCTGTATAAGCATTGCTGAGGGGTTTTCATGCTATATAAGCATTGTTGAGGAGTCTTCATGCTGTATAAGCATTGCTGAGGGGTTTTCATGCTGTATAAGCATTGCTGAGGGGTCTTCATGCTGTATAAGCATTGCTGAGGGGTCTTCATGCTGTATAAGCATTGCTGAGGGGTCTTCATGCTGTATAAGCATTGCTGAGGGTTTATTATACTGTATAAGCATTGCTGAGGGTTTATTATACTGTATAAGCATTGCTGAGGGGTCTTCATGCTGTATAAGCATTGCTGATGGATCTTCATGCTGTATAAGCATTGCTGAGGGGTCTTCATGCTATATAAGCATTGCTGAGGGGTCTTCATGATGTATAAGCATTGCTGAGGGGTCTTCATGCTGTATAAGCATTGCTGAGGGGTCTTCATGATGTATAAACATTGCTGAGGGGTCTTCATGCTGTATAAGCATTGCTGAGGGGTCTTCATGCTGTATAAGCATTGCTGAGGGGTCTTCATGCTGCATAAGCATTGCTGAGGGGTCTTTATGTCGTATAAGCATTGCTGAGGGGTCTTCATGCTGTATAAGTCTTGTTGAGGGGTCTTCATGCTGTATACTTGGCTTGAAAATGGACATTCCTTAAGACCACCGCATAGGAGTTTTGCCCGGATTCGTCAAGAAATGGATAAATGTTAGCAGTGAGATTTGAATAGAAAAGCAGTGATACCTCTTTTTGGGGGTGGTGGCTCATCTCTGCGTATGTCTCGTGATCCAAAATCTGTAACATACACAAAATAACTCATACATTCTTCAGCCTAAGAAACCAACCAACACTATAGTAGATTAACTACACAATGTATAATGAGCAAAACAATGTTTCCTGAATTCATTTGAGCATTTTACAGATACCAGAACACATCACAAATACCAGAACACATTACAAATACCAGAACACATCACAGATACCAGAACACATCACAAATTCCAGACCACATCACATATATCAGAACACATCCCAGATACAAGAACACATCACAAATACCAGAACACATCACAGACCCCAGAACACATCACAGATACCTGAACACATCACAAATACCAGAACACATCACAAATACCAGAAAACATTATAGATACCAGAAAACATTACAGATAGCAGAACACATCGCAGATACCAGAACACATCACAGATCCCAAACCACATGCATACTAATGCGCAGATGTATGTGCATACATGGATGTTGGTGCTCATGTATGTGCATGCATGCTCACAGATGCTTGTTTGTAATTAGATAAAACTTACACCTCTTATTGAAAACAATGAAGATCTATAAAATTTGGACACTGATCAGAATTTAGTGAAGGCTTTTCTGAGACCATTGGACCAAAATGTTTGTCTATCAATGGCAATAAGTTATTCAGCTACAAAGCAGTAGGCTATATTGTGCTAAATTTCATTCACATTCCATTAAAACATCATGTTCCTATAATAAGCATGGCCAGTTTTGACAGTGCTTTTTGACAGTGCTTTTTTCCAAATTCAGACTGTGAATACAAAAGCAGTGATGCACAATTGCACATACCTCTTCTAGGGGCTGGTGGCTCATCTCTTCGGATATCTCGCGACGCAAAATCTGTAATATACACAAGACACTTCATAAAATATGACCATGTATGTGCGAGACTGTGTGCATGCATGCACATAAATACAGTTCAGTCTAAGATATTGTTCTGGTCAGATGCTTAGAGGCATTAGGGCAAATTAAAATACATGGTCACAATAGAAAGTACAGCTTAGTCATGAGATATTAATACAATCATTGTGATGCAAATTAATTTCATGAAGGCACTCTAATGATACCACAGAGTAGATATCCCTCTTAATAGAGGTTAGTTAACACAGTGCACATGTTGATAATAATGTATGATGGTGCTATAACACTAGCGGTAATTCTAGTATCTGAGTTAATGTACCACAGTTATGTCGCGATAATGGAGGTAATGATCTCTAGCTATGTCCCACACATTTCTAAATAAGTACAGCTCGTGTTTACGTATGTTGGAATCGGAATCATGAATTCCCAGAATCCCAATTTCAAGCTAACTATCCATCAGTGTTATTGACTATGGTGAGGCTAGTTTGACTGGGTGTCATTGCTCCTTTTTGCGGCAATGGTTCCCGGTAGGGTTAGTTTCAAAATATTTAACAGCATGTTTACTAAATTGTAAATCTATTAAAGAAATACAATTGATAAACTTGACAGACGTTTCAATTTTAAACTATTAATCTCACTACTCTTAGTAGTATTACTATTGAAAAATTGTAAGCATAAATAATGTTAATGTATATATGTAAATATCAAATTGCATTTTATTGTGAAATTATTATATAAAATTGTAACATACCGCCTTTTATAGTCTTGTAGGAAAAGATCCAAATTTAAGTCAGTTTGACTTGTGACTCAATCCCATGGTTATTAATTAACAATGAAATACGTTTAAAACAAAACATCCCATACCAATATTTTAACACAAGGCATTGATTTGCAAAAATTGGACTCAAAATCCACGCTGCGCACAAGGCCTTAATCAAGCTGAGCAAATTTAAATCTTAATCCACGTTTCACACGAAGTATTAATTGTCCTATCTTAAGACAAAGTCCATGCATGCATTGCAAATAACGTATTTTTCAGAAACTGCTTCTAACAAGGCATTCATGCACCATATCTGAAGCGCATCTAGATTTATATGCTCTGGTAACCAGATGTCTTAGAGCAGATAACTCTAATAACCAGATGTCTTAGAGCAGATAATTCTGGTAACCAGATGTTTTAGAACAGATAACCAAATGTCTTAGAGCAGAAAACTCTGGTAACCAGATGTCTTAGAGCAGATAACTCTGGTAACCAGATGTCTTAGAAAAGATAACTCTGGTAGGCAGATGTCTTAGAAAAGATAACTCTGGTAACTAGATGTTTTAGAGCAGATAACTCTGGTAACGAGATGTCTTAGAGCAGATAACTCTGGTAACCAGATGTTTTGGAGCAAATAACTCTGGTAATCAGATGTCTTAGAAAGGATAATTCTGGTAACCAGATGTCTTAGAGCAGATAACGCTGGTAACCAGATGTCTTAGAGCAGATAACTCTGGTAACCAGATGTCTTAGAGCAGATAATTCTGGTAACCAGATGTTTTAGAACAGATAACCAAATGTCTTAGAGCAGAAAACTCTGGTAACCAGATGTCTTAGAGCAGATAACTCTGGTAACCAGATGTCTTAGAAAAGATAACTCTGGTAGGCAGATGTCTTAGAAAAGATAACTCTGGTAACTAGATGTTTTAGAGCAGATAACTCTGGTAACGAGATGTCTTAGAGCAGATAACTCTGGTAACCAGATGTTTTGGAGCAAATAACTCTGGTAATCAGATGTCTTAGAAAGGATAATTCTGGTAACCAGATGTCTTAGAGCAGATAACTCTGGTAACTAGATGTCTTAGAGCAGATAGCTCTGGTAACCCGATGTCTTAGAGCAGATAACTCTGGTAACCAGATGTCTTAGAGCAGATAACTCTGGTAACCAGATGTCTTAGAGTAGATAACTCAGGTAACCAGATGTCTTATCTCAATCTTTCTAAATGTTCTACATCTATGCCCAGGAACCTAATCTAAATTATTTTTCATGTCATTTCCATTGCCCATGTCGGGTGACAATAACACTAACATGAAGAATACTTATAACACTGTCTTTCCATACCTCTTCTAGGGGGTGCTGGCTCGTCTCTCCGCACATCTCGTGGCATATAATCTGTAACATACAGTACAGTGTTCAGGCTAACTAACATTAACGTGAACTACATCTAGCATTGTCTATGTGAAGGAATAAATGCTTTTCAGATGACATCCACTCATTGTACGCAGAGCCCGATTTTACTGATAACCGAAGTAATAGTATGTGTTTGTGTGTGCATGCATGCAGTTTGTATGTGCATGCGTTGCGTGCATGTCGGTGTCTGTGTTATGTACATTAGTGTGTTGGTGTATATACGTGCATACATGTATGCATGCTACATGTAATTACTAATGTGTGAATGTTTCACTAAATTTCAGTTATCACCTTTTTTCCATGGTCCTTCCCGCGGGCTTGAAAACTGGTCATCACCACGCCGACTATCATCTGCAAATTACAACTAAGTTTATTAAATTCTGAAAAGAATTATTGTTTTTACGTGTTATAAAACAAAACCAAGAGCAATGAGAGATGGCATACACTCACACCACATTGTAGTTTTCGAATACGCCAGATTTATGCTCACATCCTTTCTTATGCTAACGATTGAGCCACAGCGGACAAGTATATGCTTACACGCTTCCTTACGTTAAAGATTGAGCCACCGCGGACAAGTATATGCTCACACACTTTCTTATGTTAAAGATTGAGCCACCGCGGACAAGTATATGCTCACCTTTTCTTATGTTAAGGATTGAGCCACAGCGGACAAGTATATGCTCACACTCTTCCTTATGTTAAAGATTGAGCCACCGCGGACAAGTATATGCACAAAAATGTGGAATAAACTTTATATCTTACGTGGCCTACTATTAGTATTAATCTAATAGGTGGTTGAGATTTACAAAACCGAGGCCTGTATTGACATCTAGAGGGGCCGGAAATGTATCAGGGCAGAGATCGGTCTGAAGTACACACACCCTGTGACGCGATTGTTATTATTATACATGCTATTCTTACAAATTTGCTCTTTTCCTATACAATCTGCTGAGTTATGGGGGGTGGGCTTCTAATACAGTTTTTGCCATTTTGAAGCTGCTAAGAAATCATTTCAGCTCATATGTCAAAGTTAGGGGGTGGGCTTGTATTAGAGCATAGTCTTCAATTAAGCGAAATACGGTAAGCCATGCGTCAGGCACAGTGTTGTAAATATACACCTAAATATAGCACGGATACTACAGGCAGTCCATCCAAGGCAATGGACCCGTTACATATATACATCACAGTACATTACAAAACAGGAAACACACAAAAAAGACAACAATAAAAAGCATTCACAAATTTACAATGTACATAAAATACATCTATGAAGCAATTAACATTACTGTACTGTTTGAGATAAAGCATGTTTGGTAAGGAAGGAGTTGGGATGTACTCGCCATGGTTCATCATCATACCAACCATCTATGTATCATTATTAATACTTAGGCCAGACCAATTTAATGTTTCGCCAAACGAAAATTCCAACCAAATGACACGATCAGAGATGGGGGAAAAACAAAAATAACGCACAATTTCCAGCTGTGTTTTTAAGCTATTACAGTAACAATCCTTTCATCATGATAATTGATCAAGAAAATCCAAACCATTTTCTCAGTGAGTGTCCATTTGCAAATAATCCAATGGTAAACTTTCAAAAAGTCTTCTGTTGGCCTGCAAATGGACTTTTCTCCTGACCATTGCAAAGCCATTTTGACCGGTTTGACCATTATAGGGTTAACAAAGCTACAGAGAAGAAAGAATTACAGAAAATTCGGAGCCAAAAATTGTTAGACGTTAGACCCATGTTTATACTCGAGGGATGTTGACCAATGATGCACACTTTGGGGGTCTTGATTTCTGAAAAACTGCTAGTGAAAAGGTCAGGGGTGATGGTCAACTAAAATGGTGGATGGGTTGAGACACAGAACGCTCCACAATACCTTTATTAAAGAAGCAAAGGTTGAGACACAAAATGCTCCACAATACCTTTATTAAGGAAGCAAAGATTGAGACATGGCATGCTTCACAATACCTTTATTAAAGAAGCAAAGGTTGAGACACAAAATGCTCCACAATACCTTTATTAAGGAAGCAAAGGTTGAGACACGGAATGCTCCACAATACCTTTAGTAAGGAAGCAAAGATTGAGACATGGCATGCTTCACAATACCTTTATTAAGGAAGCAAAGGTTGAGACACGGAATGCTCCACAATACTTTTATTAAGGAAGCAAAGGTTGAGACACGGAATGCTCCACAATACCTTTATTAAGGAAGCAAAGGTTGAGACAGGGAATGCTACACAATACCTTTATTAAGGAAGCAAATGTTGAGACAGGGAATGCTACACAATACCTTTATTAAGGAAGCAAAGGTTGAGACAGGGAATGCTCCACAATACCTTTATTAAGGAAGCAAAGGTTGAGACACGGAATGCTCCACAATACCTTTATTAAAGAAGCAAAGGTTGAGAAACAGAATGCTCAACAATACCTTTATTAAGGAAGCAAAGGTTGAGACACAAAATGCTCCACAATACCTTTATTAAAGAAGCAAAGGTTGAGACACAAAATGCTCCACAATACCTTTATTAAAGAATCAAAGGTTGAGACACAAAATGCTCCACAATACCTTTAGTAAGGAAGCAAAGGTTGAGACACGGAATGCTCCACAATACCTTTAGTAAGGAAGCAAAGGTTGAGACACAAAATGCTCCACAATACCTTTATTAAAGAAGCAAAGGTTGAGAAACAGAATGCTCAACAATACCTTTATTAAGGAAGCAAAGGTTGAGACACGGAATGCTCCACAATACCTTTAGTAAGGAAGCAAAGATTGAGACATGGCATGCTTCACAATACCTTTATTAAGGAAGCAAAGGTTGAGACACGGAATGCTCCACAATATCTTTATTAAGGAAGCAGTTTGAGACAGGGAATGTTCCACCATATCTTTATTAAGGAAGCAAAGGTTGAGACACGGCATGCTCCACAATGCCTTTATTAAGGAAGCAAAGGTTGAGACAGGGAATGCTCCACAATATCTTTATTAAGGAAGCAAAGGTTGAGACAGCGAAAGCTCCACAATATCTTTATTAAGGAAGCAGTTTGAGACAGGGAATGTTCCACAATATCTTTATTAAGGAAGCAAAGGTTGAGACACGGCATGCTCCACAATACCTTTATTAAGGAAGCAAAGGTTGAGACACGGAATGCTCCACAATATCATTATTAAGGAAGCAAAGGTTGAGACAGCGAAAGCTCCACAATATCTTTATTAAGGAAGCAGTTTGAGACAGGGAATGTTCCACAATATCTTTATTAAGGAAGCAAAGGTTGAGACACGGAATGCTCCCCAATACCTTTATTAAGAAAGCAAAGGTTGAGACACGGAATGCTCCACAATAACATTATTAAGGAAGCAAAGGTTGAGACAGGGAATGCTCCAGAATATCTTTATTAAGGAAGCAAAGGTTGAGACAGGGAATGCTCCACAATAGCTTTATTAAGGAAGCAGTTTGAGACACGGAATGCTCCACAATACCGTTATTAAGGAAGCAAAGGTTGAGACACGGAATGCTCAACAATATCATTATTAAGGAAGTAAAGGTTGAGACACAGAATGCTCCACAATACCTTTATTAAGGAAGCAAAGGTTGAGACACAGAATGCTCCACAATATCTTTATTAAGGAAGCAAAGGTTGAGACATGGCATGCTTCACAATACCTTTATTAAGGAAGCAAAGGTTGAGACACGGAATGCTCCACAATACCTTTATTAAGGAAGCAAAGGTTGAGACACGGAATGCTCCACAATACCTTTATTAAGGAAGCAAAGGTTGAGACAGGGAATGCTACACAATACCTTTATTAAGGAAGCAAATGTTGAGACAGGGAATGCTACACAATACCTTTATTAAGGAAGCAAAGGTTGAGACAGGGAATGCTCCACAATACCTTTATTAAGGAAGCAAAGGTTGAGACACGGAATGCTCCACAATACCTTTATTAAAGAAGCAAAGGTTGAGAAACAGAATGCTCAACAATACCTTTATTAAGGAAGCAAAGGTTGAGACACAAAATGCTCCACAATACCTTTATTAAAGAAGCAAAGGTTGAGACACAAAATGCTCCACAATACCTTTATTAAAGAATCAAAGGTTGAGACACAAAATGCTCCACAATACCTTTATTAAAGAAGCAAAGGTTGAGTAACAGAATGCTCAACAATACCTTTATTAAGGAAGCAAAGGTTGAGACACGGAATGCTCCACAATACCTTTATTAAAGAAGCAAAGGTTGAGACACAAAATGCTCCACAATACCTTTATTAAAGAATCAAAGGTTGAGACACAAAATGCTCCACAATACCTTTATTAAAGAAGCAAAGGTTGAGTAACAGAATGCTCAACAATACCTTTATTAAGGAGGCAAAGGTTGAGACACGGAATGCTCCACAATACCTTTAGTAAGGAAGCAAAGGTTGAGACACAAAATGCTCCACAATACCTTTATTAAAGAAGCAAAGGTTGAGAAACAGAATGCTCAACAATACCTTTATTAAGGAAGCAAAGGTTGAGACACGGAATGCTCCACAATACCTTTAGTAAGGAAGCAAAGATTGAGACATGGCATGCTTCACAATACCTTTATTAAGGAAGCAAAGGTTGAGACACGGAATGCTCCACAATATCTTTATTAAGGAAGCAGTTTGAGACAGGGAATGTTCCACCATATCTTTATTAAGGAAGCAAAGGTTGAGACACGGCATGCTCCACAATGCCTTTATTAAGGAAGCAAAGGTTGAGACAGGGAATGCTCCACAATATCTTTATTAAGGAAGCAAAGGTTGAGACAGCGAAAGCTCCACAATATCTTTATTAAGGAAGCAGTTTGAGACAGGGAATGTTCCACAATATCTTTATTAAGGAAGCAAAGGTTGAGACACGGCATGCTCCACAATACCTTTATTAAGGAAGCAAAGGTTGAGACACGGAATGCTCCACAATATCATTATTAAGGAAGCAAAGGTTGAGACAGCGAAAGCTCCACAATATCTTTATTAAGGAAGCAGTTTGAGACAGGGAATGTTCCACAATATCTTTATTAAGGAAGCAAAGGTTGAGACACGGAATGCTCCCCAATACCTTTATTAAGAAAGCAAAGGTTGAGACACGGAATGCTCCACAATAACATTATTAAGGAAGCAAAGGTTGAGACAGGGAATGCTCCAGAATATCTTTATTAAGGAAGCAAAGGTTGAGACAGGGAATGCTCCACAATAGCTTTATTAAGGAAGCAGTTTGAGACACGGAATGCTCCACAATACCGTTATTAAGGAAGCAAAGGTTGAGACACGGAATGCTCAACAATATCATTATTAAGGAAGTAAAGGTTGAGACACAGAATGCTCCACAATACCTTTATTAAGGAAGCAAAGGTTGAGACACAGAATGCTCCACAATATCTTTATTAAGGAAGCAAAGGTTGAGACACGGAATGCTCCACAATACCTTTATTAAGGAAACAAAGGTTGAGACAGGGAATGCTCCACAATACCTTTATTAAGGAAGCAAAGGTTGAGACAGGGAATGCTCCACAATATCTTTATTAAGGAAGCAGTTTGAGACACGGAATGCTCCACAATATCTTTATCAAGGAAGCAAAGGTTGAGACAGGGAATGCTCCACAATACCTTTATTAAGGAAGCAAAGGTTGAGACAGGGAATGCTCCACAATATCTTTATTAAGGAAGCAGTTTGAGACAGGGAATGCTCCACAATATGTTTATCAAGGAAGCAAAGGTTGAGACAGGGAATGCTCCACAATATGTTTATTAAGGAAGCAAAGGTTGAGACAGGGAATGCTCCACAATATGTTTATTAAGGAAGCAGTTTGAGACAGGGAATGTTCCACAATATCTTTATTAAGGAAGCAAAGGTTGAGACAGGGAATGCTCCACAATACCTTTATTAAGGAAGCAGTTTGAGACACGGAATGCTCCACAATATCATTATTAAGGAAGCAAAGGTCGAGACACGGAATGCTCCACAATATCATTATTAAGGAAGCAAAGGTTGAGACACGGAATGCTCCACAATATCTTTATTAAGGAAGCAAAGGTTGAGACACGGAATGCTCAACAATACCTTTATTAAGGAAGCAGTTTGAGACACGGAATGCTCCACAATACCTTTATTAAAGAAGCAAAGGTTGAGACAGGGAATGCTCCACAATACCTTTATTAAGGAAGCACAAGTTGAGACACGGAATGCTTCACAATATCTTTATTACGGAAGCAAAGGTTGAGACACGGAATGCTCCACAATACCTTTATCAAAGAAGCAAAGCGTGAGACACGGAATGCTCCACAATACCTTTATTAAAGAAGCAAAGGTTGAGACAGGGAATGCTACACAATATCTTTATTAAGGAAGCAAAGGTTGAGACAGGGAATGCTCCACAATAGCTTTATTAAGGAAGCAGTTTGAGACACGGAATGCTCCACAATACCGTTATTAAGGAAGCAAAGGTTGAGACACGGAATGCTCAACAATATCATTATTAAGGAAGTAAAGGTTGAGACAGGGAATGCTCCACAATACCTTTATTAAGGAAGCAAAGGTTGAGACACAGAATGCTCCACAATATCTTTATTAAGGAAGCAAAGGTTGAGACACGGAATGCTCCACACTACCTTTATTAAGGAAACAAAGGTTGAGACAGGGAATGCTCCACAATACCTTTATTAAGGAAGCAAAGGTTGAGACAGGGAATGCTCCACAACATCTTTATTAAGGAAGCAGTTTGAGACACGGAATGCGCCACAATATCTTTATTAAGGAAGCAAAGGTTGAGACAGGGAATGCTCCACAATATGTTTATTAAGGAAGCAGTTTGAGACACGGAATGCTCCACAATATCATTATTAAGGAAGCAGTTTGAGACACGGAATGCTCCACAATATCATTATTAAGGAAGCAAAGGTCGAGACACGGAATGCTCCACAATATCATTATTAAGGAAGCAAAGGTTGAGACACGGAATGCTCCACAATATCTTTATTAAGGAAGCAAAGGTTGAGACACGGAATGCTCCACAATATCATTATTAAGGAAGCAAAGGTCGAGACACGGAATGCTCCACAATATCATTATTAAGGAAGCAAAGGTTGAGACACGGAATGCTCCACAATATCTTTATTAAGGAAGCAAAGGTTGAGACACGGAATGCTCAACAATACCTTTATTAAAGAAGCAAAGGTTGAGACAGGGAATGCTCCACAATACCTTTATTAAGGAAGCACAGGTTGAGACACGGAATGCTTCACAATATCTTTATTACGGAAGCAAAGGTTGAGACACGGAATGCTCCACAATACCTTTATCAAAGAAGCAAAGCGTGAGACACGGAATGCTCCACAATACCTTTATTAAAGAAGCAAAGGTTGAGACAGGGAATGCTACACAATATCTTTATTAAGGAAGCAAAGGTTGAGACAGGGAATGCTCCACAATATCTTTATTAAGAAAGCAAAGGTTGAGACACGGAATGCTCCACAATATCATTATTAAGGAAGCAAAGGTTGAGACACGGAATGTTCCACAATACCTTTATTAAGGAAGCAAAGGTTGAGACAGGGAATGCTCCACAATATCTTTATTAAGGAAGCAGTTTGAGACACGGAATGCTCCACAATATCTTTATTAAGGAAGCAAAGGTTGAGACAGGGAATGCTCCACAATATGTTTATTAAGGAAGCAGTTTGAGACACGGAATGCTCCACAATACCGTTATTCAGGAAGCAAAGGTTGAGATACGGAATGCTCCACAATAGCTTTATTAAGGAAGCAGTTTGAGACACGGAATGCTCCACAATATCATTATTAAGGAAGCAAAGGTTGAGATACGGCATGCTCCACAATATCTTTATTAAGGAAGCAGTTTGAGACACGGAATGCTCCACAATATCATTATTAAGGAAGCAGTTTGAGACACGGAATGCTCCACAATATCATTATTAAGGAAGCAAAGGTCGAGACACGGAATGCTCCACAATACCTTTATCAAAGAAGCAAAGCGTGAGACACGGAATGCTCCACAATACCTTTATTAAAGAAGCAAAGGTTGAGGCAGGGAATGCTACACAATATCTTTATTAAGGAAGCAAAGGTTGAGACAGGGAATGCTCCACAATACCTTTATTAAAGAAGCAGTTTGAGACACAGAATGCTCCACAATACCTTTATTAAGGAAGCAAAGGTTGAGACAGGGAATGCTCCACAATATCATTATTAAGGAAGCAAAGGTTGAGGCAGGGAATGCTCCACAATACCTTTATTACGGAAGCAAAGGTTGAGACACGGAATGCTCCACAATACCTTTATCAAAGAAGCAAAGCATGAGACACGGAATGCTCCACAATACCTTTATTAAAGAAGCAAAGGTTGAGACAGGGAATGCTACACAATATCTTTATTAAGGAAGCAAAGGTTGAGACGGAATGCTCCACAATACCTTTATTAAAGAAGCAGTTTGAGACACAGAATGCTCCACAATACCTTTATTAAGGAAGCAAAGGTTGAGACAGGGAATGCTCCACAATATCATTATTAAGGAAGCAAAGGTTGAGACACGGAATGCTTCACAATACCTTTATTAAGGAAGCATAGGTTGAGACACGGAATGCTCCACAATACCTTTATTAAACAAGCAGTTTGAGAAACAGAATGCTCAACAATATCATTATTAAGGAAGCAAAGGTTGAGACACGGAATGCTCCACAATACCTGTATTAAGGAAGCAAAGGTTGAGACACGAAATGATCAACAATATCTTTATTAAGACTGGCGAGCTCTTGAAAAGGCAGCAATGGATTCTAGTCATTTTAATTCTAAAAAATACAACAGTTTTCCTGTTTCTTTGCCCTGAGATAGAGATACAGGGAATTTATCAGTGAAGCTGATAAAGCGACTGTTTTAGAACGTTCTTCAATGCTCTAAGTGGTCGTGGTTGTCGCTTCATAACGTGCTTGATTTAAATCTTACCTTGTGGCTGTCGATCATCATCCCGAGTTGCTGGACCACGCCTCAGAGAACCCCAATCCTTATCATCTTGTGCTGGTGGACGATCACGCCAACTTCTCGGCTCATCTCTTCTAGGTTCATCTCGTCTTGGTCCACGATCGTCGCTTCTCCTGAAGTCTCGTGGAGGGCCTCTCGAGTCGCGATCATCCCGTGGCGGACCACGATCATCCCGTAGCAGACCACGATCATCCCGTGGCGGACCACGATCATCCCGTTGTGATCGAAAGTCATCTCTTGGTGGTGGACTGCGAAAGTCTCTACCACCTCTATCACGATCATCTTTCGACGGACCTCTGAAATCACGATCTTGAAAGCCTCTCCCATCGCGATCATCTCTTGGTGGTGGTCCTCCTCCTCTGAAATCACGATCGTCTCTTGGCGGATCTCTGAAGTCTCTACTGCTGCCTCCTCGATCACGATCATCTCTCAGACCTCTGAAATCACGGTCATCACGAGGGCCTCTGAAATCTCTCGCACCTCCTCGATCCCGATCATCTCTGGGCCCTCGATCATCCCGAGACCATCGGCTCTCCGGCTCATCTCTAGGACTTCTTTCATCATGGATTTCTCTGGGCTCAGGAGCACCCCTATCCCTATCATCACGAAGTGGGCCTCTATTACGATCATCTTGTGGTGCAGCTCTAGACTCGGCAGGTTCATCATCTCTGAAAATATACATTTATGAATGAATAATGATATGGATAATTTATTTCAACCTCACTCACCTGGAACATTTGCATGTGAGCAAATTCTGAATTCGCCCAATTTAGCCAGATCAGAAATCTACATACAGGTGACCCTCCAACAAAGTATGGCTTGAATTGTACTGTCAGTTCAGCAGCAGTCTTAAGTAAGACCATTTCGGCTTTAGCTACGCCCCACCCATCTCTAGCTAAGCTCCACCCACACCTCACTCGTGTTGGGAGCGATAGATCTCTGAACACATTGACTATCAATTTCCTAAACACTAGATAGGTAAGCTGTTGAATATTTTGAAACTAATTTGACTGGGTGCTGTTGCTGCCTAAGACACCAGTCAAATTAGTTTCAAAATATTCAACAGCATGTTTATTAAATAGCAAAGAATTACAAAGACCCAATTCATACGTGTCGGACTATTTGAGATTTGGTGACAGTCTATATGGAACCCTTTGTATCATAATATACGTGCTGAGCTGATTATGTCCTCATACGAGGTCAGATGATGGATGGATACCATGGAAACGTGAATTAAGATGATCACACAAAAAATGATGAGTTAGATTTCTGCAAAGATGTATGCTTCAATCCTTCTAGACATTTTTATTCATATCGGCCCAGCAGTTACGGCTATGCTGAAGAATTAAGATTAGAAAGTGTTTAGAAAACTTCAGTGACAACCGTCTTCTTCTGAGATGCCATTTTACTAGCACATTTCACGTCTACCATAGGACATACACACATAGAATTTAACTACTATACACTTACTACATGCTATCCACATAGATCTCCTCACCTCGGATGCTAACAGTACAATGACTAGCCATTAGTGTTACAGGAATGGTATTATAATGGACTTTGCGCGACCGCGAGAACAATTGAATCCCAAATAATTGCAGCTACAAAAATCAATATAAAATGCCGGCTCAGAAGATCGTCACTGAAATATTCAAATATTTTCCTAATGTTATTACTTCAGGATAACTTAAATGAGTAATCATCTTTTACATGATCTCTTGGATGTACAAGATAGAAACAAAGACAATGGTGGAATTCAGTTTTAGCTACGCCTCATCTCTAGCTATTATCTACCCACACTGCATACGTGTTGGGATCGATTGATCCCTAAACTCTCTGACTAGGAAACTTGGTAGGTAAGCTGTTGAATATTTTGAAAGTAATTTGATTTGGTGCTGTTGCCGCCATAGATTAGTTAAATTAGTTTTAAAATATTCAAAAGCATCATTATTAAATAGTAAAGACATACAATTCGTAAAACAATGCTTAATCCGTAATCAATTAAGCTTTCGTGATGAACTATTCTACATCATTCATCATGTAGTTGATTATGATGTCAAACGATGGATGGATAAACTGGAAGGGGGCCATTGACAAATCAAATTTCTGTGTAACAAGTGCTTTTGAATATTTTGAACATAATTGGATTAGCAAACACTGCTGCCAATATGTTCAAAACATTCAACAGAACATTTCTTACATCGTGTTCAAAATTGTACTAACTGAAATGTTTCTGTTTTTGTTTAGGAACCATTCTAAGCTATGTGTGAGCAGTACTCTCTATTTAGCCTCTATGGTCCTTCCACTCAAGGTTGATTAACATTTCTAAAGCGTGTAACCCTTTAACACCCAAATTTGTTAAAGAAAATTTTAATATTTTCATAGAAAATGCCCATTTGCCGAACAAGAAGACTGTTTTTGAAAACCAGTCATTCCAGTGGTAAATTTTTAAAAATAGTCTTCTCTTGGTCTGCAAATGAACATTTCGCAGGAGCATTGGCGTTTTTGGCTGAAATGAAGGTTAAAAGAAATCCAGGCATTATTTATTATACGTCATTCCCACAAGTCACATTACCTTTTTCCACTCCATTGTCGCTCTCTCTGTTTCTCCCGCTCACGCCATCCACCCTCAAGTGGTGCCGCTCTCCAGGACACCGCTTCAGAACCGGTTTTATCATGTGATCCAGACTCAGGGAAACGCTCTGAACGTTGATAACCATCACGCTCTGTTCTCCGAGGACCGTCAAAGTCATCTCTGTATAATGCAGGTAAAATGTTAACATGTATAAATATGAACTCTCCGACAAATCCTGGAAAATGTATATTCTTTCTGTTGAAAATTATGAATTTATAAGGCAGCAACAGCTTTCTGTCAAATTAATTTCAAAACATTCAACAGTTTTCTTATACAGCTGCTTTGAAAATGAGATATGGGTAATTCATCAGTGAAAGAGTTAAACTACCCTCTATAGTGGCCTTGAGAAATGTCCATTTGCAGGTTAAGAACAGGAGAAGACGAGTCAGTGAGTGACATTCCACTGGCAAATTTGCAAGAATAATCTCTTGGTTTGCAAATGGATGATTTTAATGAGAAAAACTTAAATTTTCTTAAACAAATGTGAGCATTAATAAAGACTTGAGTAATCACCTTATGGACTACAAGAATGAGCATTAATAAAGACTTGAGTAATCACCTTATGGACAAGAATGAACATTAATAAAGACTTGAGTAATCACCTTATGGACTACAAGAATGAGCATTAATAAAGACTTGAGTAATCACCTTATGGACTACAAGAATGAGCATTAATAAAGGCTAGAGTAATCACCTTATGGACTACAAGAATGAGCATTAATAAAGATTTGAGTAATCATCTTATGGACTACAAGAATGAGCATTAATAAAGGCTTGTGTAATCATCTTATGGACTACAAGAATGAGCATTAATAAAGGCTTGAGTAATCACCTTATGGACTACAAGAATGAGCATTAATAAAGACTTGAGTAATCACCTTATGGACTACAAGAATGAGCATTAATAGACTTGAGTAATCACCTTATGGACTACAAGAATGAACATTAATAAAGGCTTGAGTAATCACCTTATGGACTACAAGAATGAGCATTAATAAAGGCTTGAGTAATCACCTTATGGACTACAAGAATGAGCATTAATAAAGACTTGAGTAATCATCTCATGGACTACAAGAATGAGCATTAATAAAGACTTGAGTAATCATCTCATGGACTACAAGTATTAATGAGCATTAATAAAGGCTTGTGTAATCATCTTATGGACTACAAGAATGAGCATTAATAAAGGCTTGAGTAATCACCTTATGGACTACAAGTATTAATTTTTGTGTAGATACTACTTTGCTAACCCGTTAATGGTTAAGCCGGCCAAAACCGGCCTCGGCACTGCTCTTGAGGAATCTGCAATTATAGACCATGAGAAGACTATTTTTAATAATGTACCACTGGAATGAACGGCTCAGTTATGTTCTTTGTCATAAATTTTCAAAAATAGTATTAATTGGATATTCAGTAAGCAAATATTTAGATTTTCTCGACAAATCTTGACCAGCAATGATAAGCTCATTCTCGGAGCACGAACGATCTGAACAGAATGCAGACTTGCATTAACCCTTTAACTCTCGAATTTGTTAAAGAAAATTACTATTTTCCCATAGAAAATGTCCACTTGTAGACCAAGAAGACTATTTAAAGAATTTTACCAATGAAATGACTGTCTCGGTTATCGAACCAGGCATTCCAGTGGTAAATTTTCAAAAACACTCTTCTCTTAGTCTGTAAATGGACATTTCTCAAGCCCACTGTAGAAGCTGCTTTAGGCTGATAAAAGGGAGACACAAATTTGATATTTTGAACATACCGATAGTATTATTTTAATCTCATGCAAATTGACCTTTATTTATTGATGCGTGTGAACATTAATGAGGCAAAAATCTGTTTTATTAAAATTGGATAACTCCTTGATGAATTAAATGTCCATTGAAAAAACTTAACATTTACCTAATTCTTGGTACATGCCAGATGGCGAATGTCATTTCAATCGCTATGTCGCGATCCACTGCTTCGCTACGAGCTTGATAAAACTGAGCATCATTATGTATGTTGTGAATGTGAACATTGTGACTCAAAAAAGCATCCGCTTTTGTTTCTACGGGAATTGTTAATACTTGCCAGATGTTTGTATGATTACTATATTCTATGGCTGTAGTAGTAGTAGAAACATCCTACAGCTGCAATCAGTCCTTCTTCGCTTTTGCCAACTGAGTCTTGTCCTCAGCCGAAATCCTTAGCTTCCTCAGGTCCACTCTTGACTTGAGTGTACCGTATCCGGCTTTCTTGAGGTCACCTCTTGCATGCTTAGCAGATTTATGCCATGACGTCCTCTCCTGGATTTGTATTTGCTGACTCCGAGTAGGGCGAATTCTAAGGCTCTCTGTGCTGGTCTCTTCTGGCATTCTTAGAACATGGCCAAACATGGACCATTTTTGCCGGGCGACTTTGACAGACAGCGGCGACGTATTACACATCTTGTATAGTGTATCGTTGGAAATTATTCTGTGGGCTGTCGTCAAACCGAACGGCAACGCATTGAATTCCCAGACCCTATTCTGGCATGCGAACCGCAGGTATATTCACAGAAGGCTTTCGATTTCTAAGCGAATGGCCTCTAAACGATCGGTCTCCTTTGGAGCGGGAGTCCATACTGGAGTCGTAGTTAACGGAACTTAATTTTCTTGGATGAGCCAATCCAGTTTGTATCCGGTTTTTTAACCAATGAGACTATAGTCTTGCACGACCTATTCCCATTTGCTTGAGAAGATTTGAAATCTGCCTCCGATGGTAGGAAAACTAGGAATTTGCATACAGCTAGCGATCGATGTTGCACGACAAGATGCCAACTCGCTTTGGTGAAGATCTATGTCTCCCGTCTTCCCTGACGCCACCGGAATGGTTCTCACCGGGTGCCCGCCAGGCCTGCTTCTTGGCATACGACAGGCCGGATCCGCCACCTCTGTTATCCTTACATTAACTGGATTTTCCGGCACAGCCACCCCCCCCCCCCCCGCCTTTCTGTCATCATCATTAGGCCGCTTAATTGCTGCCTTATATGAGGATGACTGACCAGCTGCGTGAGATCCGGATGCCTGATGGGTATCACGGCCTGCAGGATGGAAGGGAGATCTCTGGCGTTGGTGCTGCTGCTCCTGCCTGTGTTGCCTGTAGGACTGCTGACCCACTAAACAGATGTGGACCAATGAAGGATGCAGACGATAATGCAGCCCTCAATACCATTCTTCTACGTTCAGCCAATGTGCGAGTGATTACCCTGGCCAGGCAATCTTTGGACAGGCGCATAGCGTCCAGGACAAATTCGGGAGCCGCTTCAGGCACTGCCTCACCCTCCACCGTGCAGGTCAGTAGGATGGTACATCCATGTGACAGGGCAACCATTGCCACCCATGCTGCATCTTCAATGAACATTAAATGGATCCTTGTTGGCTGCAGATGTTAAAGGCTGAGAACAGCTCTTCGTCTTGCCCGCCAATGGCCTATTAAGCGCTTCATGAACCTTCATTGAAAGACGAGGAACTCGCGCATATTGGTGATAGGCCAGCTCTGGAATGTGGACCCTGATTCTGATGCTCTTGGGGGGGGGGGCCTTGGGCATAGAAAACTCTGGCTGTACCAGTCTGTAAGCCGTGACTTCAAGCATGTCTAAAGTCTGAGAATCCAGAGGAAGCATTGGAATGGCAGAAGAGTCACTGGACAGAGCGCTAGCCGCACGCTCTGACATCCGCTCCATTGCCGGATCGCGCCAAGATCCCTGTTCAGATGCCAACACGAGACGGTTATAAATCCACCTGAGGACCAGCACTCACTCAGCATCTGAGCAGCACGAAGACGTGTCCATTAATGGACCACCGTTTTCGCTCCCAACGATCCCAGCAGAGCCTATCAACTGGCTTCCAATTCGAAGCAGGTCTACGGCTCGGCTGCTGGCGACCGTTTCAATGTCAAGGAAATCCACCGACATTGACTCATCATACGAGATCCCGATGGGAGCCGTCACGACAGTCACTGGCACAACAGTTTGAACGGCTCCCAAAGGTGCCGTCATTATCGCACTCTCAGACAACCCGACGGGAGCCGCACTAGATGGCTCCGTCAGTGGGATGGATCCTACGAAGTCTGGGTGAAAGATGCCCGAAGGAACATCAATATCCCCATCCCGCTGGGACACTCGTACGAACCCCGAATACACGGGGGCTTGACCCTTGAGCGGGCAAGACTGGCACTGGAATATCGTCCAACAGCAACAATTCCTCCTCTTCTGCTGTAGGCTCGTAAGCCATAGTGAGAGCTAGTCCTGCATCCTGCCGCATTAATAGAGATCCTGTGGATGACTGGAAGGACTTAAACATCACCTTGAACTGGGCTGCCCATACACCCAGTGCAGAATCCATGCGCGTGTTGAGTCTCTCCTCCATGACTTGCAATGCCGCCACATCAGCTTTGGACTCCCGATCCTTCGCGATATGCTCCAAACATGCATGCCTATCGCCGTCAAATTCTGCCACCAACTCTGAAGACCATCTAACGTAAACATCACATGGAACTCCTACTTTTCACTTAGCACAAGCTACCATCTAATGCAAACATCACATGGAGCTCCTACTTTGCACTTAACACAAGCTACCATCTAACGCAAACATCACATGGAGCTCCTACTTTGCACTTAGCACAAGCTACCATCTAATGCAAACATCACATGGAGCTCCTACTTTGCACTTAACACAAGCTACCATCTAACGCAAACATCACATGGAGCTCCTACTTTGCACTTAGCACAAGCTACCATCTAACGCAAACATCACATGGAGCTCCTACTTTGTACTTAGCACAAGCTACCATCTAATGCAAACATCACATGGAGCTCCTACTTTGCACTTAACACAAGCTACCATCTAACGCAAACATCACATGGAGCTCCTACTTTGCACTTAGCACAAGCTACCATCTAACACAAACATCACATGGAGCTCCTACTTTGCACTTAGCACAAGCTACCATCTAACGCAAACATCACATGGAGCTCCTACTTTGCACTTAGCACAAGCTACCATCTAACGCAAACATCACATGGAGCTCCTACTTTGCACTTAGCACAAGCTACCATCTAATGCAAACATCACATGGAGCTCCTACTGTTCACTTAGCACAAGCTACCATCTAACACAAACATCACATGGAGCTCCTACTTTTCACTTAGCACAGGCTACCATCTAACGCAAACATCACATGGAGCTCCTACTTTGCACTTAGCACAAGCTACCATCTAATGCAAACATCACATGGAGCTCCTACTTTGCACTTAACACAAGCTACCATCTAATGCAAACATCACATGGAGCTCCTACTGTTCACTTAGCACAAGCTACCATCTAACACAAACATCACATGGAGCTCCTACTTTTCACTTAGCACAGGCTACAGTGATGGCCGGCGAATTTTAGGGCTTCTGCTAACACTAATTTAGAATTACTGACCACGATAATGGTGACGAACAGATAGCACAATAGCTTGATTATAATCATAAAGATTAATTTTAACAAGAGGCCCACCTGGACCACAGGCATTTCAACTAGAATGGTCATTAACAATAAGTATAACTCTAATGAGTTGAGCAGGCCATATTTCTTTATGTATAAACTCCTTTTGGCTCAGTGCTTACCCTAGATGATATTTCATGAGTTCTGAATCGATCCCTCAAACGATTTCGGAGAAGAGGGGTTTTAAAGACATTTCTAAAAATTGGCCGAAATCCAAGCTGGCCACCCATTCAATTGGTTGATTGGCTTCGTTTGAACAAACTTGAATCTCACCCTAAGGATGTCAGGGCCAGACCTATCAGTCAGAACTTATTAGCCAGTAGATTAGCCTATTTTCGAATTTTGTTAGCCAGTTCAGAATTTATTAGCCAGCATATTAGCCTATTTTGGAATTTTCTTAGCCAGATATCGGTTGTCTTAGCCAGACAAGTTTTTTTTCTTAATTAGCCTATTTCTGTGTTTTCTTAGCCAAAGCATACTCTGTACACTACAAATCTGTCAAAATTAAGATCAATTGTATAATAATAATAACAATAATATTTAATTAAAAGAATTGTCTACTAGCAACTGACTGCTGTGTTTGTTATTTTCCCCTATTATTTACCAGACTAGTTCGGGGCTAGTTATAAAACACTATGCGCCCCTAACGTTGTAACATGTACCAATAATAATAACAATAATATTTAATTAAAAGAATTGTCTACTAGCAACTGACTGCTGTGTTTGTTATTTTCCCCTATTATTTACCAGACTAGTTCGGGGCTAGTTATAAAACACTATGCGCCCCTAACGTTGTAACATGTACCAATATCTCATTGGCTTCTCGCGGAAATAAAATGCCCGTAGCGATTTAATGATTTTCTTTTTGTGACATTCGGTAGCTTTCGGATTCTCTATATTGCAATGTAATGTAGACGAGTATAACCATAGACTAACTATATAAAGACGTGCCAAGTTGACGTTACTTGCGCAATTCACCCCCTGGCGATAGTCGCGGTAAACTATCGGTGAAAAGCGGTATTCAAGTGGGATAACTACGTTTCGAGTAACGTACAGTCATAAACATCGTTTCCATACTAAGGGCGCAGTTTACCGTGACTAACTTCAGGTGGCGCTGTTTATAAATTTGGTATTACGCCGTAGTACAGTCTGTCGCGTCTTTATATAATTAGTCTATGACCTCGGTTAGGCACGATCGCTAGTTTCAGGTTTACTGGAAAATACATAAATACGTTCGCAGAAAAGCTGTTCGCCAGCTCCATTTGACGAATTGTGTTAGTATTATTTTGCGTTCGCCATGAAACTCGCCTAGATTTGTGCTTTATTCGCCAGCAGTGAGAATTGGCGAATGGGTAGGACGGACCCTGGATGTTTCCTGCCAAATATAATTGAAATCGGCCCAGTAGTTCTCAATATATTTTTAATTTCCAATTGCTTTAGTATGGGCGCTTTGGGCGGGAAAACGATCCAAGATGGCCACCAAACCGTTTATCCGTCAGTTTTGAAAATTACAAATTTGAGATCACAAAAACACATATAAAACCAATTTCGGACTCAAAAGCCATCAAATAAAAATATCCAATATGGCCGCCAAATGCGTTATATTTTTTATTGCCCCACGGCAGACATGTTTTGTGATGGATCAACTTCCCTTGAACAATCTTCAATGGCGCTTAGTCCCTAATCATATCTGCCAAATCTCGGCCCGATCCCTTCAGCGGTTCTGCAAAATTCTTTTTCGCTACAACTAGGTCAACCAAGATGGCCGCCGAACCATTTGACCAATTAAGTTCGCTTGACCAAACTTGGTTCAGCTCTTGCCCTAGATCATATTTCATGATGTTTGAATCAATCCCCCAAGAGGATTCGGAGATTTTTAGACGTTTTTAAAAATTGGCCAAAATCCAAGATGGCCGTCGGTCCAATCGGCTTCGTTTGAACAAGCTTGAATCTCTACACCCTAAGGATGCTCCCTGCCAAATATAATTGAAATCGGCTCAGAGTTCTCGAGAAAACATTTTAAATTTCCCATTGCTTTTGGTTGGAAAATGACACAAGATGGCTGGCAAACCGTTTATTCGACCATTTCAAAAAGTCCAAATTTGAGATCAGAATACCCCAAAACACATAAACCCAATTTCAGCCTCAAAATCCATCAAAAAACCCAAAACAAACTTAAATGGTGCTTAGTCCCTAATCATATCTGCCAAATTTCGGCCCGATCCCTTCAGCGGTTCTGGAGATGTCGTTTTCGCTAAAACTAGGTCAACCAGGATGGCCGCCGAACCATTTTACCAATCAAGTTCCCTCGAACAAACTTGGTTCAGCTCTTGCCCTGGATCATATTTCACGAGATTTGCATCAATCCCCCAAGCGGTTTCGGAGATTTCTGAAGACGTTTCTAAAAATCGGCCAAAATCCAAGATGGCCACCGGCCAAATTGGTCGATCAACTTTGTTTGAACAAACTTGAATCCCTATGCCCTAAGAATGATAACTGTCAAATATAATTGAAACCGGCCCAGCGGTTCTTGAGAAGTCGTTTAAAGAAGTTGACGGACGGACGACCATACAGGTCAGGCGAATTAAAAATCCAATATGGCTGCCAAACACACTATATTTTGATTGTCCCATGGTGGCCATGTTTTTTGACGGATCAACTTCCTGTGAACCAACTTTAATGGCCTTTAGTCACTAATCATATCTCTCGGCTTGATCGCTTCAGCAGTTCTGGAGAAGTTGTTTTCGCTGAAACTAGATCACCCAAGATGACCGCCAAACCATGGGACCAATCAAGTTCCCTTGAACAAACTTGGTTCAGCTCTTGCCCTAGATCATATTTCATGGGGTTTGCTTCAATCTAACAAGCGGTTTCGGAGAAGATTTTTAGACGTTTCTAAAAATCAGTCAAAATCCATGATGGTCGCCGGCCAAATTGGCCAATCGGCTTCGTTTGAACAAACTTGGATCCGTATGCTCTAAGGAGACATCCTGCCAAATATAATTGAAATCGGCACAGTGGTTCTTGAGAAGTTGTTTAAAGGAAAGGTTGACAGACAACTGGTGGATGACGGACGGTCGCCACAGCATAAGCTCTCTTGGCCTTTCAGGCCAGGTGAACAAAAAACCTTAACTTTCTCATAAATTAACGTTAATCAAGCAGAGAGCAGAATTACCAAATTTAGTATGATTCTTTACTAAATAATGCACTTAGATATCAATGAACCTTGAACAATCTAAGAATAAACATAACTGCTAGGAGTACACAACGATTGCCACGTACAGAATGCAGCTCGCCTTGGACAGAATTACAGCTTGGGCCAATCGCTGGTGTATTACCATCAACAAAGAAAAATCATCAGCCATGCTATTCTCACTGTCCACCAAAACCAAGGTTGGCAATCTGACACTGGGCGGTACTCCACTCGAGTACGAGGACCAGCAGACATACCTGTGAGTCACCTATGACAGAAGATTAACTTGGAAGGAGCACATCCAGAACGCAGAGGAAAAGGCCAGAAGAAAGCTAAACATCATGAGGAAGCTGGCAGGAACAAAGCGGGGTGCCAATGAAACGATCCTCAAGACCATCTACCTAGGTGCCGTACGACCACACCTTGAGTATGGATCCAGCTCATGGATAACAGCAGCTAAATCTCATCAACAGAACCTCGACAGAGTACAAAACCAGGCACTGCGCATCATCACTGGTGGAATGAGATCAGCACCAATAGAAAAAATGGAGCAGACAGCAGGTATCCCCCCACTTAGCAAAGGAAGGGAATTCAAAGCACTGAACCAAGCTGCAAAGTTCAAATCGTTCAACAACCACCCGATGAAGATCAGGCAAGCACAGCTATCATCAGGAAGACTTAAAAGATCAAGTTTTGTGAAAGAGACAAAAGCACTTCAAAGGAAACACCAAGAAATGTTGCCAGAACAAATAGAAGACCCAAACCACACCCTTGATCCTCCACCCAGGGAAAACAAACTAGAGAGCATAGCTATTCGCACCACAGTACCTCATCTCACAACCAAAGATGAACACAGTGATGTGAGCAAGAAGGCCCTGACCCTAGCCATGCTGGAAGAAATGTACCCTCAGGAGAAATGGATAAGGATCTACACAGATGGATCAGCCAAAGATGCAATTAGGAGCGGAGGTGCCGGACTGCACATACAGTATCCAAACGGACAACATGAGTCAGCTGCAATACCGACAGGCAAATACTGCACAAACTACAGAGCTGAAGTCGAAGCACTGGTTCATGCAGCTAATACCATCAGCAGAACAGCAGACCCTATTGCACAGATTGTCTTTTTATCTGATGCCCGCTCAGTCCTTGAGGCTATCACCAAAGGTAAGCTGCCACAACTTGAAGAAGCACTACAAACCATCAAATGCTTTCGGATAGCATTGCAGTGGATCCCCTCACACTGTGGAGTCCAAGGAAATGAGGAAGCAGACAAGATGGCAAAGGTGGGTGCAGAAGAGAATCAGACAGAAAATATGGTTACCCATACAGAGATGAAGACTATCATCAAGTCACTCTATAGAACACCTCAGCCAGACGATACCTACCATCATCTCTCGAGGCCAGAGCAAGTGACCATTTTTCGTCTCAGAACTGGACACTGACTAAATCAACACATGTACAGGCGGTTCCACCTTACGACATCGCCCGCTTGTCCATGTGGAGAAGCAGAACAGACCACAGAGCACATACTCATCCATCTTGGAAGGAACCGAGTCACCAGAGAAATTAACCGAGTACCCGAAAGGTGTTAACAAGATAGTGGGTAATGGCGGACGACTCCTATAATGGCGATTGAATTTTAACAATGTGCCAATTTAAGGAATATTCATATAGTCATTACGGCACGAATGTATAAATTCTAGATAGATACAACACGCACCGAGTCGAACTTCCTCTTCCTTCCATTACTCCGTTAGTCTGAATGCTAATCTATCACAGCTGTGGAAAATATTACACAAAATTTCCAGAGCAAATTAATCAAGACTATTCTGTTTTGCAAAATAGAAAAATCTGTCTGTACTCAGGAATTGACTCGGTACCTGGCGCTTATGGTAATTCCCGGACACAGGCTGAGCAGGATCCTGGAGAGTTAATCTTTGTTAGTTATTTTGAGCTAGTCTTTTGATTAGACATTATCATAACAGTACATCTGGTAAGTATTATTTGAAGTAGAAATAGGCTACATCCTTGACATTTTTAACCTGCACTGTGAATATATTTCTAATCACACAAACTTTCTCACATTTCACGGTTTTTGTTATGCAAACAAGACAAATCTGTTTGTACCTGGGAAGTGACTCGGTACCTGGCGCTAATGGTAATTCCTGGACACAGGCTGAGCATGATCCTGGAGAGTTAATCTTTGTTAGTTATTTTGAGCTAGTCTTTCGATAATAGACATTATCATAATAGTACATCTGGTAAGTATTATTCGAAGTAGAATAACCTGCCTCTTGATGTGCGCAAAGCAAAAATACATAGTGACTAACCTGCCTCTTGATGTCCGCGAATCCTCGCGTCTCTGAGTCTCACGCTCTTCAATCTCCTTCTCACGAGCTCTCTGTTTCTCCTGCTCTAAAAAAGCTTGCTTCTCCGCTTCACACATCTCACGATCAACGCGTTCTTTCTCATCACGCTCTGCAAAACATACACAGCATATTATACAATAAAGCTCATAAGCCAACATGCTTCCAAAACACAGTTGTTACTTAGTACAATTTTTAAGTCCTGTTGATTATTTTGGACTTAATTTGATTGGAAGCCACCGCTGCCCAATCAAATGAACCCTCAAATCGTCCAAAAACTGCTTTTGCAGTGGTCTTGAGAAATGTCCATTTGCAGAGCGCGATTATTTTTGAAAATTTATGACTGGAATGACTGAGCCAGTCAGTCCAGTGGTAAATTTCCAAAAAATAGTCTTCTCTTGGTACGCTAATGGTCATTTTCCATGAGAAAATCTAAATTTTCTTGAACAAATGCAAGGTTTAAGTCCAAATTCTTCACCAGTATATTTTATTGTCTTGTAAACATTCTAAGTTATTCCTCAGCTGTACTGTATATCATGTTTTGTAAACATTCTAAGTTATTCCTCAGCTGTACTGTATATCATGTTGTATCATGATTTGTAAACATTCTAAGTTATTCCCCAGCTGTACTGTAAATCAAGTCTATAATGTCATGAATGTGAACAATTATGTTAAGTCACAAAAAGAGAATCATGGTGTCTGTCTATTATGTTATTAGATCTTGTAAGGGTCATCACGGCCAAAACACCCTTCTGCAGTGGCCTTTAGCTATGTCTATTAGCAGGCCAAGAAGACTATTTTAAAACATTTACCACTGAATGACTGGCTCGATAACCTGCAAATGGACATTCACTAACAAACAATTGTTCGAAGAAATCTTGCACATGAGAGGACTAAGCTAAATCATTCCTATAGGATAGCCATACAGTATAGCTACATTTCACTTATTTTCATTAAAACACTTTGATCAAACATATTTATTAAATTGCACAGGATGAAAGTATTATGAGTGTTTATAACGTGATTGATACATCACCTTTAATTAGCTGCTCATCTATAATACGCTGCTTCTCCACTTCACGTTCTTGGATCCATTTTTGTCGTCTATCTACTTTACGTCGACGTTTGTGCTCCATAATACGTTTCTTACGCTCCTCAGCCAAATTACGCTCAAAATCAGCCAGCTTTGACTAAAAAACAAGATAACGGATCATCATTAATAGGTGTTTCTTGTGAATTGTTAAATAAGGTTGCATTGACATGAGTGATGACACACTTAGAGAAGAATCTGATGCCAGTGATGACACCCTTAGGAGAATCTGACGCAAATGATGACACACTCATGAGTGATGATACACTTAGAGAAGAATCTCGCAGGAGAATCAAGCACCAGTGATGACGCACACAGAGGAGAATCTGATGCCAGTGATGACACACTCAGATGCGAACCCGATGCCAGTGATGACACACTCAGATGAGAACCTGATGCCAGTGATGACACACTCGGATGAGAACCTGATGCCAGTGATGACACACTCAGAGGTGAATCTGATGCCAGTGATGACACACTCAGAGGAGAATCTGATGACAGTGATGACACACTCAGAGGAGAATCTGATGACAGTGACGACACACTCAGAGGAGAATCTGACACCAGTGATGACACACTCAGAGGAGAATCTGATGCCAGTGATGACACACTTAGGAGAATCTGGCACCAGTGATGACACACTCAGATGAGAACCTGATCTGAGTGATGACGCATACATGACAATCTAACATGAGTGATGATGAAAAACATGAGGACCTGATGTCAGTGATGTCGCCTACATGAGGATCTGATGTCAGTGATGGCACACTCATCTAGGAATCTGATGGCGCATACATGAGGACCTACCGTCAGTGATCATGCATACATGAGGACCTGCCGTCAGTGATCACGCATACATGAGAACCTCACGTGAATGATGAAGCTTTCATATCGCGATGAAAGAAAAACAGCACAAAGACTGATCATACACATACGGTTGTTTTCGCATTTTATTTTTTTATAAACAACCAAAGCACTGATGTGCCGAATGCCGAGGTAGCCAAAGAATTGCCAATGCGTAAAATATGCATTCTAGAAGTCATTCATTAATAAAATCTCTAGTGCCCAGTGTTCATAATTCTGGCGATAAAATAAATCATTTTAACTCCCACAAGTCCTTTCAACATGCATCGCGTTATAAATTCTTGAGTTAGAGGCAGAAATTACCAAGTAGTTTGCGTTCCGTGATCTGTATAACAAGGTACGAGTTCCCGATTCTCGGTACTATTATAGCATTACATGAAGTGTGGAACAAATTGATCAGAACTACAGAGGGAAATTACTGAGTCGTTTGCGAGTGTTGGCTAGTTCCGTTTTCTAACCACTTTACTTTAGCATTCAAACATGAACCAATTGACGAAAATCACCAGGAATTACTGGGACAGATACAAATGGTGGCTATTCATACAAAAGCAAATTCCAGGAAGATCAGTAAACAACATTTATAAATATGAAGCTATTAGCGCATTTGTAAGCCATTTTTATTCTGCGACTAGACTTGCACGATTGTCCGATATTATCGAAAAGCGCGATTTTTTTCAGCCACAATCTTTTACGATATGACTTTGAAAACATCAAAATATCGCACAAATGTTACTGTCACGCCATATTCTGCCTATTTGTCATGTATTTGTAGCGTAGCCTTCTATTACCGCAAGCTGTTCAATTTATTTCCAAACCAACATCTTTGCGAGAGGGGTGGGCTTATATTACGAATAGGTCAAGAAAAAGTTAAAGTTCATTCTTTAAAATTGTTTTAAAAGACGGACTAATAATACGAAAATTGAACGCAATTTACCGGTACAATTTCTTGCCGCCGTACTGTATACCTCAAAACCATGATCGCGTGAGTGAAATTATTACCTGGGACGGTATTAATATTGTACATTTCTTAATAAGCATGGCTTATAAAACCTAAATTAATCCTAAATTTGACAATAAATGGCATAGCGAAAATATATAAATCACGTGATATTGGTTGCTCTCCTGTTTTTGGAAGCGTTCACAAATGTGATAGCTAAATGAGACAGTACACACGCTTTAGCCAGCAAGGTGAACTATCCGAGATGTTTCTGAAGGCTAACTATTATTAGTAAAATATATAAATCACATGATTTTGCTCGCTCTCTTGCTTTTGGAGGCGAGAGGTGGTGCGTTCACAAATGTGATAGCTAAATGAGACAGTATACATGCTTTAGCCTGTAAGGTGACTTATTCGAGATGTTTCTGAAGGCTAACTATTATTAGTAAACGGGTACTCGGTAAATGCGGATCAAATCTAAACATCAGATATCTATGGATCTAATATCACGTGATTTGTAAATTTTCACAAACGATATGAAATGTCAAATTTTTAGACTAATTTTGATCTAATAAATGATGGTTATAACAGAGTATGCAATATTTGGGTTGTCAAATGTAATAATTTCACTCCCGCAATGATGGACAAGATATACATTAAGCCAAGGTGTAAGGCGTCAAAGATTTACCTCGGGGAAATTTCCTATTTTCATGTTATTAACGATTGTTCTTTAAGCATCTTGGCGACTGCATTTAATGGTTTTTTTTTAATTTACCAATTAGAAGTCATATTTGGTTAAAACTGATATGAAAACTCACCGAAGCCGACATGTCTACATAAGCCAAACTGTGCAGTCCAACTCAACCCAAGACCAATTCACCCCTGTGAATTCATGCCATAAAATAAGCTATACGATATATCAAAATATCGCGATTTTCTCACCACGATATATTGGGATACCTCCTAGAACAATATCGTGTATGCCTATCTGCGACCGGTACTATTAGAAGTGAATGCATGGAATTTTATGTCACTGTACACAAACCAACACTTACCAATACAAATACCACTTCCTTCTCTTGACATAGCAGTAATTCCTGCATTTACATTAGTCGTACCCGGATCAAGCGGAGTCAATATATTGGAAAAAAGTGATTTTTTCTCTCATAAATTCGATCGCGATCACCCACCCCAAAAAAAAATCACACAAAGCCTACTTTGACCTTTTGACCCCAAGGTCATTGTGTCATTCTGGGTACAGTATGATTCACCAAACATGAGATAGAAACAGAAAAGTTGAGCTAAATGCAAATTGATGACGACAACGTCACTGCCGCCACCGGACGATGCACAGGGTATCATGTCACCAGACGACACACATGGTATCACATGTACAATAGCTTGTCTTACTTAGCAAAGTCAAGCTAAAAACCGAGAATAATCGTGAGACAAGCAGGTGCTTAGCAGGTTGTGGCCCTGAACACCAACACATGCATTTGTGCTTTTCCTTGATGCGTCTGACATGCTTCAGGCGACAGTTAAGATGCGTAAAATCTTGAAACTAATTTGACGAATATTTTGCTGCCTTCTGGCCACCAACAACTGCTTTCTAGCCACCAACAACTGCCTTTGAGCCACCAACAACTGCCTTCTAGCCACCAACATCTGCCTTCTAGCCACCAACAACTTCTGCCTTCTTGCCACCGACAACTCCTGCCTTCTAGCCACCGACAACTTCTGTCTTTTATCCACCGACAACTTCTGTCTTTTATCCACCGACAACTTCTGCCTTCTAACCATCGATAACCCCTGCCTTCTAGCCACCGACAACTTCTGCCTTCTAGCCATCAACATCTGCCTTTTAGCCACCGACAACTTCTCCCTTCTAGCGACCGACAACTGCCTTTTAGCCACCAACAACTGCCTTCTAGCCACCAACAACTTCTACCTTCTAGTCACTAACAACCTCTGCCTTTTAGCCACCAACAACTTCTGCCTTCTAGCCACCAACAACCTCTGCCTTCTAGTCCCTAATACCTTCTGCCTTCTAGCCACCAACAACTTCTACCTTCTATCCATCAACAACCCCTGCCTTCTAGCCACCGACAACTTCTGCCTTCTAGCCATCGACAACTTCTACCTTCTAGCCGACAACTTCTGCCTTCGAGCCACCAACCACTTCTGCCTTCTAGCCACCAACTACTGCCTTCTGGCAGCCAACCACTTCTGCATTTTAGCCACCGACAACTTCTTCCTTTTAGCCACCAACAAATTCTGCCTTCTAGCCACCAACAACCTCTGCCTTCTAGTCCCTAATAACTTCTGCCTTCTAGCCACCAACAACTTCTACCTTCTACCCATCGACAACCCCTGCCTTCTAGCCACCGACTTCTGCCTTCTAGCCATCGACAACTTCTACCTTCTAGCCGACAACTTCTGCATTCTAGCCACCGACAACTTCTGTCATCTAGCCACCGACAACTACTGACTTCTAGCAACCGACAACCTCTGCCTTTTAGCCACCGACAACTTCTGCCTTTTAGCCACCGACAACTTCTGCCTTTTAGCCACCGACAACTGCCTTTTAGCAACCGACAACGTCTGCCTTTTAGCAACCGACAACTTCCGCCTTTTAGCAACCGACAACTTCTGCCTTTTAGCAACCGAGAACTTCTGCATTCTAGCCACCAACAACTTCTGCCTACTAGCCACCGATAACTTCTGCCTTCTAGCAACCGACAACTTCTGCCTTCTTGCCACCGACAACTTCTGCCTTCTAGCCACCGATAACTTCTGCTTTCTAGCCACCGACAACTCCTGCCTTCTAGCCACTGACAACTTCTGCCTTTTACTCACCAAGAACTTCTGCTTCTCGCCACCGACTTCTGCTTTCTAGCCACCGACATCTGCATTCTAGCCACCGACAACTTCTGCCTTCTAGCCATTGACAACTGCCTTCTAGCAACCAACAACTTCTGCCTTTTAACCACCAACAACTTCTGCCTTTTAGCCACCGACAACTTCTGCCTTCTTGCCACCGACAACTTCTGCCTTCTACAACTCTCGCCACTGACAACTTCCGCCTTCTAGTCACTGACAACTTCTGTCTTCTAGCCACCAACAACTTCTGCCTTCTAGCCACTGACAACTTCTGCCTTGTATCCACCGACAACTACTGCATTCTATCCACCGACAACTTCTGCCTTCTATTCACTGACAACTTTTGCCTTCTTGCCACCGACAACTTCTGCCTTCTAGCCACCACCAATGTCCAAATGAATTAATACCCAAATATTTACCAGAATGCTTCTCAAACATTATAAAGATCTTATATCCATCACGTTTTAGCGTCTTAACCCTCTACCAATGAATTCTCCATATCCTATTTTCAAGGCAACCATACAGGAAACCAGTTGATATTTTGAAATTAATTTGCCTGGAAGCTGTTGCCGAGTATTTCAGGGAACTGTCAGTGAAACGTTTAAATGGGTAAATCTCACAATATAATCTCCCTATCTTATAAACATTAGCCCTCATGATTTCACAACATAATCTCCCTCGTGATTTCACAATATAATCTCCCTCCTGATTTCACAATATAATCTCCCTCCTGATTTCACAATATAATCTACCTCACCTTATAAACGTTAGTCCTCGTTGATTTCAATGAGTTCATAAAGGCATTCTTGTCCGTTATCATGCGACGTAGACGATCACGATTATCCATTGCTAAATCACGCTCTTGTTTCAGATCCTCAATCTGTGGATCAAATTATTAAAACAGATTAGAGAATCTAACATATGAGTTCACAAGATGAAAGGATGAACCACCTCTAACATATGAGTTCACAAGATGAAAGGATGAACCACCACAGCAACCACAATAGCACTACTCTCAATTCAGCTACCATGTAACATGTGGGCTCACAAGATGGCAGAATGAAGAAACAAGAATTCCGCGGAATTAAATGTCTCGCCCGTCTCCTATTTGTCAGTGGCATTGACCTTTGACCGTGTGACCTGCGTATTATCATGATTAAGTTTGCTACTCCATGAGTCTGAGCCAATCATTTCAAGGGTAAGTTTTCTACTCTATGACTGTGAGCTAATCATGTCAGGGCTATGTGTTCTACTCTATGACTGTGAGCTAATCATGTCAGGGCTATGTTTTCTACTCTATGACTGTGAGCCAATCATGTCAGGGGTAAGTTTTCTACTCTATGACTGTGAGCCAATCATGTCAGGGATAAGTTTTCTACTCTATGACTGTGAGCCAATCATGGCAGGGGTAAGTTTTCTACTCTATGACTGTGAGCCAATCATATCAGGGGTAAGTTTGCTACTCCATGAGTCTGAACCAATCATGTCAGGGGTAAGTTCTCTACTCTATGACTGTGAGCCAATCATGTCAGGGGTAAGTTTGCTACTCCATGAGTCTGAATCAATCATGTCAGGGGTAAGTTTGTTACTCCATGAGTCTAAGACAATCATGTTATGGGTAGGGGTAAGTTTGCTACTCCATCAGTGTCAGCCAACCATGTCAGGGCTAAGTTTTCTAATCTATGACTGTAAGCCAATCATGTCAGGGTTAAGTTTTCTCCTCCATGACTGAGTCAATCATGTCAGGGGTAAGTTTGCTCCAATACTCTTCCCTTGTCCTGCAATGAACAGTCGTCATGATCACCGCAAGACAGTTAACCCTTTAACACTCGAATCTGTTCAAGAAAATTTAAATTTTCTCATACAAAATTTGCAAAACAAGAAGAATCTTTTTTAAAACTTACCACTGGAATGACTGGCTCGGTTACCGAGCCAGTCATTCCAGTGTTAAATTTATACATGCCAGTATGTTCGCTAGTGTCTCAGTAAAAATAGAGAATTTTGACATCAGAGTGGTAAGAGTTAATATTATATATGTGTTATTTCTGACATTTCCTTCTTATTTTGTAGCTATAATAGAAAATACAATGTTATGAATATTTTGCAAAAAACTAGATTCACAATTTGGATAGAAAACAAAAAAGTTATCGATTCTTTATCACACAAGGGGTGTTATTGAAAAAACCCGACAAAAACGTTAAAGCTTTTCAATGCATTCCCAATGTAATGACACATGTTCACATCCACATACCTTCAAAACCATAATAACAAACCCATTTAGTTTGCAGTTTTTGGAAGAGAATCGTATCTATATTTAGCCTGAAAATTATTTTTAAATTGTCCATTTTGACAATGAAACAGTTTTTAGGACCTATTTATGACATGCGACCATATCTTGAAAATTAATTTCCATGTTATAACTCTGCATATAAAATTTAACTGTACTAGACTGGATGGTCGATGATGTGCCATTGCAAAGACCCACCTTCATCACTTTGAACCTTTGCCCAACCCACATGGGTAAGTCACATACTAAATTTGGTTTAATTGTCCAATGGTTTCTGAGGAGTACTTACAATCAATTCGCGCACGCACACAGGGGTGAGGTGGGGGGGGGGGGGGGGGGGAGACAATTCAGCGTTAACAAGATCGGGTTCATATTCAAGCATGAAAATTCTGATAATGCATTAACTTTATGGGTGGGTGAAGGTATATCCATGTTGGTATCTGCAGGCTGTAGGTAGACAGAATTGATGGTCGCTGCATGGAACAGGATAAACTAGCTTTAAGCTATATCAAATGATTTGTGTAACACTTACCATTTAGACCTTTTTTAAAAAGCAGACTCCCAATAAATATTTGTTATTTAATGATTTAGCAGTTTTCACTTCATCAGCTTTCCTCCTTAATATCCATTACTCTGGTTCTAATTGAGGCAGATACATGTACATTTGAAAACTATTTTATTTACTTCTAGTTAAATGCCTGCTTCAAATTAAAATCCATCACGGTTGTACCTGTGTATATGTGTACATACACATTCAGTTACCTGAACTACCCGTAGCTCTAGATACATACCCGCTCAGTTTCCTGGAGTACCCATAATTCTTGTCGTTTGACACCTTCTTCCTCATATTGCTGCTGCAGAACGGGAATTTCCTCAATGCGCCGAGCACGAGCCATATAGTCAACCTGAAACACATGACAGCTATATAGTCAACCTGATCCACATGAAAGCCATATAGTACCTGAAATACAAAGCCATATAATAAACCTGAAATAGAGCCATATAGTCAACTTGAACCACATCACAGCCATATATAGTCTATCTGAAACACAGAGCCATATAGTCAACATGAAACACATGAGAGCCATAGTCAACCTGAAACACCTATTATTATGTGAGGAGTAGTAGTAGTAGTAGTAGTAGCAGCAATAGTAGTAGTGGGCGTAGTAGCAGCAACAGCATTAGGTTTTCTACCACAACAAATATTTGCCGTAACAAATTAAATTTACAACGCCCTTTATATCATTGTTGATCGCTGTAGTGAATTTCTAGGTGTGTGCACGCTTGCATGCCTGCGTGGTGTGTGCGTGCGTGCATATGTGTCTGTGCATATGTGTGCTCACTCGCTTGTCCTGTGACTTTAGTCGCTCCTGTAGTTCTTTCTTCTCTTTCTCGAGATGCTCGACCTGCTTCTGCATAATTTCATCGACATCTAACTCCTCAAGTTCCTGAAAAAAAACCCCACTATATAATAACTTGGATGGGCATTAAGTTGGGACCTGCTGAATATTTTGAAAACATTTTGACTGAAACTAACTTTGCCACCAAGAACCTTCAGTCAAATTGTTTTCGAAATAATCGGCATATCAAGAGATAAATCCCATGGAAAATGTAGTCTGGAGAAATTCAGCAACCAGACAGTTAATCTCAACATGTAACTCCAAGTTCCTGACAATAGAGCATAAACATATACTAAATCTCCCCATGTTCAAATGATTATTCTGAAAACAGACTGACAGTTTCAAAAAAGCATCCGCTTTTGTTTCTACGAGAATTCTTAATACTTACCAGATGTACTATTATGATAATGTCTATTATCTAGTCTAGCTCAAAATAAACAATTAAAACTCCGCACTCTCCTGGTCCTGCCCCTACTGTGTCCGGGAATACCATAGCCGCAGGTACCGAGTCAATTCCCAATCACAGTCAGATTCGTCTTATGTTCGCCGTGGCAAACTGCGAAAGCAGCTCAGCCTCACCTCAGCGGGGCGGCTGAGGGAGGGCCATAGTACATCTGGTAAGTATTAAGAATTCTCGTAGAAACAAAAGCGGATGCTTTTTTGATTCTACTTCGAATAATACTTACCAGATGTACTATTATGATAAACTCTGGATTTCGACAGCCAGAAAATGCCGGTGGGAGGAGGTGAGGCTCGAACCAGCACTCAACTACCATCCAACAGAGAAGGTTGTGAAGAGACTAAAACCCTGGCATACGCTTGGGTTCTGCTATCTGCCTCATAGAGTGCTAAACTTCCATGGTCTAGACCGCGCTCCCCCCCCTCTTTTGTCCGCACAAAATTCAGAGGGCTGTCACTGGGGATGCAACACCCACCAGACCCGTGTCAGCCCCAAGCCTCAGCTAGGGCAGTCCAGTTGAGTGCAAAGAAGCTACTACAACTTCTAATTTTGAAAAAACTATCAGTATATCGACTAGATTTTCAAATTGGAATGAGTCTAATGTCTGGTTGATAGGATAAGAATACTCTTGTACCAGACTATTTACCTAAGCAGTCTGGTATTTCGACTGTAAGTAAACATATTTATAGTCACTTAATTAATGTAAACACTCACCATTTTGAGTGCTTGATCTTTTCTTGATCATCACAGGAGCTCGTCCCAATCCACAGTCGTACTCAGTCATGTGCATAGCGTTTGTTCAGTGTAGGCAGAAGACTTTAGTGATGTGTGCGAAGTAGTGGTCGAACGTGGCTTAGTTTAGGTTCGACAGATTGGAGACGGCTACCGGATTAAGTGAGCTGGAGATGTCGTGAAGGTAGAAATCAGTGAATGACGACTCGGCATGCCATTGTGCTACAGACATCACCTCCTCTAATGAGACACCCTTATAAAGGGCCGATGATGCTGCTAGTGCTCGGACCTGATGGGCATTTGCATGATCAATTTGCTTTCCTGTAGCGATTTTGTGTGACATCTTAATAGCGTCAACTATCCAACGAGAAATAGTATCTTTCGAGGCACGTAAATGGGGAGCTTTGAGACATAACCACAGAGATTTCGGGTCGTCTCTCCACTCATTTGTACGTTTCTTATACATTTTAAGACATCTGACAGGACACCAAACAGAAGAGTTTGGGCCATGTCTAGTTAAACTTGGCAAATTGATCGGCTGACCTGGATATTTAAGTGACTGATTCTTTGCCAGGAAACAAAGACGTGGAAGTAGTCTTAAACCTTCACCCGTGACGACAAAACGGTCTTGTTCGGCAGAAAGCGCATGAATTTCGCTTCTCCTTCTCGCCGACGCTGCTGCAACCAAGAAAACTGATTTAATAGTTAACAGTTTAATATCAATAGATCTAATAGGTTCAAAAGGAGCCTGTCCTAAAACCTGTAGAACAAGATATAGATTCCGTGATGGGATAGGAATTGGCTGTCTAGGTCGCAGATTGCTCATTCCTTTGATAACTTCATTCAAAGTGTCATTCTCGACTCCTTCAACCGTGAGACTGGGAATGACTGAAGCTAATGCAGACTTATATGCTGCTAGGGTAGAAGGCACAAGTTTGTCAACTTCGTATAAATGACAGATAAAATCTGCTACGTGTTGAACAGATGCAGAAAAGGGATCAATATCTCTTCTCTCACACCACTGTGCAAATTTGTTGATTCTATAATTATATGTCTTTGTGGTTGAAACTCTTCTGGCTGAAGCAACAAACTTCGCTGCTTGCTCAGAAAAGCCACCCTCAATTGCACGCTGCTTGACAACATCCATGCAGTTAATTTGAACATTTCTGGTCTGTCGTGAAGGTACAGACCCTTGTTCTGAGAGATTAAATCTCTTGTGTCTGGAAGAGGAATTGGATTGCAGACCAGAAGGTCCAGCAGATCCGTAAACCATGATCGGCCTGACCAATAAGGGGCGATCAGTAGTACTTGGCACATCCCCTCTCTTATCTTTGCCAGAACTTTCGGGATGAGAATTGTTGGAGGATACGCATACGCGTACAATCCTTCCCAACTTATCGCCAGTGCGTCTACTGCTAGAGCTAGCGGGTCCGGGATCGGTGACACGTAAGTGACCATCTTTGCGTTTTGATTCATCGCAAACAGGTCGACATTTGGCTTGCCCCATTGTTTGAATAGAACCTCCGCTACCGCTTGGTTGAGCTGCCATTCTGTCGGACGACAAACCGTCCTTCGACTGAGAGCATCCGCTAGGATGTTCAATCTTCCTGGAATGTGTGCTGCCCGAAGAATAATATTCCTCTCTTGGCACCACAGCAGAAGGTTCCAAACCATCATACACAACTCCGGTGATCTCGTCCCGCCCTGGCGGTTCAAATAAGACACCACTGTCGAGTTGTCTGTCCTTACTAGGACAATTTTGTCTTGAATTAGACTCTCGAACTTCTGCAGTGCAAATACCACCGCTAATAGCTCGAGCACATTGATATGTTTCTGCGCATTGGTCCGATCCCATTCCCCTGACACTGCAGGAAATGTCAATTTCCCTTTCTCCGAGATCTAACAATACTCACCATTCTGTTACTTCTGATATACAGCTGGCCCTGACAGCGGCTCTAGGATTATAGACTTAGAAAGCTTTACCGACTCCTGGGAACCGGGTACTCGGCTCCCAACTGCCGAGTACCCGTTTACCATAGAGCTCATATTGTTTGCATAGCCACCAAACAAGAGAAAACTATGGCTTGCCTCCGTAGGGCTGGGAGGCTGGGTCCGTAACAGAATGGTGAGTATTGTTAGATCTCGGAGAAAGGGAAATTGACATTTCCTGCATTCTCCTTCGATCAATACTCACCATTCTGTTACTTCTGATATACACCAGATTTGATCAGTAACCTGGTGGGAAGGGGCAAGCCATAAATGCTAATTTTGCCCCTTGGAGAAAGATTTTAGACTTCAAACTTGACTAACGGAGACCTAAAAGGACCGTCAAGTTCACGGAACCGAATCACATTCGCGTCACAGTCCCCCCCTCCCTTTTTCCTCCTAAGAAAAGGGAGAGAACTAACGAACATGTATCTCGCCTGAAAACACAAATATGCCAAGAGGGTTAACTGCTCCCTGCATATTCCATGTATTAGCCTGGGAATGAGCATGAATATATAAGATGAATGAACATGATACATATACATAATACAAAAAACTCTCACTATTGAATTACCTTATGATAATTGGACTTCAGACGTACCGCCTCCAACCATTCACCGTTCGGCCATCAGTGACACAATCTGGTTGACATCCTCTCGCCTGACCATGCCTGCTTTAGGTTCTTTTCTTACCGAAGTGAGAAAAGGGTGAAAAGCAGTGTGGTCACTAACTATCGTTTCAAAACAGCTAAAGCGAGTGGATTGGCTGAGTCTGACACATCCCTCATATAGTAATCCGTGAATGAGGACTCACAGTGCCATTGTGCAACGGCTATGAAGTCCTTTAACGGAACACCATTGTAAAGGGCGGTCGAGGCGGCTATTCCTCTGATATTGTGTGCCCTTCCGCCTTGCACCTGGTGCCCAGTCGCCATCTCTTGAGTAGTCTGAATGCAATCGACCACCCAACGAGAGATAGTATCCATGAATGCGGCGCCATAAGGCCTTTTTATGGCAGATCCACAGATGTCTATCGTTCGACCGTTACGAGTCAGTCCGTTTCTTGTACTTAGTCAAAGCACGGACCGGGCACCAGACACTGGCATCACGATCAAACCTAGTTAACTTCGGTATAATGATCGGTTTGCCAGGATATCTCAAAGATTGGTTCTTTGACATAAACTCTGCTCTTGGCAGAAGACGCAGACCTTCTCCAGAAACAATAAATCGGTTCCTCTCTGCCGAAAGCGCATGGATCTCACTGCGCCTTCTAGCTGAGGAAGCTGCCAATAGAAAGACCGCCTTTAGAGTCAAATGCTTTAGACTAGCCGAACGCAACGGTTCGAAAGGGTGCTTGGCCAGTACATTAAGCACTAAAGATAGACTCCAGGCTGGAATGACTACCGGTTGTCTCGGTCGGAGATTGCTCATTCCCTTCAACATCACATTTAACTGGGCCACCTCTGGACTATCCCTGCTGGCTAGACAAGGGATAACTGATGCCAAAGCTGACTTGTATCCAGCAATTGTGACAGGAGCTAGTCCTGAAAAGAACAGCTCACAGAGAAAGTCTGCTATTTGCTGATAGTGGATTGAAAGGTATCAATACCCTTTTCTTCACACCAGTCGGCAAATCTGTTAACCTTGTTGTTATATGACTTGAAGGTTGACCTCCTTCTCGTAGCCGCGATGAAATCAGCAGCCTGTCGAGAAAAACCTTCCGACGTGGAACGTTGTTTGCTAACCTCCACGCAGTCAATTTGAACATTTCGGGACGCTCGTGTAGGAAGCGTCCCTTGGCCTGGGAGATTATGTTCGGAATCTCGGGCAACTGCACAGGATTTTCCACCAGCAGATCTAGAAGATCCGTGACCCACGCCCTGCTCGGCCAATACGGCGCTATTAGCAGGACCAGACACGGTTCCTCCCTGACCTTCACCAATACCTTCGGTAGAAGAATGGTGGGTGGATACGCGTAAGCGTGCATCCCTCTCCAGCTTATCGCCAGAGCGTCTGTATCGACGGCATTTGGATCTGGAATCGGCGAGACATATGTCATGATTTGAACATTTTCCTTTGTGGCGAACAAGTCCCCGTTGGGTTTGCCCCAATGCTCGAAGATCCGTCGCAGAACTGGAGGGTTGAGGGACCATTCTGTTGGCAGGATTCTCTGTCTGCGAGACAAAGCATCCGCCAGAATGTTCAATCGGCCAGGAATATGAGCTGCTTTCAAAACAACCGAGTAATTCCTGCACCATTGAATCAAGTGCCACACCCTGATACACAGAGTGGGCGACCTGGTCCCGCCTTGGCGATTTATATATGATACTACTGTCGAATTGTTCGACCGTATCAATATCACCCTGCCCCTGATCATCGGAAGGAACTCTTCCAACGCCAGTTCCACTGCCATCATTTCCAACATATTGATATGCAGCTGACTCTCCGGGAGAGTCCATGTGCCCGAGACCTGGTGTTCTCCCAGGCAGGCACCCCACCCTTCCAGCGATGCATCCGTGTAGACGGACAGCTGGGGGTGGGGTAGGTGCAGCGAAACCCCTAATAGGAGATTCTGACGCTGTTTCCACCATAGAAGATGCGACATTATCGGCTCCAAAACTGGCACCAGTTTTGACAGGGGTTCTGTTCTCTGTTTTCACAGAGACATCAGATACAACTGGATAGGCCTTCGCATTAGAGCAGCGTACGGGATACCCTGCTCCATGGAGCCCATCATCTGAAGGAACCGCCTCGCCTGAATGTGGTTTCCCACTCGAAAACTCTTGAGGATGGCTAACAGAGACACCACTCTGGGCTCTGACGGGTAAACCCTGCCCTCCTCGAGGTCGAATCGCATCCACAAATAAACGAAATGTTGAGTGGGCGTCAACTCGGATTTCTCCTCGTTGACTATCAGCCTAGATCTGAAAGTAACTTCAGAGTCAGAGCAGTATCCACGTTCAACCTGGCTGCCGAGTCTGCCTTGAGCAGCCAGTCTTCTATGTAGGTGTGTAGCGCCACGTTCTCTTTTCTGAGAAATGCTGTCACCGCAAGGACCACTCTTGTGAAAACCCTCGGAGCTGTCGACAGGCCAAATGGGAGAACTGTAAACTCCCATACTTGATTCTGAAACGCAAATCTCAGAAAACCTGTACCAACTCCGATTCATAGGAATGTGGAAATATGCATCTTTCAGATCGATCGATACACACCACATTCGTTTCCTCAATCCCGCCATTACCGACCTCGGCATTTCCATCTGGAACCGAGGCGTATGGATAAACCAATTTAATGGCCTGAGATTGAGTATGGGTCTCCATCCCCCTGTGCTCTTGGGGACAAGGAACATGTTTGAATAGAAGCCTGGAGTGTTTCGGTTTGCTGGTTTTATTGTCTCCCTTCAGAAGCAAACCCGACACTTCCTTTTGAACGGCTTCTAACTTGTCTGGCTCCCTTGGTACGGGTGTCCAGACAGGTGCCAAAGACACATTTTGTGGTGGAAAGTCCCACCACTCCGGCATGTAACCCTGGGATAACCATCCCAGGACCAGACTGTCTGACGTCACACCTTGCCAGGCCTTGACGAAACGCATGAGCCTTCCACCCACCATAGACGCCTCGACGTCTAACGGGGTTGTCCGGCTCGCAGTCCGACCCCCCCCCCTCTTTCTTAACGAGAGAGAGCGAGAGAGAGAACCATTTCGTTCTAGGCACGACGGGTATAACTGGCACCGCTGTTCCTGTCGCACAGGCGCGGTCCAGGCGGATATGAAGGGAGCTTTCGTACCCTCAGGTACGCTTCGGCCCCTTCTGTCCGCCCTTTGAGGCCTTACCCTTACCCTTCCCACCTCTATGGCGGTCAGGAGCAACATTGGGGAGGGTAGGCGCCTCTACAACCTTCCTGGGCTTCTTCGCCGGCGGCGGCTCCGAAAACCCAGCTGAAGCAGAAGTCGCAACAGGCCTAGCTTTCGCCTTGCCCTTATGCTTCTTCAGCTTCTTTGAAGGTTGTCCCGTTAGCGGTTTCCCCACAGCCCCTAGTGCGTGCGCTTGCCGCACTAGCTCTAGCTGTAGGTTTACCGCTAACCGATTCTGCGCGATACTGGCGGTATCCTCTAAGATGGCCCGCGCTTGGCCACCGAAGATGCTAGGCCCTGTCAGGGGCGTCCCAAGAAGACGCTCCCTGACTGCCGTAGCCGGACGCATATGGTCAATGACCATTTGCCTCCTGGATTCCGTCACACGCGCTTGCACCCTTGCCAATACGTCCATCGACAGCACCAGGCCGTCATTGACACATGAAAGCGCCACAGGTGGCACAGGGTGGCCTGCCCCCGCTTCAGCCCACACCGACTGAAGGAGACGATAAGAGTGGTTGACAGCGCTCATCGCTGCCCTCACACCCTCATCGCATAGGGACAGGACTTCTTCCTGGTGTACCTGAGACTTGTCCACAAGTGCCGGACCGGGGCGATCCGCCACGGCACTATGGACGCCCAGTATCCATCGGTCATCCTCCGTGAGCGACGGGACTACACCATACCTGTCGTATTCCCCCCGCGGAATACGACATCTTGCCCGCACCTCTCTGGAGGCCGCAGGGAGCTGACCCGTGGTCATCAGTTGTTTGCTATAAATAGCATCCAACAATTTTATGAACCGTGGATCCAGTCCCACTGACTGGATCCGGGCCGCGGGCAAAATCCCCGTCCTGATCGACGCAACCGACGGACGGGGCACATCTTCATCGGCCGTGGCCGAAACCACAGACGGGTCAACCCTGGCTAGCCACGCCAGAGCATCTGACCAATCTACCTCCGATGAAGACACCCCCGCAAACACGTCACCCGTTGACGTGCTCATGGGTCTGCCAGCCACGGCCTCCCGGCAAGGAGCCATGGCTGACACGCCAGGCACTCCGGTACCACACGGTTCCGCCGCCACCCCATGAAACACTCCGGTCCATGGGGTAGGTCCGCACGGAAAACCGTACGGACCCGTAGCAGTCGCGGAACCATAGCCGGACACGGGCGCCAACGGCACCCCACGTCCGACTGCCGGACCAGGCGAGATAGGTGAGTACCACGCCCGGCCCGGCACACCCGTTCCCGTGATGGCTGGTGCCAAACCAAGCCGCACGGAACCGGTGCATGGTAACGGATTTGCCTCTGACCTGGGTTGCGCCAAACCAGACAAATGGAGGCCGGTTCCGTCCAGGACGGAATCAACCTCCATATTCTCCACCTGCGGCTTCACGGGCCGCAGCAACCTCTCCTCCTCGGCCTCCTCGTCTTCAGACTCCGAAGAGTCGTCACTAGACGAGTCAACCGTGGAACCGTCCTGGCGGACGGCTCCCACACCTGACGGACCGGCCACCGCTACTGGACCACCCGGAGGTGGCCGCAGAGAAACAGAAACCCGTCTGGCCGAAGCCAGACGGGACTGCCAGGGGGGGGCGTACGAGACGGCCCCCTCGGTAACCAGTCCAGAATCCTGTCCGAGGACAGGATCCATCCAGGCATGGGGAGAAACTGGCCCCCAACCTTTGGTAGCAGGGACGACACCAGCGTGGGCAGAACGCTATGCAGAAAAACCCTGCACAGCCGGACCAAACCACGCCGGCGGTGCCATCTCCGCCACCTCCAGCTGGGGACGTGGAGCACCCCAACCGGCCGAACCGGGCGCTCCACGATTTACTCTCGGACCGCCTGACCCCGCGTCAGACCCAGCCAAGTCGTTCTGGCAAGGAACTTAACCATCATCTCAACGGACCACACTGCACAAACATTACACCTATGATCAATATTACACAGGGAACACCTAAAACAGACATGATCCTTGAACACGACACGGACAAACTTATGGCATTCGTCACATGATGGCGGGGCTGGCTTGGCATATAACATAAGCACAAACCTAATAAACAAGCGGAACGAGACCCGGATGGAAGGCAGACAATTAATTTTCAAATAATTTGACTCATAAATTAACTGTAACCCTCCCGCACCCCACCCCGCCACGTTACAACAACGATCGCATTGACTATGACGACAAGAACGAGGCGGGCATTAAACACACCCATAATAGATCGTCCAGGATGTGTAACGGCTCCAGGAATCATATCGCATAGCATTCGGGGTATATTTACTAATCAATATAAATTATACTCCTAACGAAAGCAGCACGATATGTGAAGAAAACAACAAAATGTATAACAAACTGCTGTATCACACGGTAAAACCGCAGACCACGCATCTACTCAAGAATTTTGAAACCACCGATCATTGCAAACCGATCGTGATCGCACGTAAACTTGATCATTCTAAAGTTTCCGGTACCATTTTTAGTACGCAGCACCCAGAACAAGATGCGCGATTTAATGAAAAATTTTTCTTCACATAAACATCCGAGCGACCGGGTGTGACGTCACTCGCTCGGATCCTACAGAGAACGACGTCAGCCGATATTCGTGTTAGAAATACCGTAGCATAACACCTATTTTCATATCTGCCGATCGCCTGTTGGGGGTTAAAGAAGGCGATCGTCTGGCATATATCGTTGTTAGCACACGTCCCAGATTCTATGGGGTCAGAAATTGGAACATGCGACACAGCGAAATTTAGAGACCTAAGTCTTTTAACTATGGATAATAAAGAACGATACAACCTGGTTATCTTCGGTGGTATTCTCCATAGTATCCTTTAGTTAATCCTTTCACGAACACACAAACTATCACAGATTAAAGACTTAGATTTTCTTTCACAAAAAACACTAAAATCCTCAATGCAGAAAGCATGTATTGCTCTTGTTGCTATGCAAACAAGAATGAGCTCTATGGTAAACGGGTAGTCGGCAGTTGGGAGCCGAGTACCCGGTTCCCAGGAGTCGGTAAAGCTTTCTAAGTCTATAATCCTAGAGCCGCTGTCAGGGCCAGCTGTATATCAGAAGTAACAGAATGGTGAGTATTGATCGAAGGAGAATGACTGATTGTCCAATACCGCTCCCCAACCTGTCAACGATGCATCCGTGAAGATGGACATCTGAGGTTGAGGAGGTTGTAGAGGAACACCTCGCAGGAGATTCTGTTCCGACAACCACCACTGAAGGTGGAATATCAATGGTTCTTTTACTGGTATTCTCAGAGATAACGGATCTGTTCTCTGTGACCAGAATGACATTAGATACATCTGAATCGGCCTGCGCCTGAGTGCCGCATATGGAACCACCTTCTCCAGAGATACTAGTAAACCCAGTATTCTGAGAAATTGGCGCGCCGTCAGATAGGCTCCTAGAGAAACCGACTCCAAAACTGCAATCAGGCTTTTGACTCTGCTCTCCGCCGGAAAAGCTACGCCGTCCCTGAGATTGAAAAAGATTCCCAGATAAACAAACTCCTGGGATGGAGTCAGTTCTGATTTCTCTAGATTCACAATCCACCCTAGATTCTTTAATAAGTCTAGGACTACCTGTAGATTGCTGCGCAGAGTGACTGGATTCCCCGCCTTTAGCAGCCAGTCGTCTATGTAAGTGTGAACAGCTATGTTTCTCCTGCGAAGTAAAGAAGTCATGGCGAGAACCACCTTGGTGAAGACCCTCGGAGCTGTGGTCAGGCCGAAGGGAAGCGCATTGAATTCCCAAACATTGTCTTGGAATGCAAATCGAAGGTACTTCTGAAAAGGAATTGACATTGGAATATGAAAATATGCATCCTTCAGATCTATCGACACCGCCCACATGCCTTTCCTCAGCCCTGTCATTACCGCTGCCTCCGTCTCCATCTGAAATCTGGGAGAAAGAATAAATTTGTTCAACGGTTTGAGATTGAGAATTGGTCTCCACCCTCCGGTACGCTTCGGAACAAGGAACATGATTGAATAGAAGCCCAGTGAAGACTGATCGCTGACTAGATGAATCGCCTTCTTCTGATGAAGAGATTCTATTTCTGATCGAATGGCGTCTAGACGGTCTACTTCCCTTGGAATAGGAGTCCATATTGGAGTCGAGGTTAACGGAACTAACGATTGATGGATGAGCCAATCCGGATCGTAGCCGTTTCTTATCCACTGACAAACTAAACAGTCGCGCACGACCTGTTCCCATTGGTTTAGGAATAGCTGAAGTCTGCCTCCGACGGAAGGAATCTGCACACAGTTGTCGGTCAAGATTAGCCGATAAGACGCTAAATCGCTTGGGTGAAGATTCTCGACTCCATTTGTCTCCAAAGCCACCGGAACTGGTTCCGCCGGAAACCCATCAGGAACGAGCCCCACGGCCGCCCCGCGGCTTCTTGTGGTACGACGGTCCGGAACCGCCGCCACGGCTATCCTTACGGTAGCCGCCGCGGCCCGAACCGCCACCCTTCCTGTCTTCCTCATATGGCCTCTTACTAGAGGACTTGTATGAGGATGAACGGCCAGGTCCTTGTGATCCGGATGACCTATGGGCATCACGGCCAGAAGGACGGAAGGGCGATCTAGGACGCTGCCTCTGCTGCTCCTGTCTATGCTAACGGTAGGACTGTTGCGGCTGAGTCCTCTTAGTCGACTTCCACGACTTGCCGACCACTTCTTGCTCCGCCACCATTGACGCAACCTTGGAGAGCGCTTGTCGTGCCGAGCCGCCGAACAAGCCTGGCCCTATGAAAGGCGCAGAAGATAATGCAGCCCTCATCTCCGGTCCTGGTTCTACACAATCGAGAACCATTCTCCGTCGCTCTGCCAACGTTCTAGTGATTACCCTGGCCAGGCAATCCTGAGACAGGCGCATGGTGTCCCGAACAACTCCGGGAGCAGCCTCTGGCACCTGTCCGCCTTCCGCCGTGCAGTCCAGCATACCCTGCAGGATGGTACACCTGTGCGACAGCGCAGCCATGGCTGCCCTCGCCGCATCCTCAATGAGCGTGAGCTCATTGAACGGGTCTTTGTTGGTCTGAGAAACCAAAGGACGTGACCGCCCCTTAGCCTTCCCAGCCAACAGCCTATTCAGTGCCTCTCGTTCCGCAACGGAAAGCCGTGGAACCCGGGCGTACTGACGATAAGCCTGCTCCGGAAAACGGACCCTACTCCTTATCCCCTTCGGGGCTTTGGGCAGTGCATAGTCTGGCTGAACCAGACGGTATGCCGCAACTTCCAACATGTCAGAAGTCTGCGTATCCAACGGGAGTGTCGGCATGGCAGAAGAGCCACTTGACAGAGCGCTAGCCGCACGCTCTGACATCCATTCCATCGCCGGATCGTGCTGAGATCCTAGATCAGATGCCAACCCGAGACGATTGGTCATCCATCCAAGGACCTGCACCCATTCAGCTTCGGTGCAGAAAACGGACTTGTCCATCAATGAACTCCCGTTTTCATCCTCCCTCTCTCCCTTAGATGAGAGGGCCACCGACGATCCATGCTGAGCGCTATGATACACGTCTCTGCCAGGACAGAGCGCATCCATCACACGACTACCAGCGGCACCGGTGTCTAGCGAATCGCCAGACCCGGATTCCCCGCAGTCCATCGGCTCCAGCACGGGATCCGGGACTACGACCGCCTTAACTACGGCTGGTACCGTCACTCCGATAGGAGCCGCACCTAACGCCACCGGGATACCAGCAGGAACCGCAAAACACGGCTCCGCCGGCATCTCCGGTTGCACAAATAGCGGATGGAAAATGCCCGACGGAACGTCGACATCACCATCCGCCTGGCAAACCCGTACAAATCCCGAGGGCGACACCTGGCACGTACTAGGTCTTGCCGTCATCGAAAGATCCGGCATGCCGGAATCTTCCATTAGCAGCAGATCTTCCTCCTCTATCGTCTGCTCTTGAGCCAAGGACAGAGAAGGGGCAGGTGCATGACCCTCAGCAGAACTAGCCGGACCACCTAATGGTTGTCCTGCACCAGCTTGCCTCACCGGGACTGTGGACTGCAATGAGTCAAACATCACCTTGAACTGGGCCGCCCATACGCCCAGCGCTGAATCCATTCGTTCATTCAGACGACCTTCAAGTCCCATAAGAGACGCCTGCTGCAACTTCGCTGCCTTGTCCTTCGCGATCCTCTCCAGCCTCGCACGTCGATCCCTGTCGAACTCTGACACCATTGCCGACGACCACTTCACATACACATCACAAGGGCTCCCGACCTTGCACTGAGCGCACGCCACACAGTGATGTCCCAAATACTTCCGCTTCATGAACCTGTTGCACTTCTGGCACAACGTGTCCAGATTCTTAGGTTTCTGCGAACACAAAGAAAAATTAAAACGCTGCACATGACACTTGATGACGAGCAATACGCACAACTGACTTGATAGTTAAGATTTCTTAAACACATTAACTTTCTCTTACATTAATGATAATCAAGTCCTAGGCAGGATCTTATTTGAAACCTTTTGGAGTGAAAATTCTTAAAAAACACAACTCAGCCTTTAACTAGCGTTAAATAACCAAGAATACAGCGCCGATCGCTACAAACACCCTCGACAATGAGGCGAGAGCTAAAATCGGCGACAAACAGAGTGCCTGGACACACCAAGCCAAGAACGACATAATTCATGGGCGCCGCCATCTTGGCTAAGGGCGCGTCCATCTTAGAGGAACCGAGTCGCAAGAGAAAATTAACCGAGTACCCGAATTAAACTAAAAGCTAACGGGTACAGAAGCGACTCCAACAATGGCTATCATTCTAAAACAATGTGCCAATTTAAGGAAATTTCAAACAGTCATTATGGCACGAATGTATAAATTCTAGATTGATACAACCTGCCCCTGTGATGATTTTCCTAGTTCCTCCATGAAGCCACCGATACAACCCTTTTTCACAACCGATAACCTCTTAAATTTAACAAATTTGAGCACAATAAACTTTGCGACTTCTCAAAAGCGCAAAATAGACGAATCTGACTGTGATTGTGAATTGACTCGGTACCTGCGGCTATGGTATTCCCGGACACAGTAGGGGCAGGACCAGGAGAGTGCGGAGTTTCAATTGTTTATTTTGAGCTAGACTAGATAATAGACATTATCATAATAGTACATCTGGTAAGTATTATTCGAAGTAGAAACCACATTCTCCCTGATGTACCACTATCACCCTGACATTCAGTGTGCTTACCACTATCACCATGATGTGCAGCGTGCTTACCACTATCACCCTGACATACCATTATCATCCAGACGTACCACTATCACCCTGACATACCACAATCACCCGGACGTACCAATATCATCCAGATGTACCATTATCGTCCAGATGTACCACTATCACCATGGCGTACCATTATCATCCAGATGTACCAATATCATCCAGACATACCATTATCATCCAGATGTACCACTATCACCATGGCGTACCATTATCATCCAGATGTACCAATATCATCCAGAGGTACCAATATCATCCAGACATACCATTATCATCCAGACGTACCACTATCACCCTGACATAACAATATCATCCAGACGTACCATTATCATCCAGACATACCACTATCACCCTGACATACCATTATCATCCCGACGTACCATTATCATCCAGACATACCACTATAACCCTGATGTACCACAACCACCCTGATGTTCAGCGTGCTTACCACTATCACCCTGAGGTACCACTATCACCCTGATGTACCACTATCACCCTGACATACCACTATCACCCTGAGGTACCACTATCATCCTGATGTACCACTATCACCCTGACGTTCAGCCTGCTTACCACTATCACCCTGATGTTCAGCGTGCTTACCACTATCACCCTGACGTACCACTATCACCCTGATGTACCACTATCACCCTGATGTACCACTATCACCCTGATGTACAACCACACTGATGTACCACTATCACCCTGAAGTACCACTATTACCCTGAAGTACCATTATCATCCAGACATACCACTATCACCCTGACGTACCATTATCATCCAGACATACCACTATCACCCAGAAGTACCATTATCATCCAGACATACCACTATCACCATGACGTACCACTATCACCCTGACGAACCATTATTACCCTGATGTGCCACTATCACCCTGATATGCCACTATCACCCTGACGTACCATTATCAACCTGATGTGCCACTATCACCCTGATGTGCCGCTATTACCCCCATGTTCAGCATGCTTACCACTATCACCAAGATGTACCATTATCATCCAGACATACCACTATCACCCTGATGTGCCACTATCACCATGACGTACCATTATCACCCTGATGTGCCACTATTACCCCCCTGTTCAGCATACTTACCACTATCACCCACATGCACCACTATCACCCTGACATTCAGCATGCTTACCACTATCACCATGATGTACCACTATCACCCTGACATACCACTTCTTCTTCTTCTTTTCGATCGCTGGTATCACACTTGGAGAGCCGTTCTCAAGATGAAATCTGTGGTTTTCTGCAGTTCTTCCACAGGCCCATACAGCTTTTCAAGAATAGAGGTTGACAAAGGCCAGATCTCTTCTCTCAGCAGCTGATACGTACTGCAACATTGAAGTATGTGCTCTGTGGTCTGTTCTGCTTCTCCACAAGGACAAGCGGGCGATGTCGTAAGGTGGAACCGCCTGTACATGTGTTGGTTTAGTCTGTTGTGTCCAGTTCTGAGACGAAAAATGGTCACTTGCTCTGGCCTCGAGAGATGATGGTAGGCATCTTCTGATTGAGGTGTTCTATAGAGGGACTTAATGATAGTCTTCATCTCTGTATGGGTAACCATGTTTTCTGTCTGATTCTCTTCTGCACCCACCTTTGCCATCTTGTCTGCTTCCTCATTTCCTTGGACTCCACAGTGTGAGGGGATCCACTGCAGTGCTATCCGAAAGCATTTGATGGTTTGTAGTGCTTCTTCAAGTTGTGGCAGCTTACCTTTGGTGATAGCCTCAAGGACGGAGCGGGCATCAGATAAAAAGACAATCTGTGCAATAGGGTCTGCTGTTCTGCTGATGGTATTAGCTGCATGAACCAGTGCTTCGACTTCAGCTCTGTAGTTTGTGCAGTGTTTGCCTGTCGGTATTGCAGCTGACTCATGTTGTCCGTTTGGATACTGTATGTGCAGTCCGGCACCTCCACTCCTAATTGCATCTTTGGCTGATCCATCTGTGTAGATCCTTATCCATGTCTCCTGAGGGTACATTTCTTCCAGCATGGCTAGGGTCAGGGCCTTCTTGCTCACATCACTGTGTTCATTTTTGGTTGTGAGATGAGGTACTGTGGTGCGAATAGCTATGCTCTCTAGTTTGTTTTCCCAGGGTGGAGGATCAAGGGTGTGGTTTGGATCTTCTATTTGTGCTGGCAACATCTCTTGGTGTTTCCTTTGAAGTGCTTTTGTCTCTTTCACATACCACATTCTTTGACATACCACTATCACCCTGATGTACCACTATCACCCTGACTGTCAGCATGCTTACCACTGCCACCCTGCTGTACCACTATCACCCTGAAGTACCAGTATCACCCTGACGTTCAGCGTGCTTATCACTATCATCTGGATGTTCAGCCTGCTTACCACTATCACCCAGCCTGACGTTCAGCCTGCTTACCACTATCACCCCGATGTACCACTACCACCCTATGTACCACTATCACCCTGAAGTACCACTATCACCCTGACGTACCTCTATCACCATGACATACCACTATCACCCTGACGTTCAACACGTTTACCACTATTGCCCTGACATTCAGTGTGCTTACCACTATCACCCTGATGTACCAATATCACCCTGACGTTAAAAGGCAAATTTTTCCAACCGTACAATTGCGTGAGAATAATGACTAGGTCACATTTGTAAGCAATATCACTATGAAAGGAGGCAATCAAAGTAAGGTATCAAAGGGAGGTAATTCAGGAATCTATAATACAATGGAGGGATCTGACTGACCTGTTGCTCAACTATCTGACGTCATAATCAAATATGTCATAATCAGTAAGACGAATCTATCTCCGTCATAAACATTGCAAAGTCTGTCAAGTTTACGAATTGTTTGTCTTTGAAAAAAATCTGCTCCTTATTTTGAAACTAATTTAACTATGAGCTATTGCTGCCTATGGGAGTAACAGGACCCAGACAAATTAGTTTCAAAAAAATTCAACGGCTTATTTGTACGGTTAGCTTGGCACTAGGAAACCAGGAAAATCAGGATTCCAAGTATATACATATTGATTCAAACATGTGTTAATAAGTGGGCGGGACATAGAGAGAAATGTAACCCATTCGCATTGCTTAAAGGTGCATGTTCACATCAAAACACTAGAAAATAACATTGTTTAAATTGTATACTTTTAGAGGCTTAAACTATGGGCATAGATGTAATGAAGCAAAATAAATCTTAGCATATGATGATTTACTTCCGTATGAATTAATATAACCTTTTACGTTATGAAATTGAGTCCCGAAATTCAAATTCACAACTTAAAAAATTATATTAATTTATACATAATAAAATCATCATATGTTAATATTTATTGCGTTTCATTACATTTAGGCACACAGTTTAAGCCTCTAAAAGTATACAATTTAAACAATGTTATTTTCAGTCATTTTGCTGCGATTATGCTCCATTAACTCTTTAACTCACATCAGCCAAAAACAGCTTCTGCCGTGGTCTTGAGAAATGTCCATTTGCAGACCAAGAGAAGACTATTTTTGAAAATTTACCACTGGAATGAACGGCTCGATAACCGAGCCAGACATTCCAGTGCTAAACTTTAAAAAATAGTCTTCTCTTGGTCTGCAAATTAACATAAAATTTAAATTTCTTGAACAAATTCAAGGCTTAAAGGATGAAGTGGTTAGTATTTATCTCTGTTGACGACAGACTTCCGGCAACATACATGTACATGATGAAGGATTCTTACATACCTCTTCATCCATATTTTTTAGAACCTTGGCACCAATGTCTGTCTGCTTGAGCTGATTCAGCCTCTCTTTGGCATGACGTTTCTGAATTAGCTTAGTCTCCTCGACTTGCCGTTGTCGTTCTCTCTCCAGTGCTTCTCGTTCAAGACGAGCCATCTCTGCATCATATGCACGTCTCTGCTGCTCTTGCTGCTGTACCTGCTCCTCTCGCTCCTGACACAACATAATATTATCAATAATTTATAATTAACATTTTCCAAACGTGCTTTATTCATAACGCTGGATGCTATTTGTTAAGCTAACTTTGATGATGATATGAATTTTCATACCTGTATAACCATCATATCGACATTGGTGCAGGAGTCAATAAGCTTTGGCGTACCATATCCAATACAATGCATGATATTCGACTGTTTCAGAGTCGGTTGCTGAGACTAGTGAGGCCAGGACACACTCAATATCCTTACTACCACTGTAAACGTATGCCATTGTTGGGAAGATTTGATGTAAATTTGTTGCGATGTCATAATAGTAGTGTGACAGGGCATAATTTATCTGGTATCGCATCTCAATTTGCTACACATATTTAAGCAGTTGCTATACATTCTGCAACATGCATAGCTGTATCTGCTATTCAAAATTTGTACACGATTGCAATTTATCATTGCTTTAAAAAATTCTATCATTAACCCTTTTAACAACAAATCCCTGAAAATGTACATTCTTTACAATGTATACCACATTGTGTTGAATATTTTGAAAGTAATATGCCTGGAAGCCATTGCTGCCTTAGAAGCAATGGCTTCCAGTCATATTAATTTCAAAATATTCAACAGCTTTCCTATTTGTTTGCTCTGAGATTAAGATATAGGCAATTTATCGGTGAGAGTTGATAGCTATACATTTTTGCCGATAGCTGTACAATTTATAGTTTGCATAACAATACATGCTATGCAAATATCAAATTCTAAATTATGCCCTGTATGATCATATTGTAATATTAACACTTCATTGATAAATTCCCCATATCTCAATTTGCTTGCAGTCAAATTAATTTCCAAATATTCAATAAACTAAGTTTTATATCATAGAGAATATAATTTTTCAGGGGTTTTTCGGTGAGAGTTAGTGTGTGATCATATCATCATGGTAAGGAATCACATAGTGTAAACATCAGCTAATCACACACACTGCCACAGCAGTCACATCGTCATGGTAAGGAATCGCACACATTGACACCGCAGTCACATCATCATGGTAAGGAATCACATCATGTAAATATCAGCCAATCACACGCACTGACACAGCAGTCACAGTCATGCTAAGGAATCACATTGGGCAAATGTCAGCCAATCACACACACTGATACAGCAGTCACATTGTCATGGTAAGGAATCACATTGAGCAAACGTCAGCCAATAACACGCACTGACACAGCAGTCACATCGTCATGGCAAGGAATCTCATTGTGTAAACATCGGCCAATCACACGCACTGACACAGCAGTCACATAGTCATGGTAAGGAATCACATTGAGCAAACCTCAGCCAATCACACACATTGACACAGCAGTCACATTGTCATGGTAAGGAATCACATTGTGTAAACGTTAGCCAATCACACACACTGACACAGCAGTCACGTTGTTATGGTAAGGAATCACATGAACTGACACAGCAGTCACATCGGCATGGTAAGGAATCAGATTGAGCAAATGCCAGCCAATCACATGCACTGACACAGCAGTCACATCGTCATGGTAAGATGTCTCACTGTTATACAATGATACAGCCCATCACTAACATCGAGACACCAGGCGCTATCATATTGTTGTGTGTCAAGGTGTCCCATTGTCATATGATGATAATGACAGTCAAGAAGACATCATTAATTAATCAGGTAGTTAACTCATTAATGGTTAAGATTTGCCAAAAAAATAAAATTTGTGCTCAGTGAATCGCCACCTGCGAATCTCCACCAGTAGGTCAAGAGAACTATTTTTGAAAATTATGACTTTCCATGACTGAGCGGCAACATTTGAGTGGCAACATTTCAAAACTTACTCATCTCTTGGTATGAAAATGAATATTCCTCATGACAACTGCATAGGCCGGTTTTGACCAGCCTGACAATCAGAGGGTTACACAAATAATGTGCCCACATCCATAGGGAGTATATAATTGAATTACTTTCATTTCTCTACAATTCACCACTTGAGATATTCTTTTCAAAGGAGCAATATTTATACCAGCTAGAGGAGGGCAATGCATCACATGACACTTTTCCTCATATACATCAGCTATTTGCTGGTAGCTAGAGGAGAGCAATGCATCCCATGACACTTTCCCTCATATACATCGGCTTTTTGCTGGTAGCTAGAGGAGGGCAATGCGTCACATTACACTTTTCCTCATATACATCAGCTTTTTGCTGGTAGCTAGAGGAGGGCAATGCGTCACATGACACTTTCCCTCATATACATCAGCTTTTTGCTGGTAGCTAGAGGAGGGCAATGCGTCACATGACACTTTTCCTCATATACATCAGCTATTTGCTGGTAGCTAGAGGAGGGCAATGCGTCACATGACACTTTTCCTCATATACATCAGCTATTTGCTGGTAATTAGAGGGCAATGCATCACATGACACTTTCCCTCATATACATCAGCTTTTTGCTGGTAGCTAGAGGGCAATGCGTCACATGACACTTTTCCTCATATACATCAGCTATTTGCTGGTAATTAGAGGGCAATGCGTCACGACACTTTCCCTCATATACATCAGCTTTTTGCTGGTAGCTAGAGGAGGGCAATGCGTCACATGACACTTTTCATCATATACATCAGTTATTTGCTGGTAGCTAGAGGGCAATGCGTCACATGACACTTTTCCTCATATACATCAGCTTTTTGCTGGTAAGACTGCAGGCACGAACAAAATCATTTAGCTGTTACTATTGTGGCTCTGGTATGAACTGTGATAATTCTCGATACATACCCGTTGTACATTCATATGTTCAAGTTTCTCTTTGCGCTCCTCAATAATCTGGCGCCGTTCAAGGATGCGAGCGTGTTCCTTGCGCGAAGTCGACCGATAGCTTTCAATAATGTGTCTCTTGATGTTGTCATGGTCTGACTGTGGACAGATTACAACAAAATATATGTTTTGACACAAAACCAAAACAGCTAACACAATTCTTATGTTCAGTTTTATAATATCTATAGCCAGTCCAAGTCAACACACAATGGATCACTATAAACAAGCACACGAGTTAGATTTTCCATGAGCTGATAGGAAATTACAACTGCTAAAATGTTAACTGTTTTGTGGAAGCAGAGCTAGAAAGCTCACAGAAATACTATATTATTATTATTATTACAAGTTATCAATACAGAAGTCCTAAAACTGAAGAACACAAACCCATGATTCCATAGCCTAAGCTTTGCAATTAACGAATGACATGATCTGCGAGTCTGAAAACTACATGATCTGCGAGTCTGAAAATTCTACATGAATTGCGAGTCTGAAAACTGTACATGATCTGTGAGTGAAAACTGTACAAGATCTGCAAGTCTCAAAGCTGTACATGATCTGCGAGTCTGAAAACTCTACATGATCGGAGTCTGAAATCTCTACATGAACTGCGAGTCTGAAAACTATATGATCTGCGACTCTGAAAGCTGTATATGATCTGTGAGTCTGAAAACTGTGTATGATCTGTGTCTGAAAACTGTACATGATCTGCGACTCTGAAAGCTGTACATGATCTGCGAGTCTGAAAACTGTACATGAGCTGAGACTCTGAAAGCTGTACATGATCTGCGAGTCTGAAAACTGTACATGAGCTGCGACTCTGAAAGCTGTACATGATCTGCGAGTCTGAAAACTGTATATGATCTGCGAGTCTGAAAACTGTACATGATCTGCGACTCTGAAAGCTGTATATGATCTGCGACTCTGAAAGCTGTACATGATCTGCGAGTCTGAAAACTGTACATGATCTGCTAGTCTGAAAATTGTACATGATCTACGAGTCTGAAAACTGTATATGACCTGCGAGTCTGAAAACTGTACATGATCTGCGACTCTGAAAGCTGTATATGATCTGCGACTCTGAAAGCTGTACATGATCTGCGAGTCTGAAAACTGTATATGATCTGCAAGTCTGAAAACTGTACATGAACTGCGAGTCTGAAAACTGTACATGATCTGCGAGTCTCAAAACTGTACATGATCCGAGTCTGAAAACTGTATATAATCTGTGACTCTGAAAGCTGTACATGATCTGCGAGTCTGAAAACTGTATATGATCTGCAAGTCTGAAAACGGACTATCAAAACAAAAGCTAATCTTTCTATTATGGGATGTGGATTGGGATATTGGTATAAAAAAAAAATACTAGCACAACTAGATATAAATGGCAGACTCACATGCCGCTCTGGCTGGATGAGTTGTATAGCTTTCTGTAAAGCTTGAGCCATGGCAGTAAGCTGGCTCCGTAAATTTTCACTAGGCATATTTTGAATGGACGGTCCCTCGGGAACATCCTCTCTCTGTGCAACCATTAAATCTGTCCCAAAACTCACAGATCTTGTCCGATGGTCAACACGCACCTGTGAAGGAAACCACTGGTGATTTGACAGGATCCCTAAAGATAGCTAACAGTGTGCTATAAGATTTATTTGATTATGTGCTATAAGCTTTATTTGATCAGTTCATTAACTGTTGCTATCGATAATGTTAACCCTTTAACAGACAAGTTGGCCAAAAATGGATTCTCTAGTGATCTTAAGAAATGTCCAGTTGTAGACTAGGACTATTTAAAAAATGTTACCACTGGAATGACTGGCTCGCCGAGCCAGTCATTCCAGTGGTAAATTTTCAAAAACAGTCTTCTCTTGGTCTACAAATGTACATTTTCTATGAGAAAATCAAAATTTTCCTGAACAAATTTGAGGGTTAAAGATGATGCCATTAAAATAAGTGTATTGAAGAGTTTGTATTCAGTATGTATAAGATAGATTTCACAGAACACACAAACCCAAACACCCCCAAATGAGGGTTGAGATTATAACACATCAGGTTGGTGCATATGCAGCATGTATAACATAGATTTCACAGCGCACACAAACCCAAACACAGCGAAATGAGGGGTGAGAATATAGGACACATCAGGTGGGTGTATTCAGAATGCATAAGATAGATTTCACAGCGCACACAAACCCAAACAAATGAGGGGTGAGATTATAGGGCATATTAGGTGGGTGTATTCAGTACATGTATAACAGATTTCGCAGCGCACACAAACCTAAACACATCATGGTGGACGGATGCAATGTGGAATTCTCTGATTTGTTGTTAATGGATTAACCTCTGCAATAAGTGTGTGCATGTACACGTATGCGTGCGTTTGTGTGTGTGCGTGTACACGTATGCGTTTATGTGGCAGTGTGTGTGCACATGCATGCGTTTGTGTGGCACAGTGTGAACCTGTGCACGTATGCGTGCATGCGCTTGAGTGGAAGTGTGTGTGTGCGTACACTGTGCGTATGCACGTATGCGTGCATGCGGCATTTGTGTGTCACAGTGTGTGTGCGTGTACACGTGCATGCATTTGTGTGGCACAGTGTGAGCCTGTGCACGTATGCGTGCGTGCGTACATTTGTGTGTGTGTGTGCATATGCATGCATGCATTTGTGTGGCACATATGCGTGCGTGCGTTTGTGTGCGTGCGTGCGCGCGCACATATGCATGCTTTTGTGTGGCACAGTGTACACGTATGCGTGCATGCGTTGGTGTGGCACAGTGCGCATGCATTTGTGTGGCACAGTGTGTGCATGTACACGTATGCATGATTGCGTTTGTGTGGCACAGTGTGTGCGTTGGTGTGGCACAGTGTGTGCATGTACACGTATGCGTGCATGCGCTTGTGTGTACATGTGCTCATATGCGTTTGTGTGGAAGTGTGTGCGCGTGTGCACGTATGCGTGCGTGCGTGCGTTTGTGTGGCAGTGTGTGTGCATGTATACGTATGCATGCGGCGTGCGTTTGTGTACACATATGTGCGCGTGTACACGTATGCGTGCATGCGTTTGTGTGTGCAGGCCTGTGCTGTCATATTTCCAATGGTAGCCCAAATAGGTTGCCTTATATGTTTTAAGGAGACATAAGGTAACCTAAACCGTAGAAATCTCATTGATGTTCATAATAGAATCAACAGATTAAGGTAACCGTTTCATGTCCCCTAAAATAAATTAAGGCAACCTCATGGAGAACGTTTTCAACAGGTTACCACAACAGCACAGGCCTGTGTGTGTGTGCGTGCATGCGTGTGCACGTGCTATATGCAGTATGTGCATGTATACACAATCATGTAACATTATTTCAATGCCTACACAATGACAATCTTCTCGGTATAATTATGAGATAATTATGTCTGTATAAATTTATTTCACGCCATGTGCATCTACATGTATACTACATACAAGTTCCACATACCTGTAGTTCTAAGATTTTAGCCGCATCAACAATTGCACGTTCAAGGCGAAATTCAGACACAAAGGGGACAAATGATTTCAGATGACTAAACTCAATTGTCTGATAGATTTGTGCAACCTGAGATAGAACAGATAAAATTCAAACAAAATTTTATTTTATGAATTTACAAACATAACAAACTGGTATAAAATTACAAATGAATTTCTGGTTGTTACAATGTATATTATAGATTTTTATTTAAATGAATGTTTTTCTTCAATAATTCAATGATTACAAGTTACCTTTAACCATTCTTGTGCCAACAGCACCTTTAAGAAATAAAAGTCCTTTAACCCTTAGCGCACTGGTGTTAAAACTTTTCAAATTAAAAGATGAATTGGTGTTCATTTTTCAACAAATTTGGTAGACAGCAACATCTTCCACCAAAATTGTTGAAAAATGTACACCAGATTCCTATGACATTGACATAATAAAAGATAGAATATTGACATCAGTGTGGTAAGAGTTAAAGGGGCATATTCACACCAGAACACGGGAAAATAACTGTTTAAATTGTATTCTTTTAGAGGCTTTAATTTGTGTACATCAATGTAATAGTGAAATAAACCTTAGCATATGATTTCATTCCGTACAAATTATTACAATTTTTTTAAATTGCAAGTCTGAACTAGACTATTTCACAACTTAATAAATTATATTAATTTATGCGCAACGAAATCATCATACGTTACATTTTATTTCATTTCATTACATCTAGGCCCACAAGTTAAGACTACAAGTATACAATGTTTTTTTCAAAGGAGATTTTTTCAAAGCAAATTTGAATTATTGTAAAGTAAAAGATATACTATATTTCTAAATTTACCACAGAAATTTACAAAAATAGATTTCTCTTCCTGTAAATGAACACTCCTCAAAACCACTACAGAGGTGGTTGTGGTTGCCTTGACCATTAATGGATTAATCATCAAGAAATATGAAATCTCTGCTTAGCTAGTCTCTATTTGCATCCCATTGGAATGACTGCCCAAGACCTCTGCACAAGGACAGATTGACCATTAAATCGTTACGTCGACACAAGATGCGGCTAGGTATCTCAATATGCTATGTTAAGCCTCTCGATACCAGTCTTTATAATGCATATATTCTCTTGAACCCACTAATGGTCAAGAAAATATGAACTTTTTCTACGTAAATGTACATTTTATAAGGCAAGAAGGCTATTTTTTAAAATTTTGCACTGGAATGACTGGTTATCAAGCCACTCATTCCAGTGGTAAATTATAAAAAATACTATTCTCTTGTCCTGTGCACCCACTGCAGAGGGCAATTTTGGCTAACATGGTCATTGAAGGGTTAACTGCAAGGCATTGCTGACAAGGCAGCTTGAGTGTGTCAAATGTACCTGTTTGAGGACACGGGTTGTAATGATGTCCTCTAAGGCAGCTACATACTGACTGAAGTGTTCATTCTGCTCAATAAACTCCATCGATGTCGACACAGACGTCGCCAGATGCAGGGGGTTGAAATCAATCTCTATCTTCTGATAAAGCTGTTGCAGAGCAGGATTTACATATTGCAACAAGTTGTATTTCATCTAGGTAGAACAAAGACAAATAGTGCAATCAAGGCCTGAGCTTAAGGTTAACCAGTTAACCCAATGCAAATAGAAACCTAACACAATTAGTAGTCAGGAAATATACATTTAGTTCCAGAGTAAATACTTGTAAATACGATCAACATGTCATAACCATTCTATTGAATCAATTGCAATCTATGAGAAAATTACATGTAAGACAAATTCTATTTCTGTGAAACCCTGCATGAATGGAGACATGCTTCATTGTAATTCCATTAGCTACAGAAACCTGTTCAGTCCATTATCAGATCAAGGGAAGATTATTTTAGAAAATTTATCACTGGAATAATTGGCTTCGGTTATCAAGCCATCATTGCAGTGACACATTTTCAAAAATAAATCTCTTAGTCTGCAAATAGATATTTCTTAGGCGCACACTGCAGAAGTCGTTTTTGGATGACTTGAGAGTTAACTGATTAAATGACAGCAATTTTTTTGGCCAAAATATCAACATGGTGACAATAATAAACAACATGATCAACTTACATCATCATTCATCACTATAAACCACATAGCACAGATCAACATCACTATACACCACATGTATGATTACTGTACACAATTCTGTGGCTGTAGTAGTAGAAACATTCTACAGCTGCAGTCAGTCCTTCACTTTTGCCAACTGTGGCTTGTCCTCAGCCGAAATCCTTAGCTTCCTCAGGTCCATTCTTGACTTGAGTGTACCGAGTCCTGCTTTTCTGAGGTCACCTCGTAGAACGCTTAGCAGATTTATGCAATGACGTCCTCTCCTGGTTCTGAGTAGGGCGAATTCTAAGGCTCTCTGTGCTGGTGTCTCGTCTGGCATCCTTAGCACATGGCCAAACATGGACCATCTTTGCTGGGCGACTTTTACAGACAGCGGTGACGTATTACACATCTTGTATAGTGCATCGTTGGAAATTATGTTGTCTGGCCATCGGTGTCTAGTGATGGTGTGTAGGTGTTTGCGGTGGCAGGCATCGAGTTTGTCTAGAGCTGCCTTTGGAGCTGCCCAGCTGCTACAGTTATACAGCATCAAGGATATGCAGGTTGCATTGTATAAACGTAGCCGCTTTATCAAGGGCATCTTTGATCTACGAATCCATAGATTCCAGACGGACTGGAAAGCTATGTTCCCCATGAGGCAGCGTGCAGAAATGTCAGCAGTAGGCCCTACTGCATAGCAGTGAGCCCAGGATTTTACCTTTCCTCCATGGTTCGACGCCATGAAGTGGGTCGTCATTTTCTATAGTATTATGCTTTGTCGATAGGTATATGTGGGTGAACTTTGTTTTGGATTCCTTCATAAGTTTGCTTGCAGCTATTGGGAGAAGTTCGTCAAGGGGATTCTTTTCCTCGTCTATGAAGTCCACATCGTCGGCATATTCCATCTCTAGCGGCATGCCCAGTATTTACATTGGGGGGTTTGGTCTTGTGGTTTGGTCTTCCCACACACATTTTAATGCGGCTCAGTACACCACATAGCATGGATAAACATCACTATAAACCACATAGCATAAGCGTTAAGTGCGTGGATCCATGGTTTATTAGAGTGCGCCGTGCGGCCTGGAACCTCCGTCTTCAGCTTATGATCATGTCGATAATCACTTACAGGACTGGCGGTATGATCAGCGAACGAAAAGAAGAAGAACCACATAGCACAAATCAACATCACTATAAACCACATAGCACAGATCAACATAAATATAAACCACGTAGCACAGATCAACATCACTATAAACCACATAGCACAGATAAACATCACTAAAAAAACACATAGCACAAATCAACATCACTATAAACCACATAGCACAGATCAACATAAATATAAACCACGTAGCACAGACAAACATCACTACAAACCACATAGCACAGACAAACATCACTATACACCACAGCACAGATAAACATCACTATAAACCACATAGCACAGACCAACATCACTATAAACCACATAGCACAGGTAAGCATCACTACACACCACATAGCACAGATCAACATCAATATAAACAACATAGCACAGATCAACATCATTACAAACAACATAGCACAGATAAACATCACTATAAACCACATAGCACAGATAAACATCACTACAACACCACATAGCACAGATCAACATCAATATAAACAACGTAGCACAGATCAACATCAATATAAACTATGTAGCACACATCAACATCAGTACAAACAACATAGCACAGATAAACATCACTATAAACCACATAGCACAGATAAACATCATTATAAACCACGTAACACACATCAACATCACTATAAACCACGTAGCACAGATCAACATCACTATAAATCTTATAGCACAGATCAACATCACTATAAACCTCATAGCACAGATTAACTTACAACATCGCTGACAAGAGTGTGTCTAGTAGGCGGAGTTTGCAGCATTAGTAGCGTTGCTAAGCGACGTTTCTTCTCCATACTTGTCTCCTCCATCTGAAGTACATCATCTATCGGATTTCTTGATGCAACAATTGGAACAGCGATAGTAGCTAACAGTACTCGAGTGGCAAGTCTGTAAATATGTGAAGGCGAGAATGATTGATCAACTTCAGTCACAGTGGCCTGTCAGGAACAAAATGTCCACTCTAGTCTGTTCCAGAAGGGGTAGTGCCCTGGTAATTCTGCTAACCCAGGAGTGGATTTCTTAAAGCTTCATCTTAAGATAGGGACGGGACTTTTTTTATAGATTGACACAGATCATAATGTGTTTCAAGCAGAAAACAGTCACTATGTAGGTGTACTTCGTGGTATGAAAGCTATCTTAGACATAGTATATAAACTGATGAAAATATGGTTTCAAGGACGCCTACATGTACTTATCCCTACATGCCTTAAGAATGTTTGCGTTCTATATAAGTTCACAACTCCATATGCCTTTGGTGGTTATGGGGCCAGTGCACTACGCTGTTAGCCATGTGATTATGGGGCCACTCCACTACGCTGTTAGCCAGTTGATTATGGGGCCACTCCACTACGCTGTTAGCCAGTTGATTATGGGGCCACTCCACTACGTTGTTAGCCAGTTGATTATGGGGCCACTCCACTACGTTGTTAGCCAGTTGATTATGGGGCCACTCCACTACGTTGTTAGCCAGTTGATTATGGGGCCACTCCACTACGCTGTTAGCCAGTTGATTATGGGGCCACTCCACTACGCTGTTAGCCAGTTGATTATGGGGCCACTCCACTACGCTGTTAGCCAGTTGATTATGGGGCCACTCCACTACGTTGTTAGCCAGTTGATTATGGGGCCACTCAACTACGCTGTTAGCCAGTTGATTATGGGGCCACTCCACTACGCTGTTAGCCAGTTGATTATGGGGCCACTCCACTACGCTGTTAGCCAGTTGATTATGGGGCCACTCCACTACGCTGTTAGCCAGTTGATTATGGGGCCACTCCACTACGCTGTTAGCCAGTTGATTATGGGGCCACTCCACTACGCTGTTAGCCAGTTGATTATGGGGCCACTCCACTACGCTGTTAGCCAGTTGATTATGGGGCCACTCCACTACGTTGTTAGCCAGTTGATTATGGGGCCACTCCACTACGCTGTTAGCCAGTTGATTATGGGGCCACTCCACCATGTTGTTAGAAAGGCGATTATGGGGGCCACTCCACTATGCTGCTAGTGCAGAGGATTATGGGGGGGGGGGTAGGGTTGCGTGATTTTTGCTTTGAAACATCGCTATCGATATTTTAAAAAATCGCGATTTTCGATAAAATCGCAGGTCCAAATTCCCAAAAGTACAAGAGGCCCAAGGGACCTGTATCGCTCACCTGCATCATAGGCATTTCAACCAGAAAGGCCATCAACAATAAGTAGAACCCTACAGAGTTGAGCAGAATTATAACAAGAAAACAGAAGCCATGTATCTGTATGTGGAAATCCAGCCTCGATGGGCTCACCCCTATTACGTAGGGTACTAACGATTCTTCAAAATGTCAATATAACGCAGTCTTAAATACACGAATACATGAAATTTGCTCTGACTGAGTAGGATTAAATTAATTAATGTCAAATTGATTGCAGAGTTTTTCATTCACACATTAATAAGAAAGTTCTGTTAGTAACATTTATAACTTGTAGAAGAATAGGTAAATTTTAGATTGTCTGATTTACTTTGATTAGTGTTCACTGACGTATTTATAGACACAATTGCCTCAATCAATTGTGTACGTTTGAGGTGCAAGACATAGCAGCGAAAACGTGTAGTTTTCGCAATTTTGAGAGAATTTGCTCTGGACAGCTTAATATTCAATCTGGATATCATCATTGTATGATCAACTATTAGCTGAGTTGTATTTTCGGGATCAGCTAATAACGTGTTGATGACTGGGTCATTTTCTAGGTACATAGTGGTGAGAATACTCTTCAAATATAGTTTTCTTGACTCCTCCAATGCTGTACATAATGTAATGAAGTGATTCCTGTCCTCGGGTGTTGAATGGCAAAGTAAACACTTTTCAGAGACAACATATTGATTGAAAAGGGCACAATTTGCTTGCAAGATGTATGAGCCAGTCAGAATCTTTGCCTTTATTACTGCTCGTCTAACATCCCTGGTTGTGTTGTCAAGTGGTGAACGTTGTTTACAGTGCATACATTGACATTTAAGTATTTTGTTGATGTCTTCATGACAGTCTTCTTTCCAGACGTTGTGTACAGCACAGTTGATGTGCTTCTCTACTTGCATGCTCTCCACTTTACATGTTTCTTTATGTATCAACTACTTTTGAACAAAACTTAACGGCGCCTAGTCCCTTACCATATCTCCCAATTTTCGGCCCAATCCGTTCAACGATTCTGGATACGAAGTTGTTTTCACGAAAACTAGGTCATCCAAGATGGCCGCCAAGCCAATGGACCAATCACGTTCTCTTGAACAAAGTGGTTCTCCTCCTGCATTAGATGATGTTTCATGAGTTTTGAATCAACCCCCAAGCTGTTTCGGAGATTTTTAAAGACATTTCTAAAAATTGGCTGGTTTAGCCGGTGGCCATCTTGGATTTTGGCCGATCAGCTTCGTTTGAACAAACTTAAACCTCTATGCCCTAAGGCTGCATTCTGCCAAATATAATTGAAATCGGCGCAGTGGTTCTTGAAAAGTCATTTAAAGAATTCCCCATTGCTTTACTATGGGAGCCTATGGCAGGAAAGCAAACCAAGATGGCAGTCAAACCGTTTATCCTGATAAGCATATATACAGCAATTTTCACTATCAAAATACATCCAATACAAAAAAGCCAATATGACACAAAGCTAAATTTTGATTGGTTGATGCCGGCCATGTTTTTTAATGTACAAACTTCCTTTGAACAAATTTTAATGGCCCTTGGGCCCTAAGCATATTTACCAAATTTCAGCGCTATCCCTTCAGCGGTTCGGGAGGTCGTTTCCTTGAATAAACTTGGGTCTAGCGTTGCCATAGATGATGTGTTATGAGTTTTGAATCAATTCCACCAGCAATTTCGGAGATTTTTTAAAGTGGTTCTAAAAATCGGCCATTTTGGCCGGTGGCCATCTTGGGTTTTAACCGATCCGCTTCGTTTGAACAAAATTAGATCTCTATGCCCTATGGATGTTTCCTGCCAAATATAATTGAAATCGGCCCAGTGGTTCTTGAGAAGAAGTCGCTTAAAGAATTCCCCATTGCTTTACTATGGGCCCATTGCTTTACTATGGGAGCCTATGGCGGGAAAACAAACCAAGATGGTAGCCAAACCATTTATCCGACAGTCTCGAAAGTGGCATATTTGAATTCGGCACCCTGATAAGCATATATAAAGCAATTTCGCCATCAAAATACATCAAACACAAAAAAGCCAATATGACCAACAGACGCAAAATTTTGATTGGTTGATGGCGCCATGTTTTTCCCTTGAACAAACTTGAATGGAACTTGGTCTATAAGCATATTTACCAAATTTCAGGTCTATCCCTTCAGCGGTTCGGGAGTCGTTTTCGAGAAAACTAGGTCATCCAAGATGATTGCCAGGCAAATCATCCAATCAGGTTGCCTTGAACAAACTTGGGTCTACCGTTGCACTAGATGATGTGTTATGAGTTTTGAATCAATTCCTCCAGCGGTTTCGGAGAAGATTTTTTAGTGTTTCTAAAAATTGGATATTTTGGTCGGTGGCCATCTTGGATTTTGGCCGATAGGCTTCGTTTGAACAAACTTGGATCTCTATGCCCTAGGGATGCTTCCTGCCAAATATAATTGAAATCGGCCCAGTGGTTCTTGAGAAGTGGTTTAAATAAAAAGTTGACGGATGGGTGGACGATCGCCACGGCATAAGCTCACTTGGCCTTTCAGGCCAGGTGAGCTAATAAACCGCGGTAACGTGACAAGTCACCAAAACTGGGACTTGGAATTTCTAGAAAAAGTTGAAATAAATGATACAAAAATATCACAAAATTAGAACAATTTCATGCGACAAATTCTTACCATCCTACGTCTATGCTTAATGTATACCTTATATCCATCATCGCGGGAGTGAAATTATTAATTAGGACTGCCTACATATTGCGTATAGTTTAATAAACATCGTTTATTTCATCAAAATTTAACATAAAATGTCGTCGAGTAAAAATATAAATCCCGCTTCCGCTTATAGCCTCCCTTTGTAGGACGAGTTTAGGTCATTACCCGAGTAGCGCGAAGATGCCTGGGGAGATACTGCGCAATCCATATACATAGGACGGTAGCTTTGAGTAGCTACGATAGTAATGATGTAAACTCGTCCTATAGTGCAGTTTATAGTTGCTTTCAGAATGTACGCTTTACATTTAAGAGTAATCAACAGAACGTACAGTTCAAAATACAACAATCTAGAATGCTGGTGTGTTATTTATTTAATTAGGCATGACAAATCAAAAAGGAAAAATTAGTACACAGCCTGACATTGCTAAAAGAATTAAAAAGAATTATGTTCAGTGATTGTTGCCTAACACTCTGCAACTAAGTATATACTTGGTATTTCACAACAGACTCAGGGTCTGCAGCGAAAGAAAGAAAATTATATGGCGATTCGACGGAGTAACAAGCTGGTTTTCTCAATGACAAAGGTGTTACCTTGCTATTGTTAGTTGGTTTACCGTAGAGCTTTGTGTTTTGATTAGGACTTAGTGAACACATGCGTGAAGCGATCAAGAAAAAACACAATGGATACATGCGCGAATGGATTATAACTGCATTCTTTTACGGCTGAATGATGAGTTTTAAAATCTTAGTCTGCTCAATTTTTTTCACGATTTCAATTTTCTTTCAATTACACCGTAGAAAATCATGATTTTTGATTACATCGCGAAATCACGCAAGCCTAATGGGGGGGGGGGGCCTATGTTGTTAGCCAGGTGATTATGAGGATCACTGCACTATGCTGTAGTCCAGGTGATTATGGGGGGGGGGCGGGGGGCACACTCCATTACGATGTTAGCCAGCTGATTATGGTGCCACTGCACTATGCTTTAGTCCAAAGGATTATGGGGGGGGGGGGCACTCGACTATATTGTTAGCCAAGTGATCATGGGGGGGGGGGGGAAGGGAAACCACTCTGCTATGTTGTTAGTCAGGTGATTATGGGGGGGGGGGGGGACCAGTCCACTACGCTGTTAGCCAGGTGATTATGAGGCCACTGCACTATGCTTTAGTCCAGGTGATTATGGGGGCCACTCCACTACGTTGTTAGCCATGATTATGGGGGGCCACTCCACTATGTTCTTAGCCAGGTGATTATGGGGGCTACTGAACTATGCTTTAGTGCAGGTGATTATGGGGGCCACTCCACTACGTTGTTAGTCCAGGTGATTATGGGGGCCACTCCACTATGTTGTTAGTCCAGAGGATTATGGGGGCCACTACACTATGTTGCTAGCCAGGTGATTATAGGGGCCACGCCACTATGCTGCTAGGCCAGAGGATTATGGGGGCCACTGCACTATGTTGTTAGCCAGGTGATTATGGGGGCCACTGCGCTATGTTGTTAGTCCAGAGGATTATGGGGGCCACTGTACTATGCTTTAGTCCAGGGGATTATGGGGGCCACTGTGCTATGCTTTAGTCCAGAGCATTTTGTTCTAACCCATACTAGATTCTGCAGAATATACATATTAGAATTCTCAGCTTGTATCACTTAGCTAACTTTTTAATTCAGTCTTCAGCCAACTTCCGACAATTCCTTGCATGGTACAGGCCCAGCTTATTTACAAAAACCTTTTATCAGCGTAATTTTCAAGCCGTTATTATTCAATACATGCATTCGTTTAATGATACATAGCTATCCTAGCTTACCAGGAGGCTTGATAATTATGAATTGCTGACCATCTATCTGAACCCGTACCAATCTGATGTCAATATTCTATCTTTTATGGAGTCAATAGCAATAGCAAAGAAACTGGTGTACATTTTTCAACAATTTTGCTGGAAGATGTTGCTGTCTATGACAGCACCATCTCCAGTCAAATCTGTTGAGAAATGTACACCAGTTCATCTTTTAATTTAATTTGAAAATTATAAATTTTGACACCAGAGTGGTAAGGATTAAAGAACCACGCTTACTCAGGTGGTCATATGAAAAGTATCCCATAACCATCATGGACTCACTTCTGCATCTCTTCAACGTTGATCGTTTTCTTCTGTTCTCGTGTCAAGTGGAATAATCGGTGAAGAGCACACGCGTGAAACAGCTGATTACCTGACTTCCAAAATACCATCGCCAATTTGCTGTAGTAATTCGCCATCAGTACTGGTTTGGGGGTCTTCTTTGACAAGCTACAAAACATGAGCATGAGATGAGTTAACTGAATGTGTGATCACAAATACTACAGCAGGAGATAGAACACAGCCACAGAAAGTTCACATTACAAACATCAGTGACATATCTGAAACATGACAACAGAACAGCTCAGAAATAACGTAGGACGTTTCCCCCCAAAAATCATGGGAGTTGGAATTTTGAAAATTATGTAAATATATTGAACATAATTGCAGAAAGATATTTCTGAGCCATACGGTGCCTGATGAATCCTGTTTATCGAACAATCATGACGTCATAATTAACTTTAACTACGTCACATGTAGGTGGACGTCTTAATGAAATTATGTTATGAATGACGCGATTTAGTCAATCACAAATGCTTAATAGTACGTCAAGTTGTATGAATTGAATGTCTGCTGTTGAATATTTTGAAACAAATTTGACTGGTGGAGCTATTGCTGCCAATTGTAAATGCACAGATGACATAATGCAGACATATTACTGATGAACATCTTCCACTTTCATGACAGACCGTTTCATTCGTGTCATTTGCTTGTGACATCATCTAATAAGTGAAATATTTTGATTATGTCAGATATTTGAGTGACAGAACAGATCAGGATTTCATTACCGATTGCCAGCACACACAACATTCATCTCTGATTTCATTACAGATTGCCAGCACACACGACATTCACCTGATTTCATTACAGATTGCCAGCACACACGACATTCACCTCTGATTTCATTAGATTGCCAGCACACACGACATTCACCTCTGATTTCATTAGATTGCCAGCACACACGACATTCACCTCTGATTTCATTAGTTTGTCAGCACACACAACATTCATCTCTGATTTCATTACAGATTGCCAGCACACACAACATTCACCTCTGATTTCATTAGATTGCCAGCACACACGACATTCACCTCTGATTTCATTACAGATTGCCAGCACACACGACATTCACCTCTGACTTCATTAGATTGCCAGCACACACGACATTCACCTCTGATTTCATTAGATTGCCAGCACAGATGACATTCACCTCTCATTTCATTAGTTTGTCAGCACACACGACATTCACCTCTGATTTCATTAGATTGCTAGCACACATGACATTCACCTCTGATTTCATTAGATTGCCAGCACACACGACATTCACCTCCGATTTCATTACAGATTGCCAGCACACACAACATTCATCTCTGATTTCATTACAGATTGCCAGCACACATGACATTCACCTGATTTTTCTCTTCGATTTCTTTCAAGCTGGTATCTGCTTCAATCCGATCGTACTCTCTCTAAAACGGGACCTAAAAGACACACACAAATGCAATATCCCTAAATATTATCTAAACCACCAACACCATGACCATTCAAACAACACACAATATTGATACCTTATGTTCTAATAACTCCTCTAATTCCTACCTAATAAGTCCATGTATATCCTCGACGGCTTTGAAGGCCTCCTGCCAGAGGTCCATGTTAATCGCAGAATCGAGCTGCACCAGTCTGGTCTCGAGATGCATGGCTTGTGACTCTGGGTTATTGAGGTTAATTGCTGACTGCTGATGCTGGTACTTGTGTACATGTCCCAGGTGAATACGTAGCTGTACACAAGAGGTGGCAAGAGATGATCATTAACAATTAAACATGCTTAATGTTCAAGTTTCAAGAATGTGCACCTGCAGGTCAAGCGAAGAACATTATAAAAATTTAGCACTGGAATGATTTTGTTCGATAACAGAGCCAGTCATTCCAGTGATCAATTTTCAAAAATAGTCTTCACTTGGCCTGTTTTATTTCTTAACCAATGTTGACCCAACACCTAGTTAATACATGTACATATAACCACACTAGACAAACACTGTGTGCGCGTGCGTGTATATATATATATATATATATATATCTTCACTTGGCCTGTTTTATTTCTTAACCAATGTTGACCCAGCACATAGTTAATACATGTACATATACCCACACTAGACAAACACTGTGTGCGTGTGCGTGTATATATATATATATATATATATATATATATATATATATATCTTCACTTGGCCTGTTTTATTTCTTAACCAATGTTGACCCAGCACATAGTTAATACATGTACATATAACCACACTAGACAAACACTGTGTGTGTGTGCGTGCGTGCGTGCGTGCGTGTGTATATATATATATATATTTGGGAATTTGGTATTAACCAATTGCCCTACTCAAATTTCATCTCTCGTTCCTTTCTAGATGTGTCCTGCCCTACTTTAGATTTAAATACTGAAATACCATTTATTAATTAAAGCACTTAGTTGGTTGCTACCATATTTTACATTTATCAGTAGAGATTTCCAAAGTTCAGCTTAGGAAACATTTTATGGATTTAGATTTTAAGGGAGCTGTCACTGGTGAATATGGACCGGCTTTTACAGTTGCAAGTATGCTATGGAATGAGGGCCCGTATTCACGAAGAGTACCTAACTTACGCACCTGCATCTATGTAGAAGACACCACTATGTCATATTCACGAAGTGGTTGCACATCTAATGTAGGTGAAGAAAGACTTGATAATTTTTGGACTTTAGTACACTTTGTCATGTTTGTGAATACGACCTCTGATCCATTGACAAGTTCTAACTATGTCATCTATGCGAGAAACATGCGATGAATACGACCTCTGATCCATTGACAAGTTTTAACTGTCATCCATGCGAGAAACATGCGACTCCGATGAATGTGGAATGAATGTCATGTTTGTGAATACGACCTCCGATCCATTGACAAGTTTTAACTCTGTCATCTATGCGAGACACATGCGACTCTGATGAATGTGGAATGATTTGTAATGTTTGTGATTACGACCGCTGATCCATTGACAAGTTTTAACTCTGTCATCCATGCGAGAAACATGCGACTCCGATGAATGTGGAATGAACTGTCATGTTTGTGAATACGATCTCCGATCCATTGACAAGTTTTAACTCTGTCATCTATGCAAGAAACATGTGACTCTGATGAATGTGGAATGAACTGTCATGTTTGTGAATACGATCTCCGATCCATTGACAAGTTTTAACTCTGTCATCTATGCAAGAAACATGTGACTCTGATGAATGTGGAATGATTTGTCATGTTTCTGAATACGACCTCACATCTAGGGCTGCGCGATATACCGATACCATATTTAAAACCGATATCCCGCACTGACGGTTTCATAACCGATTATAAAAAATAAATATCGAAAAACCGAATATGAACATATTTTCGGTTTTTCGTATCAGGATTGTTAAAAATAAAAGATACTAACGAGCATGAAAAGCGTAATGAATAATAATGGCCAGACTTTCTATTAAGCTACGTTCGGGGCAACTAATAATTGAACGTGGCCCCAATTGCGCATATTGTGTAACTCCATGTAACTCGCTGCACGCCGAGAGAAATCAAGCAGCGAATTAATTTAATAAATATCCACTCGTCTTTTCTGATGGTCTCAGATAAATTTGCAATATAAAACACAATACTAACGCGGGAATTTGTCATTGAAATTTGTATCGGGGAAAACATTTCTAAACAACGGCATCCATTTTATTTACGTCACCGGCTAATTAACATAATGTAAAGTCGTCCCAACTCTAAATCGCCCGAATACATAAAAATCTCGCCAATAAATATAATGCTGAATACAGTTTGATGATTAGGATGTAATTTTAAATAAAATTATTACTCAAGCCGTTTTTAAAACGTTATCTTCTATACACAATATCATATTAACGTATGAAATTCGCGTTCGCAATATTACAGTTAATATTTTTTCCAAGGCATGATTTCGTCCTCGGGCCGAATTGGAAATGAAAGAGGAAAGGGAGATAATTACATCATAATAAATTACAATCACGTGATTAGGCTACGTCTTTTCGCAACCTGTTTTACTGATTTATGATTAATTTTGACAAAATAAACGATGTTTATTTAACTGTGCTTAATATTTAGGCGGTCTAATTAATAATTTCACTCCCGCGATGATGGATATTATAAGGTATATTAAGCTTTAAAGGCGTAAAACGTTACGACTGTATCAGAGCGTGAAAATACGTTCTGTTTTCGTGCTATTTTTTATCATTTAAATTTTTTGTTTCATGTCCATAAAACCGATATTCGGTTAAAACCGATATGAAAAGTCATATCGAAACCGATATGGCTGTAAGCCAAACCGCGCAGCCCTACTCACATCCATTAACAAGTTTTAACTCTGTCATCTATGCGAGAAACATGTGACTCTGATGAATGTGGAATGATTTGTCATGTTTGTGAATATGACCTCTGATCCATTGACAAGTTTTAATTCTGTCATCCATGCGAGAAATTTGCGACTCTGCCATCCATGCGAAAAACATGTGACTGTCATCCCTGCTAGAAACATGCGACTCTGATGATTATGGAATGATTTCGTGGAAATGAAATGCTCAGTTGTCAAAATTTATGTCAATTCACAAATTCTCAAAATATATGCACAGTAAAATGATTGTGTTGAGGACATGTATTACTTAAATATCTGGTCTATTAACAATAGATATATCGCTGACAGTTTTGAACATGACCTAGGTGAAGGCTGCAAGACATAGATGATTACTAACACTTAAATGGTCACGCCATCCAAAACTGGCCTAAGAGGCCACCTTGAGTTTGATGCCTAATATGGTGGTTCCCTAAGGCAGGTGGTTCTCACCATAATGCTTTAATGGTCAGAATCAGTCAAGAAAATCAAAATATTGTGTTTATTGAACAGGGGTCAAATACGGTTGCTCAAATGCAAAAACGTGATTTTTATTTCTTTCAAATACAAATATGCCATTCTCAATTTTAACAAATACAAATATCATCTTTCAAATACAAAAATAATAAATATATCACATACAGACACATTATTAAAACATTGTCTACATTTCAATCACGTCTCGCATATATATTAAGCGATGTTTTTGTCAGACCAGACCACATGTGGTTCAGCTGTTTGTCAACAAAATCTTTCTTCATTTAAATAATTTTAATATATGATGTGTTTTCTTAAATTGTTCAAGCTAGTATTACATACACTCTGTGGTTTGAATCTATTCCCATAATACGCTTGGGATCCAGTTCATTCTGAATATTTAGGATCATGCTTTGTGAGCTAAATATGAAATATGATGAATACTTTGAGAATAATTAGACTGAAATGTGTTGCTGCCTAAAGCATCAACCACTATCTGTTAAATTATTTAAATAAAATGTAGTGGCTATACTACATGGATACTTACACACTCTTGCAAATACCAGATATGTATCAGATTTGGAGGCGTCTTGTAATTGTCTCTATTCTAGCAACCATAACGAGGACAGATGAAAATATTTCGAAAATAATTTGACTGAAAGTTGTTGCTACTTTTGGCAGCAATAGCTTCTGGTCCAATTGGATTCATTGTATTCTACATATCTCTTTCAGCCAATTCCTTGCAAGGAACTTATTGTATCTGGTGTTTAAAGTGTTACTAGTTAAAGTGACATCCTCGATGCCAACTGCTTCATAGAAGAGAGAAAATGAGATCTTGATCAATCTGTTTCATTGTTTAGAATCACACGCAGGGGGCAAAATGTTTACTCTTCCACTCATTTTCTTATTGTATCTGGTGTTTAGTGTTACTAGTTAAAGTGACATCCTCGATGCCAACTGCTTCATAGAAGAGAGAAAATGAGATCTTGATCAATCTGTTTCATTGTTTAGAATCACACGCAGGGGGCAAAATGTTCACTCTTCCACTCATTTTAAGCCCTCAAATTGCTATGGATGACCTCAATTTTGGGTGAGGTCATCTATGGATGAATTCACTTCCCGGAAATTTGCATTACTTTTTATCAAAGGATGACCTCAGTTCAGTTTGGATGACCTCATTAAATGTGAGATCATTGCCATGGATGACTTCAAATTTTCAAACATTCTGACCCCTGATCACATATATGACATGTATCAAGCTGGTATGCTTAAATATATATCTTGATGATATTTAGTATGTAGATATTTGATCGTATTTGACCAAATACACCAAATATGGTGAGCAAATACAAATAGTTTTTTTTTACAAAACGGCAAATACAAATGCACAAAATTAGTGTATTTAAATACAAATACGTATTTGACCCCAGCCCTGTAATTGAATCTCCTTTTGCATGACAAGAGAAGACTTTTTAAAAATTTACCATTGGAATGACCGGCTAGTTTACCACGCTAGTCATTCCAGTCGTAAATTTTCAAAAATATTCTTCTCTTGTCATGCTAATGTACATTCTTGCACAGGTTATTCTTCATCAAAGTGCTAAGCAAAAACAATGAATCTTGAGCAATTCACCTGTATTAACAAACATCCTGTGTATAAAGTAAGGTTTTTTCCATAAGGTGGTCACATTGGACAGGTTAATATTACACTATCACATGTAATAAGAACAAATAGTATCAGTAATACTTACATTATCACACAATTTACGGAACTCAGTTTTTCTGGCATACTTCAGACAAAACTTGAAAGCTGAAACAAAAATTATTATTAAACAGAAATTATGCATACATGTACTTACGCTTTTTCGAAGAACTGGCAATTAACAAAGATATTGGAGTCTGAAAAATATGCATACATGTAGGACGGGAGCAGAGAGCCCAACTCTTTAACACTCGAGCCAGGCCAAAAACGACTTCAGCAATGGTCTTGAGAAATGACCCTTTGCAGACAAAGGCAATTTTTGAACATTTAACATTCGAATGCGTGGCTTGAGAAGAGCCAGTCATTCCTGTGTTAAATTTTAAAAAATCCTCTTCTCTTCGTTAGCATATACTTCTGTACATACTAAGTAATTTTAAGCTTATAATTTTAATGATAAGAAACTGGAGTAATTTTGAAGAAAGCTATGTTGATAGAATGTTTCTGTCTATAGTCTAAGTCAATAACAACATCATTTAGCAACTCAGTTCAGAAAGACACCAGTGTCTATTATGCATTGTAATGTTCCATTTGGTCGAGGTATTATTATTATTATTATTATTACTATTATTATTATTATTATTATTATCATCACGTATTGCTTAACCCTTTAACGGTTGAATTTGTTGTAAAAATTTACAATTTTTTCATAGAAAATGTCCATCTGCAGACCAAGAAGACTATTTTTGAAGACTACCACTGGAATGACTGGCTGGGTTATCGAGCCAGTCATTCGTGGCAAATTTTCAAAAATAGTCTTCTCTTGGTCTGCAAATGGACATTTTGCAAGTCTACTTGAGCTGTTTTTGGATGGTATAACCATTAAAGGGTTAATATATACAAGTTGTTACTAACTCAATGTGTTGGTTAGTCCATAAATAAATGCAGTGTTACTACTAGTAATGCTATATTTTCTTTTCGGTCTACTGACTAGTTAGGTGTTAATATCAAGTGATGGACAGTTGTACCTTGCTGCGCGATATCTTGATATAGAGATTCCACACGTGAGTTGTTTCTCAGCAGATCCAGACACTGACGATACGACTCCCAGAGGAACTTAACCCAGGGCGTGAGGATGGCACGGTCAGCACGATCCTGCGTGTCCTCACCACTGACCGCCTTCAACAGGATACTATGAACACAAGCACAGGCGACATCACCCCTCGGATATAACGCAACATGGTTAAAAAATAAAATAAAATGTGCTGTTGAATAGTTTGAACATAATTGGATTGGAAGACATTGCTGCTGTCTTAGACACACTGCTGCCTTAGTAACCATTTAACCCTCGAATTTCTTCACGGAAATTTATATTTTCTCATAAAATATAAATGTGGGTCCATTTGCATACCAAGAGATGACTATTTTTTTTTAATTTACCACTCGGCTGACCGGCTCGGTTATTGATCCAGTCTTTCCAGTGTTAAATTTTAAAAAAAATTCTCTTCTCATGGTCTGGCACATTTCTCCAGACCACTGCAGAAGGCATTTTTGACTGATACGAGTGTTAAAGTGTTATGCTAAGTGGATGCATCTCTCGGGCGTTCAAGCACTTGTCCTCATAAACTGCAGTGCAGTTGCTTCATCCTAGGATTATAGCTATTCACCTTATTCCGAGCAGTGTTTCTCAGGGCATCTAAATTTTAGAGGTCCCAGGGACCCCACACACCTAGAAATCTAGGGGGTCCCAACCTGAAATCTGGGGTTCCCAAACTGAAATCTGTCTCCCATGCAGGTTTTCTCATCCATGCTAAAATCAGAGAGTACCATGGGTGTACAGCCATGATAGATATTGTGGGTATGCTTGTGGAAAAACCTATTAAATTAATTCCCATTTAACACTTATACAAGATTTGCAGGGGTCATATGGGACCCCCTACCAGAACTTTTGGGGGTCCCAAGTTGTATTTTGGGGGGTCTATACCCGCAAAAGGGCCCTTATGAGAAGGCCTGATTTAAAGACAATTATCTGACATGTAACACCCTATATAGATATGTAATTCCAGAGAATCGCTTTAGAAGCAGGCTGTAATAATCGATAAAACATTTAGACTCAAAACATTTATTTGTAATTGTATCTCACTCTTTCTATTTTCTAATTATCAACATGCAGAGACAAAATACAATACGAGTGTGTTAAAATAAGTTTGCTACAATGTATCATTTTTTGCAAAATATGTATTCTCATAAAGAACAAGTTCTCAAGAGCAGCAAAATCCCTCAATTTGCATCAGCAATGGACCTTTTCATTTTTAGCTATGCCCCGCCCATCTCAAGATAAGCTCCACCCACAGCTCCCTCAATTTCTAGAAAACTAAACAGGTAAGCTATTGAATATTTTGGAACTAATTTGGCTGGGCGCATGTTAATTAACCCTCTGGGCCCTGCCAAGATTTTACAAAAACACACTCACAGCCCTACAGCCAAAAGCTAGAAAACTTGCTTAGAACCCTAGCCTCTCGGGCCCCAACCAAGATTTTACAAAAACACGCTCACAGCCCTACAGACAAAAGCTAGAAAACCTGCTTAGAACCCTAGCCTCTCTGGGCCCTGCCAAGACTTTACAAAAACACACTCACAGCCCTACAGCCAAAAGCTAGAAAACTTGCTTAGAACCCTAGCCTCTCTGGCCCCTACCAAGATTTTACAAAAACACCTAACTGGTCTGTAGTGCTGATAGAGTTACGGGTGAGCACTAACTTAGATTGTCTTAATCTATGTACCTTTCAGGTGAGTCGGGCTGATCCAAATCATCAATGTCTAACACTGACTGATGCGACGCCTCACGCGCTTCCTCGGTTTTATGCTCAGCCATTGCGATGTATTTTCGCACAACATCAACCAAGGAGCCAATGTTCACCTGGAAATAACCAGCTTAATCTATGTACAGTGCAGCTCAGAAATAACTTACCATGTTTCCAAACCATACAATTATGAACACAATGTAGGAAATGTATTTAAGCGGGTTACGGTCAAGTCAGACAAAACCCGCCTCTGCTATGGTTTTGTGGAATGTGCATTTACAGGACAAGAGAATGGAATTAAAAAAAATTTACCACTGGAATGACTGGCTCGGTAACTAGTCATCCCAGTGAGCCATTCAGTCCAGTGATAACTTTTCAAAAGTTGTATTCGCTTGGCTTGTAAATGAACATTCAATGAACAAATATTTAAATTTTCTTAACCAAAATTGAAATTTAAAGGGATAATTTGAATGGAAGCTATTGTTGCCTTAGTATTATTTTGTTTTTGAAATATATTTCTAAGTTGTGTTATATTGATCGATAAATACAACATAAATCCCAGAATATTACTTAATTTACGTGCACCCTATCTCCTAGTCAAAGACTGTCATCCCATCTCCTAGTCAAAGACTGTCACCCCTCTCCTAGTCAAAGACTGTCACCCCCTCTCCTAGTTAAATACTGTCACCCCCATCTAGTCACAGCCTGTCACCCCCATCTCCTCATCAAAGACTGTCACTCCCTCTCCTAGTCAAAGACTGTCACCCATCTCCTAGTCAAAGACTGTCAGTCACCCCATCACCTAGTCAAAGACTGTCAGTGACCCCATCTCCTAGTCAAAGACTGTCAGTCACCCCATCTCCTAGTCAGACTGTCAGTCATCCCATCTCCTAGTCAAAGACTGTCAACCCCATCTCCTAGTCAGACTGTCACCCCATCTCCTAGTCAGACTGTCACCCCATGTCCTAGTCAGACTGTCACCCCATCTCCTAGTCAGATTGTCACCCCATCTCCTAGTCAAAGACTGTTCCTAAAACTGACACGCTGTGTTGACATACTCTAAACAATATCAGTATATAAAGTTCATGGTGGGACACATGTATACATGTCCATTGTCGGTAGTCATAGATGTCCTCGTTAAGACTCAATGTACTGATATATCCTGCGTAGAGAATCAGGAGCATCACATATTCAACTTCCAAGATAAGGCATGTAAACAAAAGGTATTTTAAAAGCAGATTTCAAGATAAAGCGGGTAAACATCTTTAGGCATTTAAGCACATTTCAAGATAAAGCAGGTAAACAAAGGTAAACGTAAGATTTCAAGATAAAGCAGGTAAACAAAGGTAAACGTAAGATTTCAAGATAAAGCAGGTAAACAAAGGTAAATGTAAGATTTCAAGATAAAGCAGGTAAACAAAGGTAAATGTAAGATTTCGAGATAAAGCAGGTAAACAAAGGAATAAACAGCGCTTGGTAGCAAAATAGGAAGTTGGCTAGAGACTGAATAGCTTAGCAGCTTATGAGGAATACATGTATTTATATGATGAGATATCACACCTGTTGGCAGATAAACTTGTACTGATACAGGCCTTCTTTGGCAATGTGGCTTTTCCGCAGTGCGACGCACAACTCCAGATACTTCTCCATGATAGGCTCGTGAATCTTCTGCCATGTCCGATGCTTTTTGCTCTTGATAACATCATAGAGTGCATCCAACGCACGCTGCTGCTTCCCGACATCAATCAGCTCTGCAAAATAGAGTTAACTAGATCAGTAATACTTTCCACGAGGAAGATTAACAAAGGTCATGACCTCCAAGAATCAAAATCACATGTACATAGTGGCTTTGAGGTAATTAATACAGTTAGTGCTACGCTACATACTACCATAAATCAGTCACTATTATCCATTACTAAATTTGACATAACAGTTTATCTGTGCACAATAATGACAACATTCCTAAATAATTACCAATGAACTTTTCTAGCTTAACCATCCATCATATGACGTTATAATCAACTATGTGACGTGTAGGATGACGTTATAATCAAGTACATCATGAATGACGCTATTTAGACCGTCTTAAATGCTATTTTCGCTTAATTGAAGCCTATGCTCTAATAGAAGCCCACCACCTAACTTTCACATATGAGCTCCAATGATTTCTTAGCAGTTTCAAAACGGCAAAACTCTGTATTAGAAGTCCACCCCCTAACTCAGGAGATTGTATGGGAAAATTTTTTTTAAGAGCAAAGTTGTAAGAATAGCGTGTATAATAATAACAATCGTGTCACAGGATGTGTCTACTTCAGACCGATCTCTGCCCTGATACATTTCCGGCCCCTCTAGAAGTCAATACAGGCCTCGGATTTGTAAATCTCGACCACCTATTAGATTAATACGAATAGTAGGCCATGTATGTTCAAGATATAATAAAGTTTATTCCACACTTTTATTGTCAAAATGCACGTAAAACAGTCTTGGTGTGATTAAATATCTTCCTTATAAATATATTTTATAACCAAATTTATGTACCAAACAAGTACGGGAGAAAATGTGCATCAATTTTAAAACCGCTGATCAACATTAAATGATCCAAATTGAATTATTACCAACGACAATATAGCAGGCTTCTTAAGTTGGCTAGCCAGCAGCTCTTTTGCGATGGGAGGGCGCATGTTCTCGCGAGATATACGCTAACGGGAGTTTATCAAACGGGTACCCGTTATTCAGATCAGTGTAACACTCAGTTCCTATCGCGCAATGATAATATATAGAAATTCCCAAGCTCACCCGATTCCAGAATATTTATATCCGAGTACTCACTCTAAAATAAACTCTTTAATTAGAGGTGAATCACATGATTTGTATTTTTTCGCGACGCCATTTTATATCAAATTGTGGATTAATTTTGATGTAATAAACGACCTTTATTAAAGGATACGCAATAATTATACGCTCAAATCAAATAATTTCACATCCCGGTGATGTTTTGAGGTATACATTAAACATAGGCATAGGCGGTGGGAATTTTTACGGGAGAAAATGCATTGAATTTCCGTTTTATCAGTTTAAGAAAACTTTTTTGGGAAAACTCTAATATAAGCGCACCCCCTTTTTCCCAGAGATGTTGGGATGGAAACTGAACCTCTTTTCCTAATAGAGGCCTAGGCTTCAATTAAGCGAAATATGGTAGTCTGACACATTGTACGAATTGTATAAATTTACTATTTAATAAACATTCTGTCGAGTATTTGGAAACTAATTTGACTGGGCATCCAGTCAAATTAGTTTCCAAATATGCAACAGCTTACATGTACCTGTATGTTTTCTGGAAACTGGTGAGCTAAGCTAGAGATGGGTGGGACATAGCTAAAACTGGAAAGGTGCATTGTTGTGTACACCACTCTAGGTCGAATTGAAAGAAATTATGCCATACGCATTAGAGCTGGGTGGTTTCCCGATAATATCGGGAATACCGTGATATTATCGTTAGCGTCTCATTTATAATTACCGTCAATACCATCAGTTGTATTTTTCATAAAATAAAACAGCATTTTGCTATGGCCTCTAGCCTCTTCTCTCTGAGGTGCAGCCACATCCTTCCCGATGTTTGATGTTTCCAGTTCTGGTGTCATACACATGTAGTATTTTAAATACTTCAATCATATCCCCTCTGATTCTACGGAATGCTAGTGTTGGTAACTTGAGCCTTCTGAGCCTTTCCTCATAAGTCCGTTCCTTCCAGCCCATTGTTTGGTAGCTCGTCTATGCACATTCTCTAGCAGCGTTATCTGGGACTTTTTGAAAGGACTCCACACAGATGCTGCATAATCCAAGTGACTCCTTACCATAGCTTTGTATAGCTGTACGAAGGGCTTTTCATTTAGATTTAAGTATGCTCGTGTGATGATGGCAAACACGCTCCTTGCTTTGTTTAATTACACTCACTGGTGTGCCTCTCAAAATTAAATCCCTCATCGATTATTAAGCCGATGTCCGTTTCTTCCTTAGACTGATGGATATTATGGCTTCTTCCATCTGCAGTAATGTGATACTTTTGTGGTTCACTCTGCTTATTTCCAAAACTTATACTGATACACTTATCTGGATGGAACTGAAGCAGCCATGTATTAGACCACGCAGCTAGTGCGTCCAGATCTGTCAGCAGGGCCGAAGTCCTCATCTTTTAGAATCGTACGGAAGATTTTAGTGTCATCTGCAAATAAGTCTGAGTGCTCCTTCTGGTAGATCATTAATGTATATCACGAAGAGCAGAGGGCTTAGCACACTGACTTGTGTAAGAGTAATGATTTTCTGCCCCGTAAAAATGTAAATTCTGCTTTAGAAAACAGCAAATTCTGCTTCGTCACCGGTTTCACTGTTTTCAGCTTTCGAACAATAATCTGCCTAATTGATAGTCATAGATCCATGAACATTTGACAATTCATGTCTATATCAAGAGGATACAAAATATTCATAACTAGATTCACACTCTGCCTTGCAATTTGGAATAGCGGTAAGAAGACTATCTCTGGCACATAGATGTACATGTATTGCTCTTCTTCAATTTGATGGATGAATTTTCATAATTTCTGGTACAGATAGAATTTTATTTAGAAGAAAATGTTAATTTTTGTTGAGTTCTGCTTCAAATGGCAGATTCTGCTTCAGTATGTCAATTCTGCTTACGAAGCGAAATTTCTGCCGAAGCAGAAAATCATCACCCCTACTTGTGGTATTCCACTGGTGATGTCCATCCAATTTGATCCTTCTCCATTTATGGTGACCTGCTGTTTTCTATCATTGAGAAATTCCTAATCCACCCATGAATTGGGTTGCCTATGTTATAAGCCTTTATTTTATCCAAAAGCCTCCCGTATCGCACTGTATTGAATGCCTTTTTAAAGTCCAAATAGATGGCATTCACTGTGTGACCCTCATCTATCGTCTTTGTCCATTTGTCAAAGACATGTAGAAGCTAGTGTTGTGGATCTTTCGCTAATAATGCCGAATTGCTTTGGAGTAAAGGTCCCGTTTTCTAGAAGATAGGTCATTATATGGTCTCTCACTATACCATTTAATAGTTTGCAGAGGATACTTGTTAGACTCACCGGTCTATAGGTTGATAAATGTTTGCTAGAGGTGCAGCCAGGGGTTCTGCCAATTCCCGGAGTACCCGGGGACTTATTCCATCTGGTCCTGGTAATTTACAGATGTTTAGCATCTTTAATGCCTTCGCCACCAGTTCCGCAATTACATGACGCAGCATCATCACATTACCTAATTTGCATTATTCGGTTTTAGACCTCTCTCCACCTGGTTCAATTTTGTGAAGACACTCGAAAACAACTTTGCCAAAACATCTGCTTTTCCCTTATCATTTACCGTCAAGGGTGACTTCTTGTCATCTGGGTTGGTATATAGGTCTGATATCCTCTCCTTAGTAGTACACCTGGATTTAGTGTATTTCAGATGGCTTTAGGATTTTGTTTCGCCTGTTTGGCTAAGTTTTCCTCAAATGTCTTAGTCATTATTCTTGTTAAATTTCTTACTTTGTTCCTCAGTCTGCAGAATTCTTGATACTTTTCACCACCCTTCGTTTCCATGTAACGTTTGGTTATCATCTTTCTGGGTATGAATTCATCTTCTAGCTTCTGCAATGTGTTCCTGAATATCCTTAACATGATAACATCTCCTCTACATCATCCACACAGTCACTAAATTTTTCTGCCCAGTTTACTTGGTTCAGTCTTATCTTCATACCCGAGAAATCTGCCTTCTCATAATACACCTTTTCCCTAGGCCTACTGTTCGAATCTATGTAATACGTTAAATGATAGTAGTAAATGGTCAATCTTCCCAATGGGACTCGGGTGCTCAATTTCCCCAACCATTCCTTCCTCATTTGTGAGCACTAGGTCCAGCTGATATGGCTCTACCAATCCTCCCTCGAGTCACTTCCTTTACACATTGGATACGTAGGAATCCCGAACACCTTCCAGAAACACCATTTCCTGACCCGATCTTCATCACCAGTATTCCCAATCTATGCCTGGATAATAGAGGTCACCCATTAACCCTCGAATTTGTTCAAGAAAATTTCTATATTCTCATATAAAATGTCCATTTGTAGACCAAGTCTATTTTTGTGAAAATTTACCCTTGGAATGACTGGCTCGATTATCGAGCCAGTCATTCCAGTGGTAAATTTTCAAAAATAGTCTTCTCTTGGTCTGCAAATGGATATTTCTCACGACCACTGCAGAAGCCGTTTTGACTGATATGAGTGCTAAAGGGTTAAGAGAACATGGCATTAGTTTCTTTTATCAATTCGAGTAGCTTAGCATTGTTCCCCTCGGTTCCACTGCCACTACGATATAGTATACACCCTACTAGACAAAATGCTAGAAGTTCGTCACCCTTTTCCAATTTAATCTCCACAAATACAGATTCGCTAAAAGTTGATGACGGTATGTATGGAGATGCTGGCAGTGAGTTGTGAAAATATAGTGCAATTCCACAGCCAATATTATTTACATTTTTCTGAAATAGCTCGTAATCTTCGATTGCAATTTCTGCTGGGGTAATTGTTGATCTTAAATTTTTTGGCTTTATCTCCGTTATCACAATTATTTTGGGCTGCTTCAGTTTTACCAATAATTTAAGATCCTCTAATTTGTTGACGATTTACAATTACTTGGATACTTGGTCGGTTAGCTGTCTTCGCCAAAGGGTACAGCTGTTTTCTTTTGAAGACTTCCATAGTAGGTGCGCATACGAGATTCTGGTAGATTATTCCAGTTCTCAACTACTCTGGATGGAAAGAAATTTTTAGCTAGATCTGTGTTGCATCGTTGTTTAAAAAGTTTGAACGAACGCCCTCGTAGGTCCCTGAGAGGTCGCTCGAAGTGTTGCTGCATCTGTGGCATAATAGTCATTAAAGTATCTGTATTTGTATGTTTCGATGAGATCTGTACGTCTTCTTGTCCTCTAGCGTAGTGGTAAGAATTTCGTTGCACAGTTTCTGCACCCTTTTCTAATGCTAGTTTATCTTTGACCAGATGTGGATTCCAAACTATAGATCTGTATTCTAGTGACGGTCTAATGATGGATGTGGATAATACAGTGACTATATTTGAGGGTCTGTTGTTGAAGCCGCTTTTGATCATTCCGATTTTCTGCTTGGCTTTGTTAACTCTGGTTGTAATATGTGGTGATCAGGGTTGGGGTAAATTCCGATTGGAACTAGAATTGATGCGTCAATTCCAATTTAATTCCAGATTTGGAATTGATAAATCTAAGGACTTCGGAATTGGAATTGATCAATTTTAAGACACCTGAAACACCTTTGTAACAGGGTTTCCTTTCTATGAAACCATGATATCTTTGAAATCACTTTAGTTTAGATGAGTTCAAATGTATTTCTTCCCCAAATAACCAAATTATGCTCAAGGTATTCATCAGGAGGTTAGCAATAGTAAAGTAATAACTATCATCTGTGTGGAATGAAATGAGTCAAGATACATGTAAATACATTACAAGATAATTGCCCCTGTAATTATAAGGTCTGCAGACCTAACAAAGGGAGGGTTGAACACCACTCTGTGAAACCTATTTCAGCATTTAAAACACAGATGCCTGAACCAGAGGTGTTATTCAAACATGCATGGTGAACTACAGAATTCGGTTTATACTGTGTTATACATTTTCTCTCAAGTATAACTCTTAATACTGAATTCCTAGACATATTGGTTGAAATCAGATTCCCTTAGATCCAGATGAGCTTTAAATAAAATCCACTTCATATTCATAAAATTAGATGAGTGAGCCAGTCATTGCAATGGTAAATTTAAAAAAAGCTCTCTTAAAGTTCTCATCTATTCATAAAAGATACATATCCTAGCTAAATTTAGGATTATTTGTTACTTTATGGACACTTTAACCAACTAGGAGTTAGCCACCATTTTAGCTAGCTATTTGCAGGCGCCATTATCAGCGCTCCAGATAAGGCGTGTACAACGTTACAAGCGTACTGTATGCATAGAAATCATCCATGTACGCACATATTTAAATATTCACACGTACCACGTATTCCTCATGTAAATACAGTACGCATCAGTGTATTAAACTGCCCATACTGGCCTGTTGCGATTATCAAATAAAACCTACTGAATTACACGAAGGGGAATCAACACACTAGTCACATATTATGACATACCTATGATATAAGCAGCCGATACTACTATCACTAAACGGTATGATCTCCATCTCCGCAAGAGGGTATTCTTTTCTTTATTACAAGACCTTTTCGTTACATATGTGCACCTATTGACATGTCAATGAAAAAAATTCAAACGACAGTATTTTCGTACATATTGCCCAATGAGCTAAAATATCCCCGCAACTTAGTTGTTCAAGACATAATTTAGTTGGAAATAGGATTACAGGCATAAATTTTACAATAGCCGTCATAACCGTGATAAGATCGGACCCAGACCATAATCGACCGCAACAATATAATCCAAGTTTCACAAACTCTGAATCTCCAGGATGGCATGTCTTCTATGGCATTTGTAATTAAGGATAACATATGAGTGGAGATGGAAGATTTTTCAATTGTGAATATTTCATTAGATACACCTTTAAATATGAAATTTACAACATTTTCCGTAGGCATTAATCTGCCAATAACAACTGCAAGTTTTCTTCACCTGATTGAGTTTACAGGCAAATATTAAAAGATTTGCTCTCTTATTACAGATATTACAATATAGCGCTTCTAACCGGGGATTATATTTTTAGTAAGACACTTGCAAAGATTGCAATAACCTGTGTTGTCAGCGCTTCTATACTGTAGTCCCGTCCCATCTTAATCAAATAGGAAGCAAAAAACTGAAATTTCCCTTCTAAGTAAAGAAATACTCTGAAAATGTGGAGTGATAACACTTTTCCTTCTATTTTATATATGTCAATGATACATGTATGTTATAGTTGAAGCTCTGCTAATTATTTTGAAAATGATATGACTAAATTCTGTAAGTGATTAATTGCTATCTGTAATTTATTTCAGTTAAACTAGCTTCAAAACTTACCTCATTTGAAACAAATTTTAGAATTCAGAATGACAAGTATGGGTCATTCCATACCAAATCACCCAGAATATAAAAATCTTCCCGGGTGACCATCTCTGATTTTTATTAAATTTCACCCAGATGCACATACATGGAAATGATGCCTGCACGCAAAATTTCATTGCAAAATTCTAATTAGTTTTGATGTTATGGTTGATTGATTTTAGGGGGCGTGGCACTTTTTTTGCACTCGCAAATCCAGTGCGTGGTTTGGAATGATAACACTGATAACTTTCTTAATATTGAAGATATTAAGCTGAAATTTGCTGTGCCACCTAATTGATGCATGAAGAGTCTGGAACTGACCACATTTCCTGGGTATCTCTGCCACTTCCAGAGGTGGAGGACTCGAAAGTTGGGCGTTTATCCATTCAAAAACAATTTTTATCAGATTTCAGTGAACCAGTACTACCTGACTCTTTATCACAAACACTAAATGTAAGTTTATCAAAGCGCTCGACTGCCAAAATAAAATGTGCCGTTATGCTGGTCGCACGCATTAATAGCAAGAACAATCCAGATTGAAGATAGTGCGCCCCAAGTCTCAAACAGCGGGTTATAGTTAGCGAGTCGACCACACCTTTTGACCGATATTTCCGTGAATGATATTACGTCAATAAAGTGACCTAATAAAATCGTGAAACTAAACAGTCGCAATAGCCATGTTTTTCTTCTCTAAATCAGGAAGCCGGTTTATTTATTTTACCTATATTTACCGTTGATTGGAGATGGCAGTGAAAGGGAAATGGGAAAAATTGTTTTAATTTCATGGCATGCCCCAAGCTCAGATGACGGTATACTGTGGTACCGCGGTATTTTTTCATGGTACTGATACCGTCATGTAAATATCAATACCGCCCAGCTCTACTTGGATGTTGAGGTGAACTTGTCGAAATACTTCCAGAAAGAGAGAGGACTGGGCGGTGGTCACTTCCTCCTAACTGCGATCCGACCACTCTACTGAGGTTTCTGTGAATGTCATCTGTACAAAATGCCAAGTCCGGCGTTGGTGTCGAGAAAATCACTATGATTTGTTGTGTTTTCTTGCACAACTCAAAGTTGTTAATGCCCATAAATCAGATTCAACCACCACATTTAATTGTAAACACAATCCCCAAATCATCCTTAGTATTCCATTTGATCTAATTTACAAGTTTACAAGCCCGATGTTAGTCGCCTTGTTTGGCCTACAAAGTGCAAAAATACCTGCCATGTTTCTGTCTGTTGTGCTAAACATCAGTGTGACGTGTCAGTATTTGATCGGATAACAGCGGAATCTCCCTCTAGAAGAACTCACGCTTGGGGGTCATTCCATATAAGGACCAAAATTTTTGAAATCCGTCAAGTCATAGTTTCAGATTTCCTTCAAACTTTGTCAGAGTAAGCATATGTATGTATTAACAGGAAATTCCAAGTATTATAGTGAAAGGTCAAATACTTTTTGAAAACTGGCCTATCCAATACCCCCTGCCTAAAATTGACAAAAATTTGTAACAAAATTTCTATGTTTGAGGCTTCATATCTCACCGACTACAGTGCTCTCATAATACTAGGTCTTTTTATTTTAACAGTCTGGTCACCATAGTTCGAGAAAATCACAAGCATTTTGTGCTGACCTGTTTTAGGCATGTATTAGGGGGCGTCAAAAATGCCAAAAAATGTGATTTTTCATATTTTAATCCAAATTTGGTGATGCCGTAAAATGTATTTGTATTTGGTTTACACAAATGATTTCTATCCTGTTAACTAGAGCTACTACTTTAGTGATATTTATTACCTAATGGCAAGATATGCTCCGCAAAAATTTTGTGGGAGCCATACCCCCACCCCTGTTCGCCAAAATGGGGTGACTTCATAACACCTTTTTTTAAAATAACCCCTTTCAATTTTTTAAATATTTTGGTGAATGTTATATATATGGTCAATGGTTACAGGGCCAAAAGGTTCACTCTTACATTTGTTTCCTTTTAGAGCTATGGCAAATACAAAATCTGATATTTTTTCAAAAACTTGTATGATATTCGATTTTGGGGGGGGGGGGGTTAATAATTTTAAAAGTATACACTCTAGAAGTATGAAACAAGAGATGTAGCGCGTTTCCATGCCTTATTAAAAGAAACAACCATCATTTCCCTTTTACAAAATAGATAAACATGGATTTTAGAGATGTCAAAACCTACTTTGTTAAAATTTGACATTTTTGTGGGTAAACTACAAGTCATTATTCAACAACATTTTCAATGGGAATAACATATTGCTTGGAGAATATTTAAAAAACAATTTGATTATAAGTTGTTGCTGACTTAGCCATCAATAATTTTCAGTCAAATCATTTTCAAAATATACACCAGGTACAGAGTTTGTCCTGTAAGCTGGTCGAGCTGCAACAGCTCATCACTCAGTCTTGAGTTATCCAGTGTTAATAAAGACTGAGAGATTTCATATCTAGAGAAAATAACTCAACCTTCAGAGCTTTGTATATAATTAGGTCAACTGCTGTAATAGACATAGGTAGTGAGGTGATATTGATTAGTCACATGGTCTCAGTTTTTCTCAGAGATCTGCATGCAAGTATTGCTATCAACAAGAGTTCAGTCAAGCATTTTAAGTGATCAAGATTAGGCAGCATGACCAGTGAAAGTGTTTAATAATTACTGCTTTGAAACATTGACATTGTTGCTGATACACAAATGTTTAGATATTTACTTTAGAAATTTAATAATTCACTATACATTTTAATGATAAATTAGGCCTTTTAATTTGAAAAGTGTAAACTTTGACTAGGACACGTTGCACAATGGCTGAATTACCAGAGACATTTTGTTCAGTTGGACGTCTCACTAATGATAAATGTCATAAGTTTACGGATAAATGCTCTGTAAATGATGTTGTACAATTGACGGCTACAGATAAAACACTTGTTGCAATGAGAAGCGGCCAGAGTGAGGATAGTTTAGAAACAGTGTGCTGTTGCCACAAGAAACACTATCTGCATATATTCCCGATGATGAAGCAGAACACTTCATGTTGTGATCCCCTAAAAGTTCACAAAAAGCTTATTAAAAAGGGACTAGTTAATATAGATCAAGAAATTGTGGCATTAATACAGTCGAAAAATAGAGAGAGAAAACAACCTGGCCAAAAGATTTGCCATCATTGTTTGCAGAAAATTAATAACCTGACAGATTGTAGTGACAGTGAACCGGAATCAATGGCCATAGCAGATACTTTGTATAGTAATGCTGAATGCCTCAACTCTAGTTTCTCAGCAGTTAGAGTTTCTCCCCTAAAGAGTGTCCATTCAGAAAGGAAAGTATCATATGGTAAACGAAAAATCAAACAAATGGCAGAAGCAACAACAAGTCACGTAGCATCCCACCTAGGTTTTCCACCTAATAAATTAGTTGCTGACACTTCACAAACTGAATGTACATGTGATTCTAAGTTAGATGTGGACTACTTGGTATCGAACATGAATGAAAAACTGTCTGTGTCATCACGAAATCAAAAGATACAAGTATTGACTATTACACCTAAATCATGGTCGATAGATAAAAATGTTCAGGTTTTTCAGGCATGTGGTGTTACGCGTTATATGGTGAAACAAGCCAGACAACTTGCGCAGAATGATGGAATACTCGCTGATCGTGAAACCTTTAAAAGAAATAAGCTTGATCAGCATACACTAGATAGTGTTATTAACTATTACCAAGATGATACTGTATCTAGACTATTACCCGGGAAAAATGATTTTGTTACTATAAGAATTTGTGGTACCAAAGAACATAAGCAAAAACGGCTAATCCTGACAAATTTGAAGGAAGTACATGCTAATTTCAAAACAGAAACTGGACTTAAAATTGGTTTCTCTAAATTTGTTGGGTTAAGACCCAAATGGTGTGTAACTGTTTCTTCTAGCGGCAGCCAATGTTTGTGTATGCGAAAAACACCAAAATGTAAAGTTTATGGTGGATGTTATCTCTGAAGACTATCATAACCTAATTGACAAATCTGTATGTGACAGTAGTTCTAGAAATTGCATGCTGCAACGATGTGAAAAGTGTCCAGGAACTGCATTTCTTAAAACTTACTTAGAGCAAGACCTTTACGAGCACATGGATGAGGATGACATCATTAAATTCAATGAATGGGTATCCACAGACCGAATTGAAATCATGCGCCGAGAAGTATCAGTTGAAGATTTTATTTCTATATTATGTCAACGGATCCAAGAATTAACACCACATTCCTTCATAGCGAAATCTCAAAGTGAATTCTTGAAAGCGTGCAAACATGATTTAGATGATACTACTGCCATTGTTGTTCTCGACTTTGCTGAAAATTACAGCATTATTGTGCAAGATTGTGTACAGGGATTTTATTGGAACAATTCTCAAGTCACGATACATCCTTTGTCATTTTATGTTAAGGCTTATGGAAAGTTGAATGAAGAAAATGTATGCTTCATCTCTGAGTGTCTGAAACACGAAACAAATACTGTGTACTGTTTTCAGGAGATTTTGACAAGATATTTGAAGGAAAAGTATCCCAATATTCATATAATTAAATACTTTAGTGATGGGTGTGCAGGACAATACAAGAACTTCAAAAACTTTATTAATGTCTGCCATCATTATTCAGATTTTGATATTAAGGCAGAATGGCATTTCTTTGCTACCAGCCATGGTAAAGGTGTTTGCGACGGTATCGGTGGCACAGTGAAGCGCTTAGCCGCAAGGGCTAGTCTGCAAACAGCGCTTATACGAAATGCTAGTGAATTGTATGAATTCAGCCAACAGAACATAAGCAAGATCAAGTTCTTCTTAGTTAGTAAAGATGAGATCCAGAGCCATCATACAATGTTGGAAGAGTGGTATCTCCTTGCCAAAACAGTGCAAGGAACCAGGTCATTCCATTCGTTTGTTCCAAATGACACTAACTCTATGACAGTAAAGCGAATTTCAACTGATGACGTTTCATATACGCGGTCATTTTCTAACACACAACCTGGTATGTCATCAGAGATTCAGAATTTAAATATCCCTATGGAACTGTCTTTGAGTGACTATGTTGGTGCATTGTATGACAAAAATTGGTGGTTTGGCATAGTGTTAGAAATTAGTCTAGAAAATGAGGACTGTCTCATTTCGTTTATGAAGCCGCATGGACCAGCTCGATCCTTTAGTTGGCCAAGGCGCACAGACCAGTGCTGGGTTCCTTTTTGTGACATTCTAAGTAAGGTATCAACACCATTGACAGCAACTGGCCGGCAGTACACTTTTCCACAAACTGATATCGACTTTATAAATGGACTATTTAAATAATTTGGAGGAGCGGTATATGCTGGATCATGTACCGTATCATCAATTATTGCTGAGGTATGTAGTATTATGTACTATCTCTTAACACTTTTATATTATATCATGTGTATTAACCAATGCCTGTCTCAGTTTATTAAATAATTCCATGAAATGGGTGACATTTAGGCATACTTTAGTATGAGAGATTACACATATTGGCATGGTCGCAGTGTGTCAAAATTGTCTATAAATGGCCATAGAAGTCCATGTAGCTGTACTAATATGACCATAATATACCATTCAATGTCCACCTATGATGAAAAAGTATCTAAAATGCTAAAGTGGAGATATTTTAAACTTTTTAAAACAAATTAGATTGTCGCAAAAAATGTCAAATTTTAACAGAGTCAGCAGGTCTTTGGGTCTAGAAAATCAATGTTTATGTATTATATAACCAGGGAATGCTGATTGGTTCTTCTAATATAGCAGGAGAACTGGTTGTATCGCTTGTTTCATGCCTCTAGGTCCTATAATTTTAAAATTATTAACCCCCAAAAATGGAATATCGTACAAGTTTTACAAAAATATCACATTTCTAATATGCCATAGCTCCAAAAGGGAACAAATGTAAGAGTGCAACTTTTAACCATGTAACTATTGACCATATATCTACCATTCACCAAAATAAAATAAAAATTGAAAGGGGTTATTTTGACTTAATAGGCGATGAAGTTGGCCCTCTTTTGTGAACAGGGGTGGTGCATTGGGCCCCCCAAATTTTTTGATGAGCAAACCTTGCTGTTAGTCAGTAAATATTACTAAGCTAATATTAGCTCTAGTGAACTGGGTAGAAATCATTTAGTTACAGCAACTATAATATACATTTTACTGTATCACCAAATTTTGTTGAAACAGGAAAATTAGCTGTTTTTAACGTTTTTGGTGACCCCTAAAACACACCCAAAACAAGTCAACACATATTGCTTGTTATTTTCCTCAAGTATGCTGACCAGAGCATTAGAATGAAAAGATCTAGTATTGTAAACAGTATATTGGATGAGATATGATGTCTCAAACATTGGATTTGTACTTGAAACTTTTGTCAATTTTAGCATAGGGGTCTTTGAGAGGGCATTTTTCAAAAAGTATTTCACATATCAGTTAAAAAATTGTCATGCTCAACTAAAACATCCATATGCTCACACTGAGAAAGTTTGAAGGAAATCCGTGACTATGAGTTGACGGGCATTGGTCCATCTTATACGGAATGACCCTTGGGAGATCCAATACAACCGATCAAGCGTATACAAACGTGTCTGCTGTCTTAACCCTTTCACAGCTTAGAACATTGGACAGATCACAATGTTGTTATCACCAATCTGCTGAATATTTTAAAATTAATTGGCGCATGCCTACTTGCCTAAAGCAACACCGACTTACAGGAAAAATATTTTTTTCTATTTACTTATCAAAATATCTAAATGGATGAAGGATTATATGGAAAATATTGTGATATCTTTTGCATTTGAATGGTCATTTGACGGATTAGCGGCGGTGTCCTGTATTGCCGTTTGAATAACGGTATAAATACGCGCTATAATCCGTCTTTTACTTAGCAATAGCGGCTGATTGATTGACTGATGGATTAGTGTTTATAATGTTTAACAATACTTGATCGTTAGGTGTTCCCAATTTCTCAACTAAAAAGCTCATCCCAGCAGCGATGTTCAACGATATCGTCGATCTACAGGTAGGCATACGTTAAAATAGATTTTTTCCAAACAGCATATAGCTCCCCGATACAAGCGTCCTTATTGGATATACGCTAATGCGTTATCTATGCTTCAACCACTCAGCAATAGCGTTACATAGTTACTCCCTATGAATTAGACATATCCAGTTAATGGCTGATATATTTTCACTAATTACGCAGTTTAATCTGCTTTATACAGATTATTTTTGATAAATTAATGTTTTGTCTGATCTTGACCTATGTATTCCACTATAATTTAGTCATTCCAGTTAAATTATAAAAAATATGCGCGCATTGTATCGAAGTAGGTCAAGTCGTCCTTGAGCAAACTCGCCCAAGACACTTGTAATTTTTCAATTCGTCCAAAGTCAAGTTAGGGTTTAATAGAAAAACTAATGCAGTGGTCTTTGCTAGTTACTAATGTAGTGGTCTTTGGAAATGTTAATCATACAAGGTTGTCAATGTAGGTTGGTTGGTTTATCAGACAACAAACAAATACAGTGCTTTAAGTTATTGTTTATTGACATGCAGTTCAAATGTTATTAGTTAAATATACAAGGGCCATTTCAATAGATCAATTTTAGCCACGATTGTAGATCACATACATATTTTTGAAGATTTACCACTGGAATGACTGGCACTGTTTTCAACATGTTTAATAAAGTGCTTTATAATTAGATCAATGTGTTGTGTTTATTTAAAGAAAAAAACATGGGACCCCCAAGTTTCAGATGAGGACCTTATGGGACCCCCAGACTTTAGTGGGACCCCCAAATCTGAGTGTGGGGTCTTTGGGACCCCCAAAAATCAGATGTTGTGGGCAACACTGGTTGTTGCATCAACAGTCTCAACCAATTTGTGTTATCAAATCTTTATCTAGTGACAATTGTATTATCAGCTTATTATATTGCAGGGTTGTTTGATTTAAATCAAATGATTAAAATCAGTGATTTAAATCATGATTAAAATCAGTCCAAAAAAATCATGATGCGATTTTTTTAAAAGTCAGTGTTTTTTTAATAAAATCATCATATTGTATTACTTGCTTTATTTCATCTGTATACACCCAATAACCTTTAAAAACTGTTGTTTTGACCTTGCCTCACAGTTGTTTTATAGGTGTTGCTTCTGTCCCTGATACTATAACCCCATTATCCCCATTTACTGCCCAGACTTTGCTAGATTATCAAAACATTCAGGCTAACTCCTTTCTCTGACTTTGATAAACAATGTATGTAAACTGATGGACATTGATGGATAAAAAAACATAGACAGCACTCGTGTAAGAGAGATCTGGTTTACATGCAGCCAGGTTAAGAAAACACATTGAATCCCACAGTACATATAAGCAAATAGAATGTTTCTTAACTCATCATTTGTTCAAAATAAGTTAAGATGCCTGGAAGAAAGCAAGATCGCATTTGGATGTACTTTGATAAGGATGTTGAGATTGGTAAATCTGGTTGTAAGGCTAAGTGTAAAGAATGTGGCAAATCTATGCAAGGCATAGTAGCACGTATGAAGCAGCATCATAGTGAATGTAAGACTGATACACAAGATACACCAGCAATAACAGTCTCTACGCCTAGGAAGCGCCCTGCCCCAGAGGCAGGGGAGTCATCACCGTTGTGTACGCCTACCAAGAGAACCAAAATCAGTGCAGGTAAGAGAATATAATATTTTGTGAATAAAAATTTAACTGACAAACAGACTGATAATCTGACCGACAGACCACACACTAACTCAGCCTAACTCTTGACCAAGTAATTAAAACTGATTAATAGCTAATCCTTCAGTTACAGTCTATATGTTTTCTACAGTTAAATAATTTTGCAAACAAATACACTGCCTTATTTAAAAATAAATTAAATAAACAAGGCAATCAAAGGGTTACCACCTTAGTTAGTCTATTACTGTGAGATCTTTATAGGACAGCAGTGTTGTTCAAGAGCAGACCCCTTTATTGATTGTGTGAGGTGATAACACCTGTGGTGTTACATAACAGTTCAGGTAGTTAATTGGCTTAATTTGGACACATTAACCTTATCACTGCATAGTACTGTAATTTTAATCCCAAATTCCTAAAAAGATTTATGTCAGAAAACTATAGTGAGACTCATCTAAAAACTACTAAATATTTTGAAAACAATTTGACTGAAACTTCTTGGTGAGTAAATCACCAACAACTTTCAGTCAAATTGTTTTCACACTATTTAGCAGGTTTTGAGTAATGCAGCTTGAAACTATTCTCAAGTAGCTCAGAGCAGTAAGCCAGTTAACCCTTAGCACACTAATGTCAACATTATCCCACATGTGTCTACCTTTCCTGGCTGAAACAGTAATATTGCTAAATTAATAACTAAAAAAATTTACTTGAATATTTTGAAAACAATTTGACTGAAACTTCTTGGTGAATAAATCACCAACAACTTTGAGTTATATTGTTTTCACACTATTTAGCAGGTTTTGAGTAATGCAGCTTGAAACTATTCTCAAGTAGCTCAGAGCAGTCAGCCAGTTAACCCTTAGCACACTAATGTCAACATTATCCCACATGTGTCTACCTTTCCTGGCTGATACAGTAATATTTTATTTTGCAGGTCTAGACCACTATGTTTTGAGAACATCCCAAATTGAGAGACGCCATCGATGAGCAAGTCGGTCGCTACGTGTACGCTACTAACACACCATTCTCTGCAGTCACACATCCAGAGTTCATTAAACTAGTCCAGATGCTGAGACCAGGCTACTGCCCACCAAGTCGGTATGAAGTAGCCGGTAGTTTACTGGACAAGGTTCAGCAGTCACTGCAGGATGAGTGTAAAGAAAGGCTTGAAGGCAAGACTGTCTCCATGTGTTTAGATGGTTGGAGTAATATACATAATGAACCTGTAGTTTGTGTCTCTGTAACCACTTCGGATGGTGATTCCTATCTTACTGAGACTGTGGATACGTCAGGCCACAGTCACACTGCTGAGTACATGAAACAGGTTGCTAGTAGTGCTATTAAACATTGCGAAGAACAGTTTAAATGTAACATAGGTAGCATTGTAACTGACAATGCGGCTAACATGCGTAAGATGCGTGAAGAACTGAAGAAAGACCACAAAGACATTATTGCCCATGGATGTTCAGCCCACCTCATGAACCTACTTGCTCATGACATAGAGATCAAGGGTGTTAAGGAACACGTCACACAGATTGTGAAGTACTTTCGCAATACACATTTACCAGCAGCATGGTACAAGGCAGAGGGAGGCAAGCGACTCGTCCTACCACAAGATGTCCGCTGGAATACGCTAGCTGACTGCCTTCAGTGCTACCTGGATAACTGGTCCATCATTTTGAAAGTGTGTGAGGAAAATAGGGATAGTATAGACCCAAATGTGGCTAGTAAAGTGCAAAATATTGGGATAAAGAGACAAGCAGAGGACTATTTGAGGCTCCATAAGCCAATCTCCATTGCCCTGGATATAGTACAGAGTGATAGCTGTTTTCTCAGTGATGCAGTTAGTGTATGGAAGAAGTTGGAAAAAGACTTTGAAGAAGGTGGGGTATCATTAAGCATTATGAAGAAGTTCCACGAACGATGTAAGCAGGCACTCACTCCTGCCCACTATCTCGCCTATATTTTGGATCCGCGTACTGCTGGTAAAGGATTGTCTACCAAGGAAACTGACAGTGTGATGGAGTATGTGTCTGTGTCATCCCCAGACATGATACCTATAATCATGAACTACCGGGTCAGAGCAGATCCATTTAAGGATTACTTGTTTAGTTCATCTGTTCTGGAATCTGTGTCTCCCTTTGCCTGGTGGAAATCTCTATCAGACAGAGTCAGTGACCATGTGCTAAACATGATATATGCAATACTTGGTGCTACTGCCTCTAGTGCAGGTGTTGAGAGAATATTCTCAACTTTTGGTTTTGTGCATTCAAAAGTGAGAAACCGTCTTGGTACTGAGAAAGCTGGCAAGCTTGTTTTTGTTTACAAGTTACTTAACAAATGAATCATCATATACATGTATAACTATATTGATCTGATTTGAAATAAATTAATTAAATTGACTTAAAATTGCATATCTTATCATTAATTAGTAATATAAAAAACATGGTTATAAAAATCTGATTTAAATCAAAAAAATCGATTAAAATTAAAAAAAATCCGATTTTTTTGATTTTTATAAAAAAAATCATGATTTTTATCAACCCTGTTATATTGACAACAATCTGACGGAAAATTATCGCTGCTATAGGCAGCAACAGTTTCCGTAAACTTGTATAAATATATTTGTTGGCACTTGCACCATAGGAAATATACAACTAGTATTGTATTGTATTATGCTATGCTTACAATACACTCACTGTGGAACCCAACAGAAGAATGACCAGCAGTAGCGTTGCGAGAATGGTTTTATGCGAACAATTTCTACCAGACGAAGACAATAGAAGCTAAAATAATGGTGCCTGCAAATAGCTATCTAAAATGGTGGCGATACTACTAGTTAGTTAGTGTCCGTAAAGTAACAAATAGTTCTAAATTTAGCTAGGATATGTATATTTTATGAATAGATTCATGAGAACTTTAACCTGCAATTGGATTAATGACAAATTTCACATTTTCTTATTTCTAGCCCTTTATAGAGTGCAATTTTCACTTCGGAGAACAACAACATTGATCTCTGTAAATATTTGTATGGAATTGGACTCGGAATTGGACTTGCTAAAATGAATTGATGCAGAATTAGAATTGATAAAATGGAATTGACCCCCATCCCCAGTGGTGATGTTGTTGTATTCAGATATTCCTCCCCTTGATTAGCCATAGGGCTTCACGGTATCAGAAAAATGAATTTTTTTTTTTTCATTTTTAAAATCAAATTATTCTTATTTCTTCATCATCTTCTTATTATTATTTTGTATCTTTATTATTCTTTTTAAAACGAAATCTTTTGATAATTTATTCGTATTCTTCTTATTTTATTTTATTATCTAATGAGTTTGTTATTTTCGATCATAGCTTTTCTATTCATCCTCGTAGATTGTTCAATCTACAAGCGGGCGCCATCCGGCAACGCAATACGGGATCCATATTTCAGCGCGGACTCGGTGGTGACGCGAGTCGTCAACCGAAGCGAGAAGATACGAAAAAATTAAATGTACGCGCAGACAAACGTTCTTGTTGTTTACTTTGAATAAAATGAAGACTGGAAGGTTTAAAGAGAACAATTCACTAAACTATTTACGTCAATCTGATGTTGCCGATATATTTTTATTGACTGCATAGTTCGTTTCGCACATATAGCCAGCTTTCGTGTAAAAAAAGGCGTGTTAAATATGGACCGTTTCGGCAGAAAATCCAGACAGGAATCGATAGGCAGATGTCAGAGACGCAGTAGTAGACTGCGGCTCTTCATAGAGACTATTTGTCAACCTCTTTTCTTGAAAAGCTGTATGGGCCTGTGGAAGAACTGCAGAAAACCACAGATTTCATCTTGAGAACGGCTCTCCAAGTGTGATACCAGCGATCGAAAAGAAGATTGAATGAATAAATTATGTACGAAAACTGGTATCATCATAGAAGCAATATTTTTTTTCATAAATAAAACTGCACTATCACCTCACCATTGGCCCGTTTGAGGGCGTTTTCCGGTCTTTGAAAGTACGTAGGCATACTTTCCTGGAATTAATTTGGAAACGTAGATAAAAAGAAGAATTTGGCCAGATTCTCTGAAAATGGCGAAAATGGAGACATGTGTCTTCTACTTCATGTACATGTAGATTCCCCCACCCCTTTATGAATACATACGCCATTAATATCCTATACATATACACCTGTGCAAAAGTTAAGCACCAGCAAAAACAATAGAACGTAGAACAATGATGGTACAACTAGGCTGCCATACTTTTTGTCCCCGCGTTAGCTGACATAATTCCAAGTACGAAATGCACATGCATGCATGACTTCACGCCGCTTGATGTCCGTGCGTGGCGGGAAACAGCACACGTGTTCAGTTATGTAAAAGTCCAGTTTGAGGTGTAGAACATTACATACAGATTTAGGCGACAAGATTAGGAATTTTGTGTTCATGACCGTGGTTTATTTGTACAGAGAGAATTAGCTCTTGATTGTGAACCGCTATGGCAAGACGAAGGTTAAGTGATCGTGTGAAATGGCAAATCATAGGCATGCATACCACTGGTATGTCATGCAGAGAGATTGGCAAACAGCTGAACATTAACCATACTGTAATCAGTCGTTTGATTGCAAAACATGGGCAAACTAACGAGGTGAAGGACAGGCCTAGATCTGGAAGACCGAAGAAGACTACTGCCCGTGATGATCGAGCCCTAGTACGCCTTGTTAGGAGATCTCCATTCACCAACAGCAGAGTGCTCAGCCAGCAATGGGAAACGCGCAATAGAGTGTCAATGTCTACCGTCAAAAGGAGACTGTATGCTGCTGGCATGAAAGCTAGGAGACCTGTCAGACGTCCTCTCCTCACTGCACACCACAAAGAGGAGCGTCTGAGGTGGTGCAACGAAAGAAGACACTGGAACATGAGATCCTGTAGACGGGTACACTGGTCCGATGAAAGTCGGTTCCTGCTTCATGCCACAGATGGTCGAACTCGTGTATGGAGGTCCAGACGCACGGCGTACGACCAACGTAACATCATGGAAGAAGTTCCATTTGGTGGAGGTTCCGTTATGATATGGGGGGTGCATCTCATTTGATTGTAAGCTGGATCTGTTGACTGTACCTGGAACACTAAATGGACAAAGATATCAAGATTCCATACTGGATAGAGTTGTGGTCCCTCATTTTGTAAATCATGCACCTGGAACCCACCCTATATTCATGGATGGCAACACCCGACCACATCGTGCTAGAGCTGTGCATGAATACCTCCGCCAGAATGCCATCGAAACCCTACCATGGCCAGCAAGGAGCCCTGACATGAACCCTATTGAGCATATCTGGGACATTCTGGGAAACATGGTGAGAAGGACGGATCCTCCTGTGCAGAACCTACAGGAATTAACAGACACACTCCATCTTGAATGGCAACGAATACCACAATGGCATATCAGTCGGTTGGTGACCAGCATGAGACGTCGTGTCCAGGCTGTCATCCAGGCACAAGGTGGATATACCCGGTATTAATAATGACAGTCTCAAACTCGTGCACAGATGTTAAACTTCGTTTTCAGACACCATTAATGACAATCTAGCCACGTGTGTCAACTGTAGGGCAATAGTTGTCAGTTGTGTCAACGTAACCATATTCAGGCCTCGTTTTCAAGTTCAAACAAAAACATACAGTGTTTCCCCACCATCATAATCAGCATTCCTCTAGTTGCATTATTACCTCTTGCACTAAGATGGATGGGTACATAAATGTTTATGCTATTGCTTTCTTCATAGCACATGAATATACCCTCGCATGTGCGTAAAAATAGGGTGGTGCTTAACTTTTGCACAGGTGTATATATTCAACGCAAAACTTGACATCCAACAAATCCCTCAGGCTTTCAAGGAAGGCATCCTTACACCAATTCTCAAGAAATCTCATAAGTGTAAGAAAGAGCCTGACAACTACAGAGGCATAATGGTTTGTTCCACTATTGGGAAACTCCTGGAGATTGTTCTAGTTTAGAGGATGTCGCCCTATATAGAGCATATCCAAAGCCAACTACAGCGAGGGTTTACAGAAAGTGCAAGCTACCTACACACCGCCTTTGCCGTTTCTGAAACCATTGCAGAGTTCGAAGAAGCAGGTGATGACCTCCTGTTTATCACATTGGATGTCCAAAAGGCATTTGACGAAGTATGGCATTGTGGCCTCCTCTTAGAACTATATAAGTTGGGAATACCTACACAGATGTGGAGTCTGCTCGACGATTGGTACAAAGGACTAACCTTACATACAGCACACAGTCTCTTCGGTGCCGGCCTGCACGAAAAAAATGGCCTGAACCCAGTTGTCTGTCGGAAAATCTGGTTAATATATATTCTACCAAGGCTAACTCATGTATCCAAGCTTTGGAAATTGACCGCCAAAGAAACCGAGCCACTAGAGATTTTTGCCAGATCAATCCTGAGGCAGTTACAGAGCTTGTCTCCAAATACAGCAAACGCAGCTGTATATGGGCTTCTCGGAATCATACCTGTCGCCGGTGAAATACACAAGAAGGCACTCACTCTTCTAAGGAATCTGGTAGCAGACTCAACGCATCGAGAGCGTACAATCATACTGTGACAACTTACAATGAAATCTCTCTCCAGTAAGTCACGGCTGTCATACATACAACAGCTCCACTTGAAATATTGTCTACCGCCGGCCCGTGTTCTCATAGCACAGCCTCCCTTAAAGGTCATATATGGTGAGTGTGTTTTAAGACATTTTAATATATCCAGTCCTTCCAAATCATATATCTGTTATCAGTTTGCTAATACATGGCATATTCTTATATTTATTGCCGATAAAGTACATAGCTTTAGAATATCGTGTCATGAATTACCGCCCTTGAATTCCAAACAGCTGTGACGTCATAGTGGAACAACCACTAAGCAAAGCTAATACAGGCAACACTGTTTAACCAGGGAAACTTCTTCATTTTATTGTATTTAGCAATGAATTTTGAAATAGGCAATGGTCTCAATGATATTCCCGGTAGACATTATAGTCAGAAGTTTATAATAGCGCCGATGCCATATTTAAATATGAATATCTCTGTCACGAAAACCCCCTAGATGAGATCTGCTTCGAGAAAATATCTCAGTGTGATTCTATAGATGTATTTATATGACATTATATCTTGCTACATCCATTATAGGTGGGATGGCCGTCAAGCGCAGATCTAGGATTTTATTATTTAGTTAGTCCAATATTGGCGAGCGGTCTGTGAGTGAGGGTGTGGCCCCTCTAAATGGCTGTTTGGGGGAGATATGGGTGGGCTGGTTCTTCTCCTTGAAAATTCTGATACTATGCGAAGTCATTTCCTGCATTCCATTTGATAAACAGCATGTCTATTTTGTATCCAAACTGCGCCTATAATTCAGCAGAATCTGTTATTATTTTCCAGATGTATCTCTAACCCCGCCCACCGCCCCCCCCCCCCCCCCCCCCCCCCCCACCCCACCCCTGCATCCCCCAACCCACCACATGCACGTAAGCACATAAGCATGTGCACACACACAAACCAAATGCAAAGTCCACTGGTAGATCCGAATTTGCGAATTTGCCTAAGGTATCGCAATCAATTGATTTGTTTAAGTCTAAGACTGGAGAAAGCTAGGTCCATATTGGATACATTTTATAGGCCTATATAATTAACTCTCCTGTAGACTTAAGCCAAACTATTTGTTACAATCTAAAACATCAATTTTAACAAGCATTGATTACAATATCATTTAGGGATATACATTATGCCAGCAATGAGTGACCGGGGTGGGGGGGGGCGTGGAGTTCTCATAGTCTACGTGATTAATCTACTTGAACAAGCAAATAACACTGCATTCAGTTGCAAAAATTATGCCAAAAACACCTGTCGTCGGGCCTACACATTGCCACTTATGTTTCCTGTCATTCTAAACATAGGCCTACACATGCGTGCGTATCCTATATGTATGTGAGCGAGGAGGTAAATTCTGGGTATATATCTATACCACTTCTTTGAATGTAATGTAGCTAATACGTGATTAACCTACTTGAACAAGCAAATAATACTGCATTCAGTTGCAAAAATTATGCCAAAAATGCCTGTGGTCGGGCCTACACATTGCCACTTATGTTTCCTGTCATTCTAAACATAGGCCTACTCATGCGTGCGTATCCTATATGTATGTGGGCGAGGAGGTAAATTCTGGGTATATATCTATACCACTTCTTTGAATGTAATGTAGCTAACGTATAAATTTACGCATAACGACACTTACTCTCCAACACTTTTACTTGAGTAATTTGTAGGTTTACGTGTTAAATGCTGACCCTGATAGAGTGTGTACAATTGTAGTGTATACTGAATAAAAGCACATATATGAGTGAAGATGCGCAAAAACGTGACAAAATAATTTATAACAGGTGGGTAAGATGAACTAAATTGTCATATTTAGATATAGGCCTACGTTTATTAACAGTGCACACATTTGGGTTGGATAGCTTACGCGTCGAAGACTGTCAAAATTGTTTGTTTACCACAAGCTTTCATTGACGTCCGCATGAACTGAAATGGAGACGATCGATAACCATAGGTCTTCCTATGAATTCGTTCATCTGCTACTATTTATGTGCTTCCATCACACGGAATGCTTGTTTTATCGCCCGGTGGTAATTTTCAATAAGCCGGGTGGTAATTTCTCAAAATAATATGCTTTGCATCAACGTGAAAATTTGCAGGCGTGTCGATTCCCCAACTGGCAGCACCCCCCCCCCCCCCCCCCCCATGCATGTTAGGTAAAACCAGAAGGGTATCTGATAAAACCTACAAACAGTTGGTCTCGAAAAGGATGAGTATGTATATGCTAATTTGCTTTAAAAACTCACACGTACATTAAATTATCTCATCACATGCCTGGAAACATAAAACCGAGAAAAATCTGCCGCATTGATTTTTCGTAGCTGTTGAATTTTTTACGTGATTCTAACTATACTCACCCACCCTCTAGGCCTAAACCATGTAGCCTACGTAGCCGCAACAAATATGTCAGAATTAAAGAAAATGCCTTGAGATCTCATACAATTTTTGTTTTAGACAGATAAGAAAGGTCTAGCTGACCTACGTGTGTCTGTTTTATGTATGCACATGTATTTAATTCAGCAACAAAAAACTGTCATTCCGCTAGCGCGCATTAGACTCTATGGTCAGTTGTTTATTTAGGGTTAAAATCAATCAACATAAAACTTTCTATTATTTTTATTGGCATAAGACCTGAAAAGGCTATTTTTATCTTTGCCTGATCGGGAAAATGCAACCAAACTGTACTTATTTCCTGCTGAAGTTGAACGAAGCTGCATGGCTTGAACGTTACGGTATAATAGCGTGTTCCACTATTACGTCATTATTGACGCTGAAGAGCTCAAATTCAAGGGAGGTAAGTCATCACGTAATTTCGTGTATTCGATCATATGCTGATTTCGCGGCTTAATATTAGCTATTTGGTGAATGTTAGACACATACAGTTGGTTTGTTATTAATTACTATACAATAATGCCTTAAATACTTGCAAAATTTTACATAAATGGGGTTTCTCCAAATATGATCTTTAAAAATAGAATGGAAACATCAGGTCAACAAAGGAATAGCAAGCTTCTGGGCTGCAAACCTATGGGACACAGCATCTGGAATGCCAACCATGCGGTTTATGTCGCAGTCAATGATCACACTTGAGAATGGCCCAGCTCCAATCTGTTCAGAGTCCACAGCAACTCTATGGGAGACCGCGAAGGCTATCGTCAAGGCCAGACTCCTGACCGGAACCTATCAACTCCAGTCTACCTTGGCAAAATGGGACAGAAAAGGCACCATCTCTCCCGTCTGTCGGCTATGTTATGATGGCAACGAAGATACCTCGCACTTCCTGGTATCCTGCGCCGCATTGGCAGAGACTCGACAGCCACACTCTCTCCAACTGTACAGAGCAATCCAGTGCAAGCCGAATGACGAAACCGTGACCCTGCTGCTGCTCAATCCACTGCATCCTGACATACCATCGTCAATATTAGTAAAACCCATATCCTTGATTGAACGAATCAGCAGAGACTGGATTCTAACCTGTCACAAAGAAAGAACCTGTCTCCTGACATCTCTACGTCAGGACCACTGACCCACTGCACGTACATGTTTCTTCGTTCCTGTTTGCTGTTGTGTTTTTTGCATCATAATTAACTATCATTATTGTGTTGCTTTCAATATAAACTGTTTTAAAACTCCACACGGAGGTGCCTCATCACTTGGCGGAATCTGCATGTAAAAAAAGAAAGAAGAAAACGAGGGAAATACAGCCTCTCCACAGACACAATGGCTCGTTTTCACTCGAATTTACAGGTCGGAGTTTCTGAGTCAATACATCACAGTATAAGATGTATCGACTCAAAAACTCTGACCTGTAAATTCGAGCGAAAACGAGGATACGGAGGAAATTGACATAGTCTGGTCTAGCCTAATCGATCCATGCATCAGAACCCTACCTAATGGTAACGAACGTATCATTGCTATAGAGCTACTATTTGAACCAATACCATACTGCATAATTAACACATACATGCCCACAGCGAGATACTCAAACTCATCGGAAAAATATGAAGAATGCCTTGATCTCATACAGGTCATTGTTGAGAAATACCAGGCCACACACAAATTCATTAAGTGCGGTGACATGAACGCAACATTGCTAGACAAAAGGCAACTCCAACGATAAGAAATTCAAATCATTTCTAGCCCAGACAAACTTACTTAAAAAACTTAGCGTCCCCCCCCCCCCCCTGCTAGTAATCCAACATACACACATTACAATGGAAAGTCACAAATTGACTACTTCCTGGGTCGTAGTTGTGATCCTGCAATTAGTTCACTAATATATGGGAGGGACCCTGCGATTACATCTACACATATCCCAGTCCTGGGTGAATTAGCAATCCAGCCTTAGAGAACTCGACCAACAGAACTCCAAAAGTCAAGCGCTAGTAAACTGCTGTGGAACCAGGCTGACATCAAGTCATATCAGCAACAGATATTGGAGAAGACAGAATCTATCATCAACTTGCCTGCTGAAGTTGACCAGGCTGTCAAACATCTGCATGAGTCCATAAATGCAGCAGCGAGAATCTCCATACCGTGCAAGCCAATCTGCATCAATAGTCCAAAGTGGAAAGCATCACCTGCAGTTAAAAACCTTCTCCTACATGGTAAGCAGCTCAATCAGACATGGCATCAGCTCAATAAACCAGGCCCTAAACACCCAATCTCACACGAGATGAATATCCTCAAACGGCGCCTGAGGTCCCAACAAAGAACTGGGCAAGCAAGGGAGCGTGATGGATTCTATGAAGAGATGAGGGAGACATGCACCACCCACAACTTCTACAAACCCATCAAAAGGAACAGAGGAAAGCCTTCTACTACTAGCGCACTGATGGAGAATGGCATCGCACTCATTGCGCCAACAGATCAATGTCGAGGCTTTGCATCATATTATGAAGATCTTGCAATTCCCAAAAGCGAACCACACATTGATTCTGACTACAAGTGCAGTGTTCAGCATGACATCTCCCTAATACGAGGTGTGTGCGAACATAATTTTGAATGCTGTCTGATAATCTGGAATAATACATCGAACTGAAAATAGTAACTGTCCCAGTCCCCCAAGTAAATTGAGAAGGTAGGTTGGTCCTACCAATCACGAAATGTATTAATGAGGCGGGTCCACCCCACCAGCTAAAACTGTTATGCTGTTCTTGTTCCACGTTCAATTACTAGTGCATAGTCAACCTATAATGTAATACTCTCATCTGCAACAAGCTGGGTAAAGTGGGCTTGTCCTACCAGCCCCACAAGCACATAAACAACTATTGTAATTATGTAAACGCACTGCTAAGGTGGGTATGTCATGCCATTTAAGTAAGCTAATTATGCGAGTCAGCCTTACCAGCCCCAACAGGTCGCTAGGTGAGTTCTTGCTGTATTTAAGTTATATGTTTTAGTACCAGGTACCACGAAACGTATTAATAATACATATTGTATATATCTCCACACATATTAATCTAGGACAGGTGGGCGTGTCCCACCATCCATATGAGGTGGGTCCGTTCCAACATTCAATCAAGCTTGTAAGGAGGAAGGAGGGTCAGGCTTTCCACCCACATGATGTAAATATATGCATATATTGTACATTTGAATAATTATGCTTATTGTAAGTGGCTGAGCCAGGTGGGATTGCCCTACCAGCCCTTCAAGCCATATCATGAAGAACCAGAGGTTCCTGCATCGATAAGGTGGGTCTGTCCTACCAGATCAATGATGTATATTTGTACATTGTAAATTGTACATGTACCACAGCAAACCTATAATAAAAATATTTAAAAAAAAAAGGGAAAATAAAGAAATTCAACCATTATCCGTGCATTGCGCAATAGATCGGCAATAGGCCAAACATGGCCTCCAACATTGCAACAGATAATGATGATGATGATGATGATGATGATGGTGATGATAACCTCATATGAAGTTAAAAATGCCATCAGTAAGCTGAACAAGGGCAAAGCGCCTGCTGAATATGGGATCACAGCTGAACATATAATAAACTCTGGAGACTCGATATTGACTGCGCTGATACATGTCTACAATATCATACTAGAAACCAAAATATCCCTATGTCATTCAAGTCTGGTATCATAACGCCAGTCCACAAGAAAGGTAAGGACTCAACGTCCTTTAGTAACTACCGGTGGATCACAGTATCGTCGCTACTTGGAATGAACTTCGATCATATAATACTCAATCGAATAGAAGAACATCTCCCAGCCACGCAGTTACCACTCCAGTTTGGATTCACTCAAGGCCTTTCACCAAGTATGGCAGCGTTAGTGGTATCAGAGACTGCAAGAAAGGCGATTGACACCAACCAACCACTCTATATGGCATTCCTTGATGCTCAGAAAGCTGTTGACGTTGTAGACCATAACTCACTCAAATGTCATCTCTTCGATCAGAAGATAGATCCTCATATATGGCAAGTAGGTGGCAACCTCTATGTGAATCTATCAGCAAAGGTTAAATGGAAAGGGATAACAAGTACAGAATTTCGTGTAGAGTAGGCATCAGGCAAGGTGGCATCCTGTCGACAGGGTTATATAAGACATATATTAACAGCTTCCTAGACCAGCTACAGATACAGCAACATCGGACCAACACACACTGGATGTCCTACCATTGCTGATGACCTAACATTGTGCAGCAACTCAGCTCAAGAACAACATATCATACTAGACAAAACTTATTTGCCAACAGAGAACGCTACAATATCCATCCTGAAAAATCATGTGTCCAGATCTGATCCACTCCAAAGAACTATAGTATAGTAACATCGCGAATTTGGAACCTCGGAAGCACAACTCTAGTGGTTACAGACAGGACAACACATCTTGGCCTATCACGTACTTCAAAGAATGAAGCATCAATCAACACCGACAAGAGGATCTCCACTGCCCGAAGAACATTCTACACTATGACAGGTGCCAGTTTACATGGCACAAATGGACTCTCACTGAGAGTTTGCTACCATATCTACACATTGTATGTCATGCCCAGACTACTATATGGCCTGGAGATATTTGCCCTCTCATCAAAACAGTTAGACAGTCTTGAGGCATTCCATATCAGCATGCTCAGGAAGATACACTCTGCACCAGTTCGCACTGCCAAGGCTATTATCTTTATACTCATTGGAGTAAGACCCATTGCCGCAGAGCAACATAGTCACCAACTTTCATTATTGGGAAGCATCATCCGAAGCCAAAACTGTACCCTGAACAGCATCTTGGAGTGGCATATAGCCCTAAGCCCGGGTAAAGTCCCTAGCTGGTTCGTATACATTCAGACCATCCTGTACCAGTATGAACTTCCATGTCTAGCAGAGCTGAGGTCGCAAGCCATAGCAAATCAACAGTGGAAACTCAAAACACGCACAGCAGTAGACAACCATTGGACAACCTAATTGATCCAGCAGTGCTTCACAAAGAGTACTCTCTCGCGATGCTGTTTCACACATCTGTCAATAGGCAATATGCATCAGCCCATGTCCACCATACAAAATGACACAAAAGATGTTCGAAGAGCCAGCATCAAGACTAGATTTGTCACTAGAACATACCTGGTCCAGGCAGTACTCCTTCGGGCTCCTGGGTGAAGACACTCATGAAGAATCTGCAAGAACATTTGCCTTCTCAATATCTTCGATTGCCACTTTAGTGCCTTTGTCAGTTTGGACTTGTAGCTCTGCTATCTCTGTCTTTGTCTTCCTTTTGGCATTTACGTATTTCCAAAACTGCTTGGGATCTGAATTAGCTTTCCTGGCTATCTCCTGTTCACTATCTCTTTTTGTCTTTCGGGTTAGCTGTTTCACTTAGTTTCTTAAGCTTGTATATTCTTTATGCCATTTATGATCTCTGGTTTCAATAAATCTCTGCCAATGCCTATGTTTTTTCCTGATCTTCGCCCGTATTTCCTCGCTAATTTGAGTCTGATGATGTCTTCGGTTTGCATTTCCATCTTTAATTTTAGGTATACATTTTTCCTTTGTTGTGTTAAGATACTGCATCAGGGTATCCATCAGTTGGTTAGGGTCTTCAGACATCAATAATGACTCCCAGTTCAGATCTAGTTTGGCACTCATAGCTGCATAATCACCCTTGAAAAAGTTCCATCTAACTGTTTTATCTTTGGGCCTTTCACTATGTGTCTGGTAGTTAAAAACTAGCACACTATAATTGCTGGCCCCTAAGGGGCTTTGGTTGTCAATCTCATCTATTGTTTCATATTTAGTGAAGATTAGATCCAGCAAACTTGGTTCATTAACATATCGACCCCGAGTGGGTTCTTTGACGTGTTGATATAAAAAGGAGTCTATTATGCATTCCACAAATGACTCACTCGCTGAGTCCTCTTTCGTGGACCAGTCTGTCCAGTCAATATTGCGGTAATTGAAATCTCCTATGATAAGTAGATATTCTGCAACTCGTCTGCATTTTCTCCATTGTTACTTGGGTTCCTGTATAGACACCCTAATAGCAGGGTTTCCTTGTTTGTCATCCTGCTCCTCACCCATATTGCCTCCTGGAACACCCCTTCCATTTTATCTTCCTCTCCCTTTAACTGTCCATTAATATATATGGCGACACCTCTCCCTTTGCCAGTTACATAGTCATGTGTGAACACAGAAAATGGAAACAACAGGAATTCGAGCAACCACGGCCTCCACAAGTGAATATGCAAACAAATGCTAGGCACAGCAGGGTGTGACCATGAGTGTAGGTGGCACACCGCAGCTAACGCGGGGAACACCCATCTGCATCATAGCATTTCCCAAAGCAGAGCTAAAGTTTTAAATCTAATATCATTGATATACTGATGGTTTCGAGGAGACTTAATTAAGTGACAATGGCCAAATCATTCAAGAACAAACTAAATAGATTTATTTCAAAGAACAATCTTTTGAATTGAACTGAGTTAGTATAATAAAAACACTGGGGCAATAACAAGCCAATGGTTTATGTCTCGTAAAATGATGATGATGATGATGATGATGATGATGATGATGTGATCGTCTGTATACAAGAACATTGGCTGTTTAGATATGATGTCAATTTTATCTCTACAACGTTTCCAAATCATATGTTTGCAGCTAAATGCATAGCTGATGATGAACCAATCTTACCTTGCCACAGAGCCAATTGTAGGGCAGGAGTTACTATAATGTGGCACCGCTCACTTAACCAATTCATAGAACCTTTACCAGATGGAAGAAACCGTCTCATGGCAATACGTATTAACACGACCCCAGAAGCCACTGTACATATAAACACATACATGCTTGCGGATGGATCTATGACTAAGAGCAATAGCTATCAGAGTGTCCTAGATGAAGTGGCGGAAGTAACTAACCAACAGTCATGTACATGTGCGATACTATGGGCAGGGGACATGAATGACATGTTCAAGAGAGAGAGAGAGAGGAGATGAAGAATGCCAAACTACTGAAAAAATTATGTGCTTACGTAGAATACATTATGTCACCACTAATGCCAGAGTTGCCCACATATCATCACTGTACCGGTGGGAGCATATCCCAAATTGATCACTTCTTTGAATTAGGCTGCCAATCGAAACACATTTCCGAGATCAGGATATACTCCCACAATCCAGTCAATAGCAGCCTGCATGATGCTGTTACAGCCACCATCGCTGCCAGGATAGCTAGGCCAAAACATAGCGCTGTCGATATTGATCCTACAAAACAAAAAAAGCACCCAATAAACTGGGACATGGTTGATACTGTGAAGTAGAGACAGCTAACTTCAACTCGTCTGCAGGATATGTTAGATCCCCCTAATATAAGACAGCACCTTGGACTGATGCTACTGATGACAAACAGTATACATACGTTTCTGCCATGGAGGCCAGCCCTACTTAAAGGAAGGTGAAGGCTAAATCTTGTTATAAGTGGAACACTCACTTCACGCTTCTGGCAAGTAAGGCAAAGGCCACACCCTGGATGAGGAAGAGTGAAATATCTCTGAAGGGTGGAGAGACTATGCAGAATTGGAAAACTACAAAAAGAACTTAAGAAGGCCCATCGTCAAGCGGTGGCAGATGAACGAAATAGTCTTCATCAAGAAATAATGTCTTCTGGCCCAAAGGACCAAAAGCAAGATGTTTAAGGCTATACAGCACCTCAGAAACAAGAAACCACCTAAGGAAGTCTGTATCACATTTGGGAGTACAGACCAAAGTGCACCAAAATCTTAACTGTGGGCATCGTACTTGAAAATCTAGTAGCACCAAAAGATAACCCAACTTATGACACTGGTATGAAGGAGTCCTTGTAGTTTAGGCGCCTGCTAATTGGCCAAATAACATCCTGTGCACCACCTCAAACACCTGCCGGGTGAGGACACAACAAGGATATCTCCAAGGATATCTCCAAGCTGAAATATGGTAAAGCCACATACATATATGGCATATCTGCAGAGCACATTCAATATGCCTCATCTGGGGTTCTCACAATCCTGAATATGGTAACAAATCAGGTACTTGCAACTGGGACAAGTCCTGATGCTATGACGGTCCGGCTGGTCACACCTGTACTTAAAAAGGGCAAATTTGCGCGAAACCCTGACAGCTATAGCCGAATCACCGTCGGGTCCCTTCTTGGTAAGGTACTTGAAAAGGAAATTGTCCAAAGAATCAGGCCAGTCCTCAACCAATCAAAGAGTAGGCTTCAGTTTGGCTTCACCGAGAAGTGCTCCTGGACCAATGCAGTCTTTGTGCTCACTGAAACTATTGCTGAGGCCATGGATTATAAGACCAAGCAATACATCACATATATGGATGCGAGCAAGGCAATAGATATTATAAATCATCTGAGCCTCATGAATGCCATCTACAAACATCGAATCACGGGAGCGTCTGCAATCCTCCAGGAAGGAAACACATCTTGGTGTCGTGAAAAATGACGCCTATACTAACCAACAAACCATTGAGATCAGAAGAAAACTCAGCAAGACTCCATAATGGGTGCAGGCCTCCACGGCCTTAATGGATTAAATCCTGTTGGTTCGAAGCATAACTGGGACACCTATATTATGCAAATACGCATGTATGGCCTAGAAGGTCTGAACCTCAAGCTATCAGAAATAGACAAAATTGAAGAGTTCTATAGGCACATTTAACACCTTAACATGTGCCAATGCAGCCAGTTACCTATTACTAGCAGACAAAACTTCAGTGCACATGGCTACAATCCGTGCTAAACCTTTTGTGCAGAGGTACAACCTGCTTGGAGGATCAACAAGAAATCGAAAAGCCTCAACTACATGCCCTCTCTGTAGAGGCGAAGAGGAAACAATGATGCACTTCCTTGTTGTATGCCCATTGCTCGACCATGTTAGATCAAAGCATATAGACAGAGTTCCGAACATCCTGAAGCATTCTGGTCTCCCATCAACAAACGAAACCTGTCTGCTTGCAATCCTAGATCCTGATAGACTTATCACCAAGCAAACTGACTCCTACAAAATAGCGAAGTTAAGCAAAGTGTCAAGGGAACTCTGCTACGTATTGCACAATGCACGAAGCAAGGTGATCCTGGAAAACAAGAGCACATGAATAACCCGATGATGGGAAGAGGCTGTCATGAACCCTAATCAAATTAATAATTTTTGTTCGTGTCGCGTATATTAGTACGATTACTTGATCAGAGACTTTCCATTACTGTGAATAAATGTGAATCTACCATAACGACTATGCAGAAGTTCTATTGAAGAGTATGGATGATTCTACAACTTAGGATTCTACTCCATAAGGAGTCTAAGAGACGGGATTTAACAAGACAAGACAAGATCTCCGTGTGGCGTATGCAGTTAAAGGTATGAAAACAATACTGTAGACGTTAAGTGAAAGTTAACAAGAGGCTGGTATATATGTGGTCATTGGGTGGTGAGTAAACTCATTCTTTCTCTGTTGTTGTTGTAGTATTTGGATATTCCTCCTCTTGATAGGAGCATCAGCTAGGCCGACATCCTAGCCGCTCAGTGTGTTGAATTCTGTGCTATACAGCTCCAGATACAGGGCCTGACACTCAGAATGAGTTCTTATCAATCAATCAATCACATTCTATTTCCTGTGAGAAGGCTACACTGGCCTGTAATGACAGATTACTATACACTTGCAATTATATAGTGTGTTATTTACATAAGCGTGGTTAATTTATGGTTGTGGGATATAGCTTTGGGTTTATATCTATGGCTTGGTAGAAATAAAACAGGGGTTGGTTCGTCCACAATTTGTCCAATTTGCATTTGAATGGAAGAATAGTTTCTGCAGCTACTACTTTGTCAGGGAGGCTGTTCCATAAGTCAACAACCCTGTGTGTGAATGAGTATTTTCTTGTATTTAATCATGCTCTTTGTTTATATATTTTTTGTCGGTGTCCCTTAGTTTTGAAAGTGTCTCTTAATTAGAATAAATCCTGATACGTCCCCCAGGGCACAGCCACCACACGAGACCTGACCAACGACTTTACGTCCCCTCTGAAGGAGGTGTCATGTAAATGACGTATGGAATGATGCAGATTTTTCCACCTTGATCACATGCTGAACGCGGGATCAAACCTGGATCTTTTTGGATTAGAATTCCAAGCATGTACGGCACACCGGTTTTTCTCACCGAGCCAACACGCTCCAGTCTCTGCTGATACACTCCATATTCGAGACGATGTCATTTGGAAGAGACATGGGAAGCTGTAGCGTATCATCAACAGTATGTTTACTGATATTTGCTTCAGCACCAAATGGAATGGACAATTCTCTAGAACAAATACTGAAGGTCAAGGCATCCAGCAAGGTGGTGAATCTTCCACAGCCCTCTTTAACAGTAGAAGCAATAGCATGCTCAACAAGCTGGAATCCCATTCAGCCACCTTTCACATTGGCACAATTCCAACAGGTGACCTGATGTGTGGGGATGACTTGGCACTAGCTGGCAAATCACACCAATGGCATGCAACAACATATAAATGAGGCCCAGCTAGATGCTGCAAATGAGAGGTACCTATTTAGCGAAACAAAACCCACCACTATAGTGATAAAAAATGCTAATACAGTGACTTTCCATCTAAATGGCAACCTTCTCAATATCACAAAATAGGAGAAACATCTCGGCATTACACGAAATTCAGCATGCACAAACAAGCAATCTATCAACTGCAGAATAAAATTAGCAAGACAAGCGGCTTACGCGTTAATGGGAGCATGGGTGATGAATATTAAATCTTTTAACCATGTAGTGTTGATATGTTAACAGGTAGCAATTGTGGCATTTTAAATGCAATAACTTAACTGTGATATCCTTTAAATTGCAATATTTATTATGCTAAACATAAATAGATGACAACTTAATATGTTTAATTTCTTATTGTTTAAGTAGTGCGATCATTAAAATTGTAATATTTATCATTACCTGGCATTAATTCTCAAAGCCTTCTATCTCGGCATAATAGCTAATTATTACTCTATTCGTTTTTAACCACAGTGTTGATATTTTAACATGTACCGTTCTGCAATATTTTAAATGCAATAGCTTAGCTGTGTGCCATTAGTGTTATATACCTCCTTGTGTGGACTACTCGAATCGCTCAAGTTCCATCCGGGTTGGTTATTCGAACGTCGTTCTCGCTATCGCTTGTTTTTCCGAGTATCATAAACATTCTCACGTTTGTGTCATTTTCATTTATCAATTTATGATAAGTATGAATTGTAGTTCTCACTCGTTTGTTGTGTTTGATAAGGAATTAATTACATTATTGGCGTGGTGGCAGTGTTTAAGGAAACGAACACTCAGGATCAAAATTTCTATCAGTAAATCACTTTGTCAATCACGTGACTGTGCAACGAAAATTCGTTGCGAGTGAGCAGTAGAATATTTCCACTGACTACTAAAGCTAGAATGGCATCTATGTGGGCACCTAAACAGTGGTGTCTGGGAAAGAATGAAACTGTCACTTCTTTTGAAAATTGGCGACAAAACCTTCAGTATACCTTATCACTAGACTCGAACTTTGCGTGATTTTTAGTGGATGGAGCCACATGGAGCAGAAAAGGAACGGCAGCGCTGTTACGCGTCTTTCTCGATGATACAGAACCAATTCCCGAGGACAGGAGATGTACTGCACATCAGAAGGTGAATATGTTAGAGCTAATGCTTGTCCAGATTGCAAACTATTGCCCTGTTTTTCTTGTAATACTATTGTGAAAAACTCTATGTCAGTTGATAATATATGGCAGGCTATTCGTATGCATTTTGGGTTTCAATCAACTGGTGCTCATTTTATTGACTTTTCTAGTATAAAACTTGAACCTGACGAACGCCCAGCAGACCTGTACCAACGTCTTGTGGCTTTTACAGAGGAAAGCCTGCTACTTCGTGATGGCAACATAACACACCATGGCCAACAACCAGTCGAAGATGAGGAGATCTCCCCATCACTCGAAAACATGATTGTGCTAACATGGTTACGCCTAGTACACAAAGACCTCCCTCTTCTGGTTAAACAGCATTATGACACGGAGCTCCGATCCAAGATTCTGTCATCAATAAAACCTGAAATATCACAAGCACTTGAGTCTCTACTGGACAAAATTAGAAATTCAGATGATACACGAATCATGTGTACAGCGACACCAAGACCACAAATCAGCCAAGGTCCAAAATCTGGTGTGTCTCAGAGTTTTCATCCTCGTACGTTTGATGGGAAGAAGAGATACACAATGCCACGAGTACAACAATCTTCCAAGTCATGCCCACTATGTTGACAGGCAGGCCGCTCAGACTACAAGCACTTTCTGAGCACATGTTCCTATTTACCAGAGGGTGACTGCAAATTCACGTCCAGAGCTCAGCAGATTGTTGCCTTTGATGAATGTACCGATCATCCTTCAGGCACTGATTTTGATGATTTTAGTGATGAGAAAGATCTGAGTACTACTACCAGTGCTGTTCTGTCTGTCAATCGCTGTGTACAAGCGAGACGGTGTCCAACATTTACCCTATTCTATGATCACCACACACTAAAGGTTACTGTTGACTCTGGTGCCGACACCAATAAGATTCTAGCATCATTAGCCAACTATATTGGTGCTAAGGTTACCAAAAGCTGCCAAATAGCTGTACAGGCAGAATGGACAGTCACCTTTGACAGTATTAGGCGAAACATGCATGGTACTATCACGCGATAACAAGAAGTTCGTTCTCGAGGCTCTTGTTGTCGACGAGTTAGAGGGTGACATTTTGGGAGGTGTCCCTTTTATGACCATAAATGACATTTCAGTGCGATGGGCAGAAAATGAGATCATATTTGGTGCTGGCTCTGTCTTCTATTATGGATCTACGGCAGATGATTCAGATCGGCACATAGTGCGGCATACCCAGTCATTCGTCTTGGATGCTCCTTCTGTAGCGACAACGATATGGCCTGGGCAATTTGTCGAGCTAGATGTCCCTAAGGATATAAGCAATGATGGTCCATTGGCCCTGGAACCACGGGTGGAGAGCCCTAGCACTAACTCATCCACGGAGCCCCACATATGGCCTCAACCTCACATCATATCCAATGTTGAGTCCAAGGTAGGCATACTTAATAGTACCAATGAACCAAAGGTCTTGAGGAAGAATGAACATTTCTGTCAAGTGTCACAGATATTTTCGCCTACATCAAGGTCTCAACAGGAGAGCAGTATATTATTAGCTCAGGTCAAGAAACCATTGCCTTTAACTACCACTCACTCTAGTTTTGTCCAAATTGACCCAGATTCTTCACTGCCGCTGCACATAAAATCTCTGTTTCAATCCCTCCTTGTTGAGTATGATGATGTTTTTTAGCCTTGCACAAAGGGATATAACGGTGCTGTTGGTCCATTTGAAGCTGTTGTCAACATGGGTCCTGTTCAGCCACTGCAGCGCAAGGGTCGCTTGCCACAATATTCCAAGGGAAAACTAGATGAATTGCAACAGAAGTTTGACGACCTCGAGACAGCAGGAGTTTTCCAACGTCCTGAAGATGTTGGTGTAGTAGTCGAAATCCTAAATCCGTCATTCCTGGTAAAGAAAACTCAGGGTGGGTTCAGACTAGTCACTGCTTTTGCGGATGTAGGTCGGTGTAGCAAGCTCCAGCCATCACTCATGCCTGATGTTGATTCCACTTTACGCATTATTGCTAAGTGGAAGTATATTATTGTATCTGATCTCACAAATGCATTTTACCAAATTCTACTATCTAGGGATTCGATGAAGTATTGCGGTATGGTTACCCCCTACCGTGGTGTGCGTGTGTGCACACGTTGTGCCATGAGAATACCAGGGTCGGAGACCTACTTCAAAGGGGATCTGTCGCCAAACTTACTGATGACCTATATTGCGGAGCCAATTCTCCCGAGGAGCTACTTCATAACTGGAGATGTGTACTTCAGTCATTTCATTTGTGTGGCAAGAAGTTATCTGCACCAAAGACAGTCATTTCTCCAAAGACTACAACAATCCTAGGATGGGTCTGGAATCAAGGCAGTATTCATGCCAGCCAACACCGAATCTCAACTTTGTCAACATGCTCAATCAACGAGACATCACATGGCTTGCGATCATTCATTGGAGCATATAAGGTACTTGCCCGTGTTATACCCAGATGTGCAGATTTGCTTGCCAAGCTGGAGGATGCTATAGGAGGAAGCCAATCACAAGATAAAATTAAATGGACTGATGAGCTCGATACTGCATTCTCCGGAGCACAGGCCTCACCTTCTTCAAACAAGACAATCATCATTCCAAGACCTGATGACTTCCTCTGGATCGTGACCGATTGAGCAGTCAAAAGTCATGGACTTGGATCTACATTATATGCTGTCCGAGATAACAAACCCCATCTGGCTCAGTTTTTTAGTGCCATGTTGCGTAAACGGCAGATAACCTGGCTACCATGCGAAGTTGAGGCATTAAGTATTGCAACAGCAGTGAAACATTTCAGTCCGTACATCATTCAGGCAGATCAGAATATGTGTGTCTGTGTGTCCTTACTGACAGCAAAAAGCTTATGAGAAACTGTGTCGTGGTGAATTTTCAGCAAGCCCACGAGTCTCAACATTATTAACCACTGTAAGCCGATACCAAGTTTTTGTGCATCATTTATCTGGCTCTGATAATTTGCCTTCCGATTTTGCTAGTCGCAACGCCCACTATTGTAATGACCCAGACTGTCAGATATGCAGATTTATTGCCCAGACTGAGGACTCTGTAGTCAGAAGTATTTCTGCACATGATATTATTTCAGGTAATACTAAACCCCTTTTCAAATCCATGTAGGGCCAATGCAGTTATGTAGCAGCATTGATAGACTACCAATGTTCCAAATTTCCAGTCAAAACTGCTGTCAATAATATTGTAGCAGTTTGTAGAATACAGAAATCAACCGAAAGTGTAAGCCTATGCATGTGCTAAGTTAAGAACGTCTACAGGAAATTCGGCCACAGAATTTCAACCATATAGTTAGATAGGTATATCAATACGCTAGTGAAGTAATGGATTGAGGTTAAAAATTTTTTTACCATGAAGTAATTTCGTAGTGCACAATTTCATACCGAAAATTGGCTAAATCTCCGGTGATTCACAGTTTTCAGTGCCCTATTGTCTTTAGTATGTTTAGCCCCATAATTTCACCGACATAGGCTTGAGCCTTAATATACTAGGTATATTCCGAATCTAACAAATTCTAGATGAAATAATTTTATTAGGCAAAAACTGGCTTAAATTTGGGTTTTTTCGTGCTTTTCGGTGCCCTACTGTATGTATGTAATATGGTCGGCTCCAGAACTTCGCTCACATAGACGTAGAGGGATTTGAATACGATAAAAATTGGGAATTAAAAAAAATTCGACCGTGGGGTAATTTCGTAGTATACGATTTCATCGCGTAAATTCGTTTCAATTTTGGCAGATCTGCGGGTTTCAATGCCCTACTATTACCTGTCTGCAATAGGTTTGGCCAAATAATTTCACCGATATGGTTAGATAGCGATATGAACACGCTAATGAATCTTGAGTTTTCTACCACGTAGTAATTTCGTAATATTGTTTCAAATGCCAACAATTTACTATATTCGGTATCAGAATGTCTGTCCTCGATTTGAAATAATTTTTTTTATATATGGATGTATATAACTCAATATGAGCTAGTGCTTTTGCACAATTCTACCATCAAGTAATCTCATCGTAGGTAGTTACATATTCGCCGTATGGCCCCATTATAATATGGTTGGGTCACAATCATCACATTCAGATAGGTGTCGGTATGTCATGGCATATCGCTCATAATGGGTTCGGCCCCAGAATGTCCCCCATATGTTTAGATAGGTATAGGCATACGCTTACAGAGTAGTGAGATTTAAAACTATCTACCATGAAATAATTTCGGCTCAAATTTAGGCCGATTCATGGTTTTCGTTGCACCCAGTCAAATTAGTTTCAAAATAGTCATCAGCTTACCTGTATAGTTACCTTGAAATTGGAAGTCTGGGAATTCATTATTCAGCGTATATATAGACATCGATTCCAACACGCAAAAAGGGGTGGAGCTTAGCTAGAAATAGGCGTGGCATACCTAGAAATGGATCCCGCTATTGAAATTGTCATGAGCAAATTGAGCATTACAGGGCTAATACCACTTGTTAATGCGTGGTTCACACAATATGGACCACTTGTATTAAGAGAGCGCCCGTATTTATAGGTCACATATTTTAACAAGGCCAATCATAGATTGTAGACCCTTGCCATCCCGAACGCACATAGACCCGAATACAATACACTCATCCTCTGACGGAGCGAGTGTAATTAATACCAGTTGCTAATGGGCCTTTTCAGGTTGTCTATCCATCATATTACGTCATATGACGTCGTAATTAATTAAGTGACGCGTAGGATAACGTCAGAATAATGACGTCATGACTGACTCGATTTAGTCCATCTTAAATGCTTAATAATCTGACACATTGTACGCATTGTATGTTTTTGTTATTTAATAAAAATGCTGTTGAATATTTTGAAAGTAATTTGACTGGCCGCTGTTGCTGCCATATGCAGCAACAGGACCCAGTCAATTTAGTGTCAAAATATTCCACGGCTTACCTGTATAGTTTTCTCAAAATTTATCGTCTAGAAGTTCAGAAATCCATCGATCCCAACTCGAGAGTGGTATGGGTGGAGTTTAGCTAGAGATGGGCAAGGCATAGCTAAACTGGAAAGGTTCATTGTATTAATAAACCACCACAGTTTTCAGTGCCCGATTGTATGTAGTGTGTTCAGCCCCATAATTTACCCCATATAGACTTGAGCTTTAATAAGCTAGTTATATTCCGAATCTAACAAATTTTAGATGAAGTAATTTTAATACGCAAAGTTTAGCTTAAATGATGGTGTATTCGTGGTTTTCTGTGCTCTACTTTCCGTAATATGCTTGGTTCCAGAACTTTGCTCACATAGATGTATAGGAGTTTGAATATGCTAGTTACACAGGGAATTTAAAAGGATTCGAACGTGAACTATTTTCATAGTATGCGATTTCATCGCATAAATTTGTTCCAATGTTGGCAGATCTGTGGTTTTCAGTACCCTACCGTCTGCAATATGTATGCCATAATAATTTCACCCATATGGTTAGATAGGGATATGAATACGCTAATGAATCTTGAGATTTCTCCCACGTAGTAATTTCGTAATATTCAGTTTAGTAGCCACGGACAGTTGTCAAATGCCAACAATTTACTATATTCAGTATTAGAAACTCAGTTCTCGGTTTGTAATCATTTTTTTTACATAGAGCTGTATATAACTGAATATGTACTACTGTTTTTGCACAATTCTACCATCAAGTAATTTGGTAATATGTGGTTACATATTCGCCATATGGCCCCATTGTAATATGCTTGGTTCACATTCACCACATTCAGATAGGTGTCAGTATGTCCTGACATATCGCTCAAAATGGGTTCGGCCCAGAATATCACCCATATGTTTAGATAGGTATAGGCATAAGCTTACGACGTAGTGAGATTTAAAAATTTCAGAACGTAAATAAGCTCAAACTTAGGATAATTCATGGTTTTCATTGCAATACGCTCACCCCCCAGAATTTCACCCACAAATACTTATAGGAAATATGCTAGTTGTATTCCGAATTAAAAAAAATTCTACAGGAACGTAATTTCATAGTACACAATTCCATACCGAAAATTGGCGCAAATTCTGTCAGATCAACGATTTTCTGTACCACACTGTTTGCAATAGGTTCGACCCCAGAAGTTCACCCATATGGTTAGATACGTATATGGATATGCTGATAAAGTATCAAAGGTTTACAAAATGTTTACTATACAGTAATTTCGTCATATGCAATTTAGTAGTGGCACACCATTGTCAAATTCCAATAATGTACTATATTCGGTACCAGAATATCTCTACATGCCTTGTAGCCAGTTTTCGAACATAAGGGTATGTAGAACTCATTATGTTCTCGTGCTGTACCAAATATTGTAATAATTCTACCACCAAATATTTATTATAGTAATCTGAAAATATTTCTATATATCCCATATTATTAGCCACGTGTACTGGTAGAACCTGACTTATCAGGCTAATACCATAACATTTTGAAGATTTTGGATCTTCGGGTCTCTACGGTTCCTACTACTTCTCTGGTAAGATTATGATGTAAGCGGTTGCTGCGACAACCTCTTACGAAAGATGCAGTAGAAGATGATGATTATCGGCTCGCCTCGTCGCTGATGATAGTGACGATATTTGTATGTGATAATCGGGCCTATCTAACTTATCGGAAGATTCTTAGCTTCGGCGCAGTGTTGCTCTGCGCTCTGGAGTTCGAACACACAACCCAAACTAGTGTCTTGCTAAGCAAGAGGACGCTTTTATTTTTACTACACTAACTGTACACTTAAACTATACAGATAAATTTCAATGATTAGAACAACTTAAATTGATACTTGATATATTTCAACGATGATACTAACTTAGACAATTTTACGATGAAGATTTGACTACTCCTAGAATATCTTTCTAGTATGCTTATCGCAACTTCAACTTACGTAGCAGCACGGTGCTTACGGAATCACGATGGTGACTTGATTAAATTTACAATAGGCAAAGTGCCTTACTTATATCTTTTCGGTGTACCCGAAGTTATATACATATTACGATATATAGATATATACATATCGTAATATATATTCTTTGTTTCAATGATTCTTCAAGGTAGGTTATAAGCACAGCTTGATTGGTCTGGATAACCAGTCCGCCAATCAACGTCTGCTTATTTCCTCCTAGAAGCTTCTACTTGTTACTGTTGGTCGGCCTGACCAATCCATGATCGTCTACATCTCGATTTTCGCTTTGAAACATGTTCTTCTTTATTCTTTGCCACAGAGTTTGATCGATGCTCATTGATCATGACGTCATCCTGACTAATCAAACTCTGGGCTTCTCTTCTATGGAGCTACTGCTGCACAGGGTCAAAGCGGTGTCGGCTGGTTCTGATTTGATGTGATCTGTCAGCTAGCTAACAACATTATGGAATGTGTTGTTGTAGCATGCCTTTCTATGATTGACATATAGTTGATATACAAATTTCGATTGTGTTATTAATTCCTACAGGACGCTACAATGTCCATGTCCTGTCCCTTGCCTATCGTGAATAAGCCTGTAGGATACGATCGTTAATAGGCACATGAGCTGTATGATCTCATTGCCAGCTGGTGTTGTTGTACTCTCGTGAGAGAGTCGGAATGCCTACCGTCATCAACTATATTCAGTCTGTCACGTACGAGTCCCTTGATTCTTATCACTCAATTATTTCCTAAACTATCGGCCAAAACAACTGCTGAATATTATAAAAGTGTGTGCCGATCCCACAGCAACAACTTTTATCTCAACTATTGGCAGATACAAATCAACTCAGAACCGTCGGTCCTATTCTATTTAATTCGACTATTTAAATTTCGATGCTAAATATCATCCGTCAATCCTCATCAGTTTCGGTTCAGTTTCGCCGAAACTGTAACTGCGCATCACCAGCTGATGTCAACCCGTCCTGGTCATCCAGTGCTGATGATACACAACTAAATAATAACATACACAGTGACTCGGTCTATTAGCTCACCTGGTATTTTCAAATATGAATTTCGTTTAGGACTTACTCGTAAATATAAGACATCCCGTGGGGTAATGACTTCCCACAAGACAATCCGATATCTACAATTTATACATATGGTCAACAAGATCGTCATCATCACAACGGTTGAGGCAGATATTTGCCTTTTTGTCGAGCAAAAATATTTGATTTAAGAGTTTGTCACTGTTTCCAGTAAAGATATCATTTAATAGGTGACATAGATATAATATCTAAATGAAACAGATCACGATGTCGTGGCTGTTTCCCACTGGGTCTTCAGTCAGAATGTTTTCTACTATATCATTTTCGTTGGAGAAAATTAGGTTCACGGTATTGGTTCTATCATGGCCACTTAACTTTGTTGAAAAGGTTATCTGTCGGTACAGATCGGGGTCCTGTATTGCATCAAAAATATACTTGCTTTGTGCATTTCACTAGCATTGCAGTGTATATTTCGCCAATACATTTCCGGGTAATAAGCTCTTCACGTCTGTTTAAGAAGGTATCAAGATTTAGGTTTAAAATATCTTTACAGTTTTTCAAACTCTGTGGCAAAGAATAATATGTTTGAATGGGTGTCAGGGTCTGTACTGCTTCTTGCGCTGATTTTCTACTGGCTGGGTTGCCAGTTCTGTTGATTTCTTTATCTTTACAAGTTGTTGATCCCTAATGACCCAAATTTGATCTGTTACGCTCTGTTGATGCAGTAGTGCAATTTTCTCATCACTGGCTGCTCTTAATTTTGTCTGTTCATCTCTCTGTTAAGGAGTTTGGCCTGGAGAAAAAGGATGGATGGAAAAATTGTTGGACTGACCAAAAATATAAGCTGCTTTTCCTAGCCCATAGCGAATACTGCCCATGTCTTTTTGCAAGAAATATTCCTTCTTTTGTATTTATTGTCCGCGTTTATTTTTGTCATAAGTGGCTTGTATGCATTTATATAACTTCATTTTTTCATGAAACAGTTGAGTTTATTCTCAGAATTATAATAACCTCCGGCCACGCTATTTACCATTGATGCCTTGCATTAATATGTGTACTTGTGACATATATTGGTGCATATCACATGCATGCCCGCATACTGACACAAGCGCCCAGGGTCCCGAATTTATAAAACTCTTAACTTAAGACGATCTGATATTTACCTCACGCGAGGGCAACAGCCCCCCCCCCCACCTCGTGAAAAGCGGTTTTTAACTTTACTGCACAGCTAGCCATAAAGCTCATTATAGTGATATCTAAAATGACAGATATTCGCGTGATTCCGCATTTTTGACAATCAAGTGTCTCAATTTCAAAGCAACTACACAGGAAAGCTGCTGCATATTTTGAAGCTAATTTGACTAGGTGCCGTTGCTGCAGCAAGGGTGCGCATCCCGCATGTATAGCACATTTAATAACCGACAGGGCGATGCATTTATCAATTCAATTCAATTCAATTTATTACTCCCAGACTTTATACAAAGTATGTGAGGAACATATTTACATTTATATAGATATATATATCATAGGTATCAAAACAGCGAATTAATTATCATTACACTGTTTTCATCACAACCCGAGAATATCGATTTCTTTTCTCAGTCTCCCTCCATTTCTCCACCCCACCCCACCCCGCCACACACTCTCTCTCTCTCTCTCTCTCTCTCTCTCTCTCTCTCTCTCTCTCTCTCTCTCTCTCTCTCAGATGTATGCAAATATAAATATAAATTGTGTATATAGGTTTAATTATAGGCTGCTGTCTAACAATTCTGTATGGAGCGGGCAAAACTAAGTTGTCAGAACTTGTGCCCACTCCCATTGTACAGGTGCTACCATAAAATATGTCTAAAAAACAAAGATCTGTCAACAATATGTCATCTGTCAGTGTGACGAGCGTGTCAATTATAGTAATCAACATATCCATATGAAATGGATTATCCGTGTAGAAAAGCTAGATCAGCTGACAGTAGCTGTTACGGTAGGCAAACAATGAGGACCCCCCCCCCCCCCTCCCCACACCCCTCACCCTGCTTCAGCAAACCCACGTCATACAGCTGCTAATGACGTCAACAAATCTGACACTGGAACGTCACATGACCTGGATGATATTAGCGCTGTGTCTTTACTGTCTACACCATAATGGTCCATACTCCGTCACTTATAGACAGATTTAACTACGTTTGACTTCGCTGTCAAGATATCTAATTCAAAGATTGCTTATTCTACATGTCACGTTATGATAAAATATCTCCCTCAGATGTCTGATGGGTAATACATTCGTTACACCAGTGTTTAGCCGCGGGTACAAGCTGTTACTACACGCGCACACAATTATACAACGTTTGTGTGTGTGTGATAACAGCCTGTAGCCTTGGCTAAACGGTGGTGTAACTAATAGTGGGGTCTGACCAACAGTCCGACAGCCCATTGGTCTCACAGCCCATTAGTCCAACAGCCCATTTGTCTGACATTAGTCCGACCGCCCAATAGTCTGGTAGCCCATTAGTCTGACAGTCCAATAGTTGACAGCCCATTAGTCCGGCAGACCTTTAGTCCGACAGACCAATAGTCCAACAGCCCATTAGTCTAACAGTTCAATAGTCCAACAGCCCAATAATCGACAGCCCATTAGTCCGACAGCCCATTAGTCCGACATGCCAATAGTCCGACAATTGATAGCCCAATTAGTCCGACAACCCCTTCGTCCGACAATTGACAGCACATTAATCCGACAATTCACAGCCCATTAGTCCGACAATTGACAGCCAATTAGGCTGATAGCCCATTTGTCCGGCAATTGACAGCCGATTAGTCCGACAGCCCATTTGTCCGACAGCCCATTAGTCCGACAAAACTATATTTTAAAGAAGCAATTTAATACGCATAATAATACTTAGAAACGGCCACCTTTCCCGCCTGTTGGAATCAATTTAGGCCTATATACACTTTGAATCCTGATTTCCCAGAATCATAATTTCAAGGTAATGAAACACATAATCTGCTGAATATTTTGAAACTAATTTGACTGGGTGCTAGGCAGCAACAGAGCCCATTCAGATTATAGAAAGTAATTTTTATTCAATTGCAAAGACATACAATTCGTACACTTGACGGATCTTTCAATGCTAATAACGGAGCTAGATATGTCACGGTGCATTGTGAGTTATGTAGTAAAGGGTTGTCGGGTGGGGGGGGGGCGTCATTGGTCATCCCAAGTCATGTGGTTTAAAGTGGGCGTGCCATAAGTCACCATATATGGAGTGGCCAAAGGTGCATGTTCTGGTAGGCGCGTTTGTACACGCCCCTTTTTGGATACTCCATATATGCTCCATTAGGCGCGTGTGTGTACGTGCACGCGTGCGTGCGTGTGTGTGTGTGACGTCACGATGTAATAATAATATGTGGCGTCATATCTATATGGTCTTGAATCCCAATTGGTTTACCCTGTCAGCCAATAGATGGATTTCTATCTATGACATAGCTAAGCTCAGTAACAGTTTAGGCATGTTGAAATCGACATGAAGTTTTGAAGCCCGAACTCCCAAAATCAAAATTAAGCTGTAAGCTGTTGACTATTTTAAAAGTGAAATTAGCTTTAAAATGTTTATTAAATTGTGAAATTGTACACTCGTAACGGACTTGCTGCTTTTAGTGACGGAGCTATACGTCTTTATGATTATGACGTTAGCTAACAATGGACGTGATTATGATGTCAGCTACTTGAGTGACAGATTGGAGTGCTCCATTATAGCCATTGATACATAGGCTACAGAAAGTGTTTCGTAATTACAGACTCCAAAATTAAAAAATCGACACTGAATCACCGGAATATGTTATGTCAAATGCGTGACATCATATCTTCAGGGTAAGGAAAACCATTGTTATAAGATCAGTCATTCTATCACATCCGCCGATGCATTGTACACTAATGCTATGATTGGCTGAATCATTTCATGACAGTGAGATTCCTTACTATGCTAGACATAGTAAACATGGAAAAAAATATTTGCTGACGAATCTATTTATTAAATAATAATAATTGCTTCCAATTATTGTTAGGCCCTATATACTATAATATCTAAGATTTTCGGACCATATTTTGCATATGTCCTTAAAGTGCTCCACTAGTAAACTGACAAGCCCTTCAGGACTAAGTCTAACAACTTGGGTGATTAGAAAGTTATATTTTATCTGAGTTAGAGTTGAATTCACATTTCGTATTGCAAGTAACGAAAGAAAATGAATTACAAATCTCTCTTACTCTGTATGACTTGTGTCATGGTATTTAACATGCTAAATCTTATAAATCAGATATAGCAAATTCTGTTCAATATTTTGAAACGAATTTGACTGAGTTATTGCTGCTAAGGGATTATGTTAAATTATATTCAAAATATCCAACGGCTTTCCTGTATATTTGTCCTAAAATTGAGATCATGGCATTTTAAGCATTAAATGGTACAGAAATAGATATATGAACGCAGGTGCTTATAACATTTCCGCTACACTACACTTTCCATCAAGTATTTTAGACATTCATTAAAGTAAAACATTGAAGAGTTATCTTCCCTATCCTAACATTAAAGCAATCGTAAGTGGAAGATGATATAAATTAAATATGGCACCCTCCACCCCACCGCCACCAACCTTAACCCCCCCCCCCCCCCCCCGCCACCCCACAGGCAGATAATCCAACTGGTTTGGATAGACGAATAGATGGACGCACAGACGAAGGACGATAATGATTATGAATAAAAGCAAGCCTTTCCATGAAGATTTGTCAAGATATTCCAAGCAGAAGTTATCTAACGAAACGGGAAAATGTGCATGAATGGACGGACACACGGTCAGAAAGTCAGACGCATGGGCGGAATGACTGACCCAGAAAGTAACGTTCATTCCCGGACGTACGGGTAGTGGATGGATTGACTGATCAACTCACAAAACAATGCGCATTTCCTTACTATATATATATATATATATATATATATATATATATATATATATATATATATATATATATATATATATATATATACACCTGTGCAAAAGTTAAGCACCACCCTATTTTTACGCACATGCGAGGGTATATTCATGTGCTATGAAGAAAGCAATAGCATAAACATTTATGTACCCATCCATCTTAGTGCAAGAGGTAATAATGCAACTAGAGGAATGCTGATTATGATGGTGGGGAAACACTGTATGTTTTTGTTTGAACTTGAAAACGAGGCCTGAATATGGTTACGTTGACACAACTGTCAACTATTGCCCTACAGTTGACACACGTGGCTAGATTGTCATTAATGGTGTCTGAAAACGAAGTTTAACATCTGTGCACGAGTTTGAGACTGTCATTATTAATACCGGGTATATCCACCTTGTGCCTGGATGACGGCCTGGACACGACGTCTCATGCTGGTCACCAACCGACTGATACGCCATTGTGGTATTCGTTGCCATTCAAGATGGAGTGCGTCTGTTAATTCCTGTAGGTTCTGCACAGGAGGATCCCTCCTTCTCACCATGTTTCCCAGAATGTCCCAGATATGCTCAATAGGGTTCATGTCAGGGCTCCTTGCTGGCCATGGTAGGGTTTCGATGGCATTCTGGCGGAGGTATTCATGCACAGCTCTAGCACGATGTGGTCGGGTGTTGTCATCCATGAATATAGGGTGGGTTCCAGGTGCATGATTTACAAAATGAGGGACCACAACTCTATCCAGTATGGAATTTGATATCTTTGTCCATCTAGTGTTCCAGGTACAGTCAACAGATCCAGCTTACAATCAAATGAGATGCACCCCCATATCATAACGGAGCCTCCACCAAATGGAACTTCTTCCATGATGTTACGTTGGTCGTACGCCGTGCGTCTGGACCTCCATACACGAGTTCGACCATCTGTGGCATGAAGCAGGAACCGACTTTCATCGGACCAGTGTACCCGTCTCCAGGATCTCATGTTCCAGTGTCTTCTTTCTATACATCAATCCATCCATCCATCCATCCATCCATTCATTCATCCCACTCAATTACAACTAAGAGGGGATCCACCGGGGCCTAAAGTGAGACTACAATGCAGGCAACCGGAATCTCTGAGAATATTGGAATGTTATGGTGCATGTTATAAAAGCATACATCTGACGCAATTGTATTTGGCTGCGTAATATTCCCCGTACCCGTTTATGGTCCTCTCGCCTCATTGTTTGGAAATATATACAACTTATACATTTTGGTTAAATTCCACGTATCGCTATCTCGGTTGAACACGTTCCACATTTCGGGTGGAAACTCCCCATCGAATTAGTTCCGCTGTATATATATATATATACAATAAAAGCATATACATCAGGATACCGTCTGATAAGTCGCGCTTTTGAGTTTGCACTTGCAAGCATCCTAAAGTTCTGACGGATCAGGACCAGTGGCAGATACCCTGATGCCATAAATTTGTATAGGCACTTGCGAAGTCTTCTCCGACGAGCATATGGTCCAGCCAGACAAATCTCTTGAATTCTCCGCCACAGGCGTTGGTAGAAGTGGAAATGGCACCCTGATCTTCTTGACCGTGGCAGTTCTGTCTCTATGGCCAGCAGTAGTGATATTTCGAAGTCAGATATAATACGCCTTGGTTGAAAATGATGGCCAATTAGCTGCCTAACTCTCACATTGATGTGTTGTAATAACTGCCGATAGTGTCCAACAGTCTTACCAGTTAACAACGGCATGAGAAACGGAAGTACTCTGCCCTGAAACATTCCATGAATTGTGACGAATTGGACGTATGGATGTGGACAGGTTTTAAATGTTCCATCAACATAGACATTGCTGCATCGCTGTAGTTTCCTAAGATTGGTATCTGTAACGAATACTGCAATTCCCCATTCATTGTCTTGGTGACTAAGGACTGGTTCATCACGCCAGGTATTCAAATACACATTTTCAATCAGAACATCGTGTATCTCATGTGGAATGGGTGGCATTAGTGATAGTCGCTTTCCAGTTAATTTGGATCTCACAAAATCAAATGTAGGGATTTCGTCATCTTCCACATCAATGTCTTCTAACAAGGCTGTATTGTATATACGTTTTATTGGCATTGATGGGTCCATGTCCATATTTGCTACCATCCTGTGTCAGACTGCTTCTATCGATTAGACCTCTATCTTGTCCATGATCTAGGTGTTCTCCAACCTACAAAAATCACGATTCTTACATCCATACTAAATAGTTAGTAATAAAGGGAAGAGGATATTGCATTCATTCGTGTGTACGTGTGTGTATGCCTGTCTATGTGTCCAAATAGTTTTGATCCGATTTGGCCCAGATTTTAACACAACAAAAGATCGGATTGCGAAAGCGGATTTTCAGGCCTTGACCGAGATCCAGATCGGATAAATAATTGATCATTTGAGTTCTCAAAAACCTCTGGTCAGACATGAGTCAAATGTAACGTGTCAATAAATAAATAAATAAATAAATAAATAAATAAATAAATAAATAAATAAATAAATAAATCAAGCAACCAACCAATCGATCAATTTATTGTGTGATTGATAGATTGAGTCATTGAGCGATTAATTGAGTTATCGATCAAGCGATTGAGTGAGAGATTAATTGATTGCGATTAATCAAACTTTTGATGGATTGCGTGATTGATTGATTGGGTGATCGACTGATTGATCGATCGATTGATTGGTAGATCATTCAATCGATTGATCGACCAGTCAATCAATTGATCGATATAATTTCAATTAATAAATCGATTGACTAATTGATCAGATTGATTGGTAGATCCCTCGACCAGTTAACTGATCAGTCAATCGACAGGTAGATCAATTGATTGATTGAATGATCTACCAAGCAATAAATAGTCAATTAATAATCAGTAATCAATCGATCAATCTATCAAGAGCAACTGATTAATCAATCAATTGATCGATCAATCCTATAATCAGATCGATCTGATCAATAAATTGATTGATTGAATAATCGATTGAATGATTGACCAATCAATTGATTGAATTATCTACCAATCGATCAATCAATGGAGCAATCGGTCATTCAATCGATCAATCAATGGATCAATCGATCAGCTGATCAATCAATCAATGGATCGATCGATCAGCGGATCAATCAATCAATCAGTGGATCAGCTGATCGATCACTCATTCAAACGCACAATCAATCACTCGAGCAATCACTCACTCATTCAATCAATCACTCTACCAATCACTCCATCGTTCGATCGCTGGCTTAATCAATCATTCGATCACTCAATCGTGCAATTGAATGCTTGATTTATTGACTGATCGATTGCTTTTAAAATTAAATTAGTTGATCAAATGATTGATCGATCGTGTGATCACTGGATCAACGGATTTACTGCTCTAGTGATCGACTGATCGATTGATTGATTGGTTAATCCAACAGTTGATTGATTGAATGATTGACTGATTTATCAAGTGCTTGATGGATTGAGTGATTAATTGATTGAGTGAGTAATTGGATGATCGAATGATTGATTTACCAACTGATCAATCCGATTAAATGATCGATACGATCATACGATTGATTAATTGTATGATTGATTGATCAATCGATCGATCAGTTGATGGCTTGGAAGAATGATTGACTGATTGATCGGTTGATTAGTTCACTGATCACTCGATCGGTTGGTACATCAATCGATTGATTGAATGAGCTATCAAGCAACCAATAGTCAATCAGTAATTAGTGAATAATCGATTCAATCTAGCAAGCAACTGATCAATCAATCGATCCGATACTCGATTGATTGAATAATCGCTTAACCTGGCCGGTTGATTGATCGATTGATTGACTGATTGACCAAGCAATTGACTGAAGGCTCTATTAACTGATCAATCGATCAGCAGATCGATCAATCAAAGGATTAACCGATCAGATGACCGATCAATCAATATATTAATCGATCATGCGATCGATCACTCAATCACAATTGATTGATCACTAGATTGATCGATCAATCATTCGACCACTCACTTGATCACTTGTGCAATTGAATGATTGATTAATTTATTGTCGGTTGCTTGGTAAATTGATTGATTGAACGATTAATCGACTGATTGATCGATCGATCGATTAATTGATTGATCAATTGCTTGATGAATTAAATTAGTTGTTCAAATGATTGATCGATCACGTGATCACCTGACCAATGGCTTGATTGATTGGTTAATCGAATGGTCGATTGATAGAATGATTGATTAATCGCTTTGTAGGATGATTGATTGATAGATCCATTGATCAGTTGACTCTCTATCAAGCAATCTGCCATCAATAATCAGTAATCAATCGAGCAATCGATCAAACAAGCAATCTGCCATTTGATCAATCAATAAATGACCAATCAATCTAACAAGCATCTGGTAAATCAATCGATCCTATGATCGGAACTATCTGATCTATCAATTAATTCATTAATTGAATAATCGATTGACTGATTGATTGATTTATTGATCTATTGATTGACTTAATGATCAATCAGTGTATTGAGCGGTCTAACAATCGATCAATCAATGGATCAATCGATCACCTGATCAATCACTCAAACACTCAATCAAACAACCACTCGATCGAGGGTGCTCGATCGAGTGGTTGTTTGATTGAGTGTTTGAGTCAATCATTCACTCAATCGATCATTTGATCTCTCACTCGATCGATTGTGCAATTGATTGATTGATTGGTTGATCTATTGCTTGATAAAGTGATTGATTGAACACTTAATCGATTGATTGATTGATTGATTGATTGATCGATCGCTTGATAAATTAAATTAGTTGATCAAGCGATTGATCGATCGCTTGGTCACTTGATCAGCAGCTTGATTACTCTAGTGATCTATTGATCGATTGATTAATCAAATGATCGATTGATTACATGATTGATTGATCAATCATCAATCAAACGGGCAATCAGCCATTCGATCGAACGAGAGATCAGTCAACAAATCAATCAATCGATCAATATTCCGATGAATTGATCTATCTTGCAATCTATCAATTGATTGATCGAGCGAGTGATTGATCGAGCGAGTGGTCGATCAATCGTTTGATCAATCAACCAGTCAAGTGATTGATTGGGCGATTCCTCGAGCCATCAATTAATTGAGTGAGTGATTGAGGGATTGGGCAATTGATTGAGTGATCAAGCGTTTAATGGATTGCGTGATTGAGTGCTTGTTTGATGGAGTGACTGAATGGGTGATCGACTGATTGATTGATCGACTGATTGAGTTATTGAGTGATGGATTTATTGATTAATTGATTGATTGGTAGATTATCCAATCGATCGATCAATCAATCAATCAGTCGATAGAGAGATTGATTGTTTAATCAATAAATCGATCGACCAAACGATCGATCTGACCGTACGATTGATTACTGATCGCTTGACCGCTTGGTAGATAAATAGATTGATCAAATGACCTACCAAGCAAACAACAGTCAATCAATAATAAGCAATCAGTCGATCAATCTATCTACCAATCGATCAATCATAAAAGATCAAGGAAATCAATCTATCAAGTAACTGATCACTCAATCAATCGAGTGATCGATCGAACCAATCATTGGATGAATCTGAGTGATCGATCAAGCTGTTAGTCGATCGATCTATCGATTAACAGCTTGATCGACCGCTTGCTTTGTTGATCATTCACTCAGATGGATGGATTGATCGATCATTCATTCATTCATTCATTCATTCATTCATTCATTCATTCATTCATTCATTCATTCATTTATTCATTCATTCATTCGCGTTTAATGAATGGATGAAAGATTTATGGATTGAATATGTGAAAGGATGAAGAAACATATTGGAATGAATTGATCGGGTGGGAACGGAATGATTTAAAGAATCAGCAAGGATGAGCGGATGGAATGAAGGAATGAATTGATGCTTAAGATGTTGATTATTAAACTTTAAAATTCCATGATTGATTCAATGGCGGAATAAACAAAAGAATGAAGGAATTGCGAAATATGGGCGAATGAACGAGTGAACTAATGAATGAATGAACGAGTGAACGAATGAATGAACGAACGGATGAGCGAGTGCACGAATGAGTGAGTGAATGACCGAATGAACGAGTGAATGAATGAACGAATGAATGAATGAACGAATGAACGAACGAACGAACGAACGAACGAACGAACGATCGAACGAACGATGGATGAATGAATGGAAGAATGGATGAATGGATGAATGGATGAATGAATGAATGAATGAATGAATGGATGGATGGATGGATGGATGGATGGATGGATGGATGGATGGATGGATGAATGAATGAATGAATGAATGAATGAATCAATGAATAATGAATGAATGAATGAATGAATGAATGAATGAATGAGTGAATGAACGAATGAATGAATGAATGGATCGATGGATGGATGGATGGATGAATGAATGAATGGATGAATGAATGAATGAATGGATGGATGGATGGATGGATGAATGAATTGTAATACTTACGTTCAATACTAGAATATTTTACCGATCGGCGTTTAGATCTAAGTGATTATTCTATAGAGGAGCACGACACCAACCCACCCACGCCATCATCTCCACTATATCTTGTTATTTCCAACACGATTCTTTTGGTATCGAAACCTGATGTACTGTAAACAATTTTCCACCGCGGTTTCCATTGACCATAGTGGTCCTATTAATTATATATTTCTAATAACTAATAACTACTTGATGAATGTAGGACCTAATCTTACGAGCAATGCACGTGTTGCTTCACCATAATAATAACTACATATGTCATCCAGGGAGACACCATCGTAAACCAATTGAATCAAAAAGTCGGAAACATGAAAAGCCGTTTCATTTCTTTGTGGCTACGGATGTTGCAGGATTTTGTTTTGAAAATAGACTACGTGAAATGTAATTTATTCTAATTTCTTCGTTTAGAAAGTCACATGATATCAAAAGACATTTTCTTTTAACCCTTTTCATGCCGAAACCAACATCTGCAGTTGCTTTTATGAATGTCCATTTGATGGTCAAGGCCAAGATAAAACATTTTTTATATTTACAACTGTAATGACTGGCGCTATAACTGAGCTAGTTATTCCAGTGGTAAACTTTCAAACTTAGTCTTCTCTTGGCCTGGAAATGAACATTCAATAAGAAAATGTTCATTTTCTTAACTAATTTTGACCATTAAAGTGTTAGACAATTTTGTATGTTTAACTAATATTTTGACTTTGATGATCAGCGAGTACATTACAGCTCAGAAATACCGTAACATGTTTACAAAACAAAATAAAACGTAGGCCTGCTGTTGAATATTGTGAACATTGGGCCTAATTGGATTGGAAGATTAAGGCAACAATGTCTTTTCAATCAGAGAGAGAGAGAGAGAGAGAGAGAGAGAGAGAGAGAGAGAGAGAGAGAGAGGAGAGAGAGAGAGAGAGAGAGAGCGAGAGAAAGAGAGAGAGGCATGTTGTTGATTTGGTTGGGACTGTACGCTGTCACGAACGAAGTATCAGATGAAAGCTGTATGAAAATGTGAAAGCAGTTAATGCTTGATGTTGGGAGGTATAGTACGGGAGCCAATTTTCAAAAGGGGTCTAGAAGAATGGTTTCGTAGCACACCCAGTATTCAGAAGGTTTGTCTCTATATTATGCTAGACCGATGTCTTGGGTATATTCTGAGCCGTGTTGTACAAGAAAATTGTGGTATCACTAACCCGTGAGAAGCCCATTTACAATAGGTGTTGAATGTAGCTCTCAAACAATTTTCACAATGGTAAATTTTTCACAAACTTAAGCGCATGTTATATGAAATACAATCTTAACCAAAATGGAAAGGAGTGATCGTATATCGCAGATTTATACATAATCAACCTCGTTTAAGACACCCGTATGTTGCTTTGTACATATTGGGGCACTTAGGTCTTCTTGTGACTACCAATACCTTAGCTACAACAATGCCCATGTTTTCTACATTTTTCATAATTAAACTTTTAACTGACATGCAGTGCATGTCTACACAAGCTGGCAGGACATATTTATCACGTGAGCAAATGAGAGAATGTTACTCATCCGTGTCAGAGTCATCTTCGACAATTGTATGCTGAACATTGTCACACATTTCACCCCCCATACAAAGGCATGCTTCAGTGCAGAGTAGATTGTTAGCCTTGCATTGACAGAGATCTGTTCTTTTGCAGGCAGACTTTTGACATCTATATGATGTGAGTTCAATTAATCCAAATGGAGCAGGATCCTTTGACATTAGAACAGGCTTGAGTAGACCATCCACTATACTCCAGCCATGTCCATTTGGAGATGGAAGATTCTGAACAGCTTGCAATGAACGTCTCCATACAAGAGCTTGAAAATTGGCCCTTTCGGTGTGATGCTTTAGACTATTCGATGTAGGTGGAAGATTTTCATTTCTTTGTCTCTTTTGACAAAAGAGCCAATAACGGGTTTCATCAGCTGTCTTTCCCACATCCCTGGTGGTATACAACTCACAGACAGATTTCTCACATAGAATTGCAGTATTCGGTGATAAGTCAACATGTTCGCCGAGTTGGGCTAAGCTAAGCTGATGCCATTCAGATGACTTTAAGAGATTGAATGATTTTCTCTTAGCGACTCCAAATAATGCACTAGTGCTATCACAACCTGTAAGAGAATGAAACCCAGGCAAAGACAGACAGATAGCTGGGCCCAGTACTTGAGGAACTGTATGTATTGGTATGTATCGCAATTTGTCCTTTGTGCCCGTACGGAACCATAGTTCAGAACAGTGAAGCGAACGCTACGTATATATACTAAGTACTGCCACGTCTGTATCAGGAGACTGTATAACAACACGCATGTGGTCTTTTGAAGCGTGTAGCGCGTGCAACATCATACGCGTATCTGCTTCCTCGTGATCTGATCGAAGTTCTTCCAAATACGACGAATTGTTCGCTGAAATGACAACAACATCCATTCCATCGTTAAAGTCACCAGCAAGAATGACGCAATTGTCGGCAGATAGCATATTTGGACCAGTATCACGCCACCGCTTGCTGAGAAATGCAACCAGGTTACTTTTGTTGCTTGGATTGCTGATGTACTTGGCCCATTGCTTTGGAACGGGAGTATTTTCTCCAGCAATCTTTACTTCCAATGCTGTTGATGACCCACGTTTTAGCCGCTCTTCCGCTTTGAGAGATTCCAGTCTATTATATCTGTCAAAAACTATATCTACTCTGTTGCAGTCTTCTTGATTCAGTGGAACTGTAAAGATGTGCCAGTATTTATCAGCCAATTCTCCAAATGTAGACGTACCTCCAGTTTTAACCATTTGCACAATTGCCATGCCATCTACTACATAAGCTGTTGCGCCTGTCTTGTCAACAGGTGGAAGCCGTCCATCAACATTTACTTCCTTTTCTAGTTCACTTAACAAAACACTTTTCACATTCTTTCTTAGAGTCCCATCCGTATGTGACAATGATAGTGGAACAGCAGACAGTTCATACGTCATCACTAGTTTTAAATCAACATCTCTGGACCTTGCGGCAATAATTAATCGACCAAATAGTTCGCGGTCAGATCTCACATTGTGAATTTTTTCATCATTTGTTTTGAGTTTTTTCTTCTGTGCTAGGCTGGCAAATGTTTTAAGTTTTAAGTGTGGCAACGTGTCCCAAAAGCTTCTCGTGTTAGTGTCCAGCCGCTCCTGAACAAAATTTTCCATAATCTCCTTACCAATGTCACAGGCGGAAACAAGTCTCTTGGCGATTTCACTAGGCAATACCACGCCAGTTGCAATGTTTACAAGCGGAAGACACTCGCTGTCGTCGTTTTCCGCAATATTAGAGGGATTGGTCATTATATCTGATGAGAACATCGAAAGTATCTTCTGCACATCGGTTTCATCCCTGTTCATTCGATTAGTCCCCATTTCCTTATGTACTCCAAACATGTGACTATCTTGTAACCCACACATTTTCTTTGTGACCGTTGTTATGGCTGCCCTCTCGTGGCTAGTTAAAAACCACCTCTCCAGAGCTCCTGGCTTTTGTGTTATTCCAATAATACCACCTCGCTTTTTGGAATCCAAATTAATCGATTGATCTAAGGCCATATCTGTCCACACTTGATTGAATGGATGGTCTGAGCGACTTACGGAATGATTTCCATTCAAGAATTGTTCATGTACATGGGGATGTGTACTTGGAAGCATCTTCATGTCCGCAAGATATATTGGCAGCCATCTTGCATAATTGGTTTTGTCCATGCTGTAGAAATATGGCACCATAGCAGCAGTAGCAGATAGGTGTGCCTGCCAATCTCCAGTTCTCTCAGCTCTTATGAATCCAAGCAGCAGCTCTACCATATGAATATATGAGTTCCAAAATGCGAACAGGTGTGATTTCGAGCTTGACTCAACTTTAAAGGATTTGAACAGCTGTTGCAATTTATTCACGTACATACACACTTCTTTGAAATTTTCTTGCAGTGCGTCTAAGTCGTCAATGCTGCTTCGGCACATCTTAATTTTCTCATCCAGACTCTCCAATTCTGTTGGAGTAATGTGGTCTTCATGTTGTCCATTTTGTTGAACCCATTTGGAAAAAGACTGCCATTGTAATCGCAGCAGCGCTTCCATAACCAATTTGTGAGCCCTCACTACTCGACTATATGACTTCCCTTTAAGTAGAGCAGCAGCCGTGCTGCTACCATATGTGTTGGCCTCTATGAGGAGATCTTCTAAGCCAGAGTCATCAAACATCTTTCCAATAACAGCTAAGTAGTTTAGCGCAATGTGGAATCCCCCCAGTCTGATCACAGTGTCACTAAACTCTTCTTTATATCGCCACTGTATCTCCTTTGCCTTGACATATATGGCCAAGTCGAATGTAATGACCGAGTCATTCTGTCCTAGTGTTGTCATCATTCTTTGAACTTGTTTCACGACCGTATACACCGTATTGAATTCAGTTGGTGATCCGGAAATCATTGGACAGTAACCGATTTGTGTAAAAGGTGCGTTAGCACATGATAAAAGTGCATTAAATCCACTCCAACTAGGGACTGTTTGTGTTTCTGTGGTCATCATGGGTACAAGATCTACCGCAAACAATTTTATTGGACACATTCGAACGATGGCCCATGCAAGATCCATGACTAATGCCTGTTCCTGGATTGAGCTATCACATTGGTACCAATCCTTCTTGACAGTGTCTATGAACGCGGTCACAACTGGTCTTCTACCAAACCCCCCACAATCAAGAATTCTGTTTTCAGTACCTGGTGCTGTCAAAGCCCTTCTCCTGACTGAGTGTTCAGCATGTATGACACGCTATTACTTTGAGTTATGACACGATCATGCTTATATCGTTGTGCACTGTGGATACAGCCAAAGCCTAGACCCCCTATGCAAAGAAATCAGGATACCTAATTAGTGCTACCACGATTTGTTTGTACAACAGGGCTTAAAATGTGTGGGACATGTCCCCCAAGCCACAGCAAGTGTCAGACCTTCCGAATACTGGGTGTGCTACGTCACGATTCTGACCTAGCTTTAGCTCCTGGACTAGTAGTGTTAGGCGATGAAACAGTCGGTGGCTGAAAGTTAGTTGTGGCGTTATTTGAAGCGGTTAGATCTAATTATATATTCACAAATGATAGAGGATATTATGATATTTTTTTCTGCTGGTTGTATTGGAATCTCTCTGCGCTTAGGCTAATGTATACGGTTTGGTAAATATTATTTCAACAATGAGTAGGAATGGTGCCGATATATAACAGCCTTGTATTTGATTTAACAATCAGGCATGAAACACGAAACAACCAAGATTAACCGCTTTCCATTTTGGTAAGCATGCATACAATATTGAATCATTTATATAGAGGTCACGCATGTGTAATACATAGATCGCTTTTATCTCGTCTGACAGGTGGTCTTTGTGGACAGGTACGCACAGATACACGTATATATATTATTTGCACTATAGTATCTATGAAAAAATATAAAGGAAAATCAGCTGAATGCTAACATTGGTATACAGGCGATCATACACGCACAACATTACGTGTAAACACTCAACTACATGTAAACGCTCATCTACAAACAATATTGGCGCCCTCTGGCAAGAAGCGGCTGCTGTACGCACCGACACTCAAGTGGTATATAACCCATGGCCTGGAGATCACTGCTGTATACCGCACCATAAACTATGAGGCCAAGCGCCCGTTCGAGTGGTTCGTGGAGAATGTTACGGAGGCCCGCCGCTCGGGAGATGTAGATAAGAGCACAGCACTCTTGGCAGATCTCTTCAAACTCCTCGGCAACAGTGTCTACGGGAAGCCCATCGAGGCCCTAGAACGCCATAGCAACACCAGCTTCACGAAGGATGAATGCGTGGTAGACAAGGCCCTGCGTAGTGCATGGTTCGAAGATCTTGAGGAGATCGGTGAGTCATACGAGCTCCAGAGTCACAAGCCGAGAATCACTATTCGAAGGCCCTTCCAGGTGGGAATAGCCGGTTATGTGCTCGCGAAGCTGCGAATGCTGGAGTTCTACTACGACTTTCTCGATCGCTACGTAGCTCATGACAGCTTTGAGTACCTGCAGATGGACACTGACTCTGCGTATATCGCTATAGCAGGCTCCAACATCGACGACGTCTTTAGCCCTGAGATGCGAGCAGAGTACCAGGCTCATAAGCGGTACTGGCTAGCTTGGGACAAATGGTCTGGATGGACTCCAGGACTGTTCAAGCTCGAGTTCGAAGGCTCTCGTGGTATCGCTCTCTGCTCCAAATGCTACTACGTGAAGAGCGCAGCTGCAAGTAAGTGCTCGGCTAAGGAAATGGCAAAGCGGCAGAATGAGGTCTCTTGGCAGGGGTTCTACAGTGCCCTACATGGCGGGGTGGACAGAGCTAAAAACCGAGGCCTATGCATGCGCAACCAGGGTATGGTGACGTATGCGCAGGAAAAGCTCGGACTCTCCGCTTACTATGATAAGCGCCATGTGCTGCCAGACGGGGCCCATACCGAGCCCATCGAGTATCATGTTAGCACCCTAGGGGGTGGTAGCTGTGTGTCTTCAGGGACTAGCTGAAGCTCTTCTACGACAAATGGTCGCCTAGGCACTCATTGCTGGCATGGCAGGTAGTACAGTGTTAGGATCTGTTGCACGCCATGGACCGCCTTCCAGCTCACCAGGCTCATACAGGTACCGAACCAGAGCATCAGGTGGTAGGCACTCCTCTCCCTTGTTTGCTCCTCTAGAGCTGTGACCAGCAGAGCGTCTGATAGCCTCTACTGGCTTCTTCCCGATTAGCCTGGTAACCTCGGCATTGGATCTCTCCACCACAGCAGGCAGCCCTCTCACCCATACTCTAGAACGTTCACTCGGTGCGGCCATTTCCTGGGCATATTGGTGTGGGAACAGTCTCTCTGCCAGTGTCCGATTCCACAGCTCAACAATAACCTGGGCATGGTGATGCCCTACCTCGGCTCGCAAATGGACATTCCCCAAGATCACTACAGGGACCGCTTTTGGCCGACCATCATGAAAGGGTTAATGTTGAATGATTGAGATGGATATTCTGGATAGCTATTTGAGTTTTACTTTACAAAGATGTCACGTAAATTCGGATTTTTCTTCAACGCAATTACTGGACGCTTGTTGAAGGAGTGTTTCAGTTTCTCCTGTAGGTTTTGATACTCATCTTTCAAGATTTTGAAATTTCAACGTTTTTCCGATTATAGGTCAGAATGAAGGGAATTTTCTCACGTTGATCAGGTAAGCCTGGGTCCGAGTTTATTCCCCTTGGCCACTGTGTTTCGAGTTCTTTAATCAAAACGATTCTCGAAGTTTTCTTTGTTTATCAGTTTCTTCTGCCGTATCTGAAATGGGTAGCTGTTCAATCGGCATAATTTCAAAGTCACGAGGGACTAAATGGTTAGGAAGATTACAATGTTCGGAAACATGTGTGTCTTCCTCTAGCGTAAGATCTGAGAGGTGTCGAGTTGCCCGCCATCCATTAAGACATTTGGTTTCGCCGACATACTGTTTTTAGCACAATTTGCATGAAATTAAATAAATAACATTTTCAGAGTCACAATCTATTAGACTGAAGTTGGAAATTGCTTTTGTACTGAAATCTCGTGAAAGTATTCTGGTTTGGGAGAAATTCATCTAACTTGCACCTTTTCTTTCCGCATTTGCGAGATTCGCCTACATCTATAATCAGACAATTGTGAGAAATTTTGGTAGGCCGATGATTTGAGGTATTATCTGGAATGGTTTCCCAGCCGTCTAATGTTTCAGATTTGATTTTGCGCAGTAATCGTTTGGAGTAACCTTGTGATTTGAGAGCTTTGAATAGGGTAGAGCACGCGTCTTCAAAATTTTTCCTATCACTCGAATTCCTGTGAAAACAGATTATTTGCGATTTTACGATTCCTTTAAAAGTATGTGGCGGATGGAAAGATTGTTTGTGTAGTAGCTGATGCGAATCGGTTGGTTTGAAATACACTTTGTAGTCTAAGTAGCCAGTTGTTTCACACTTTAGACCTTTATATACAGTTAAATATATATACCTTTACTGAATTACTCAATCGCCTTTGAAAAACAGCTCTATTGTTTACTTTGAAGGATTGAACTTTGTGCAAGGTTTGAGTTACCTTTGATCCGGGTTTATGACAGGCATCATTAATAAATTCAATGATTAGTGGACTGGTTTCACTCCACTCAGTTTAGTGAAATATTACTCTTCGAATTGGATTGATAAGTGAGTAGTGTTTCTTTCACGAGATCATGAACCAATCATTCAAAGGTGTTACATGCTTTTGTTGGGACACTCAATTTTGCCTTTTGATGCCTTTTGATCAGTTGATGCCGAAACAATGAATCAAGTTTGGAGGACATATTTTGCCATTTGATAAAATTTTGTTCACTGCCCTGAAAGGCCACTCGGGTGTTTATAATTAAACTCTGCTCACACATGTAGAGAAAAGTAGTATTCAGCTACTTTAATTTTAGGTAAGTGGGCGGACTCTAATTAAACTCTGCTCACACATGTAGAGAAAAGTAGTATTCAGCTACTTTAATTTTAGGTAAGTGGGCGGACTACAATTAAACTCTGCTCACACATGTAGAGAAAAGTAGTATTCAGCTACTTTAATTTTAGGTAAGTGGGCGGACGCATTGACAGCCGGATGGCTGGCCGGCCAGCTGGCTGGGCAGACGGACAGACAGACGGATGGACAGATCCATCCATCCATCCATCAATCCATCCACCCCACGCACCCATCCATCCAACCATCAATTCATACACCAATCCATCCATCCATCCATCCATCCATCCATCCATCCATCCATCCATCCATCCATCCATCCATCCATCCATCCATCCATCTGTCCGTCAGTTCGTCCGTCCGCACCTGTGGAAATACAGTGATGGGGTAAAAGGGGCGGGCGCCAAGTACAGAAGATACTTGTGGGAATATTTGCTCTTAGGGGGAGCAGCCCACAAGCGTATGCGCCTAAACACCTTCCCCCCATCATTTTTGGCCTACACAAACAATTTGGCACCTCACAGCTCAAATTTTATGGCCAAATTTTTATTCGGACAAAAACGGACGAGATAGACGAAATGTACCATGTTTCATGACACAGCTGAGATGGTCATAATTTCTGAGGTGATTTGTCTGAATAATTGGGGTGCAGCTCATATGCAAGTTTGTCCATAATGTGTGGGCTGCGATGGTCATCATCTCTGAGGTGATTTGGCTGAATAATTGGGGTGCAGCTCATATACAAGTTTGTCCATAATGTGTGGGCTGAGATGGTCATCATCTCTGAGGTGATTTGCCTGAATAATCGGGATGCAGCTCATGAATATTTTGTCCATAATCTGTGGGCTGAGATGGTCATCATCTCTGAGGTGATTTGTCTGTGAATCATTGGGGTAAAGCTCATATGCATGTTTTGTCTATACTGCATGGGCTGAGATGGTCATCATCTCAGAGGTGATTTATATATATATATATTACTACATTTAAATAAATATAATTGGTCTTAATTGTGACATTGAAATAGAGGTACGAATCCCTAATTCAATTTCACAAAAGAAAACAGTGTATTAATCTATGCATAAGTAAACCATCATATGCTAAGATTTATCTCATTTCATTACATTACGCCATCTAATTTAGATCTATAAACAATTTTATTTTCACACATTTTGTTGTGAATATGCAGCTTCAAGGTTGACATGAAAAGGAAATACTTTTGATTTGTGTGAACCTCGAATAGTTTAGTACACGATACGAGTAACAATATGCATGACATTTATTCTATATGATGAGAGAATCTTGTCAGAATATGTTTAAATTTGACTCTATCGATTTCATCTGAATGATTTCCTCTACTAGTCTTTGTGGAAATATTGCATTTAATGCTAGCGCTAAATCAGTTATGCAAATTGGCAGTTGCATGTCGGATGCACAGAAGCATTCATCCTGGGAGAACTTGACCTGCGATCCGATTGGATTTTGCATTATTTCTTTAAAACACCTTCAATTTCTGAAATCACTTGATCGCTCTCTACTAAATTTGCCAGGAACCACCCTTGCATCATAGCGATACAAGTTTGTTCAAATGCAGACGATTGGTCGAGTCTTTTGCAGCGATCATGGATTAAAAAAAATTACTATAAGGTAGTATCTTTCTTTAATTCTATGCGGGAACTTGATTTGCCATTTTTTTGGGCGGACATCTAGGATTTTGCGACAATCTTCTGGAAGGTTTTTCCAAGAGTATTACTCATTAACCACTATGCCAATTTCAGCCAAACTTAGCAGGAACTACGATATTTCTGGGTGTTATCTAGGATCTTGTAAAGGGTGCAGGAAATTATTTTGAAAAAATACTCCTACTCATTAACCCATGGACCAATTTTAATCAGACAAGAATGGCAGGAGGGCCGTAGGCTTTCTTAATCGTATGCAGGAATTTTATTCGTTATTTATAGCAGCTGTCATCTTTAGATTTGCTGAGAAAAAAACCTGATTTGAGATGGGCTTCCACATTTCCTTACAGAAATCCGATAATAGAACGTTGTTATGTTTAGCTACTTTAGTCTCTTGAATGCATGTGATATCGATTTTATCGTGTTCACAGTCTGCACCTACGGTTTGCCTCTTTGATGTTGCATTCAGACCACGTACATTCCACGCAGCTATGGTAAGCTGCTGGGAAGATTGCGTTGTCCGAGGATGTAGAGCACAATTTCTTGTTAGAAGGTTAGACATAGTCAGAGTTACCTCTGTATGCGGATGTCGGCCCGCAATCCTTGATGACTTAGTTTCCCAACAAAGTGGGTACTTACGGAGGAGACCGGCGTGGAGGTGTCATCTTTCTCCCCCTATTCGACTTTAGCCTATTTCATTTGGCGTAGTTGTCTGTTCTGTTTGTCATTGATGTCTGTTCTGTTTGCCATTGATGTCTGTTCTGTTTGTCATTGTTGTCAGTTCTGTTTGTCGTAGTTGTATGTTCTGTTTATCGTAGTTGTCTGTTCTGTTTGTCATTGATTTCTGCTCTGTTTGTCGTAGTTATCTGTTCTGCTTGTCGCAGTTGTCTGTTCTGTTTGTCGTAGTTGTATGTTCTGTTTATCGTAGTTGTCTGTTCTGTTTGTCATTGATGTCTGTTCTGTTTGTGGTAGTTGTCTGTTCTGTTGGTCGTAATTGTCTGCTCTGTTTGACAATAATCTATTCTGTTTGCCAATAGCCTGTTCTCTTTGATATTAGTCTCTTCTGTTTGACACATTAGTCTGTTCTGTTTGGCATTAGTCTGTTCTGTTTGACGGCGTTGCCTGGATTGTTTGGTATTTCTTTCTGCTCCATTTGAAATTAGCCTGTTCCATTTGCGTTTTGTATTTTTGGCGGTGATGGCCTTCCATACCATAAAACGGCGAGTTAATTATCAATCACAATCTTTATATTTCTCCGTGACGTGATAATAATGATCCGCGTGACGAGCGTGTTACATACGGAAATCAAAATACCGATGTGAAATGGATAACTCATAGAATTAATTGTAGAAGTAATTAGTCTATGGTAAGCCCATACCGAAGTATGATGTTATTCCGGATTAACTCTCGAGCGTGAATACGACCATAGACGCCGTTTTTGGCGTTCAGCCAAGGCAAAAAAGTGTCAATTTCACTCTTGCAGAACTAGCATAGAGATGTCTAATTCAAGAATTGCTTATTTAATTATATTGTCACGTTATGATAAAATCTCTATCTTCGACGTCTGAGGGATACTAAATTCGTTACACCAGTGTTGGGACGTGGGTACAGGCTGTTACCACACACGCAAACAATTATATAAAATGTATCCCACTCGCTATGCTCGGGAGATACACCGTTTGCGCGTGTGGTTACTGAGAGGCATAACGGCATTTAATTGCTACAATTGAAAACTAGCATCAACCACAGCTCTGTGCAATATACCTTTCCACTGTATCCATCCATCATATGACGATATAATCAACTACGACACGTATAGAATGACATCATAATCATTGACGTCATTATGACTTCATGAATGACGTATATAAGTACGTCACGAACGCAAAATTGAAGACGGACTATGCTATGGTCTACGAATTGTATGTCTTTTATTTAATTGTATTTGCAAATTGTATGTCTACTATTTAATAAACATTCTGTTGAATATTTTGAAACTAATTTGACTTGGCGCTGTGAACAGCACCCAGTCAAATTAGTTTCAAAATATTCAACATCTTACCTGCATAGTTTTCAGGAAATTATTAGTATTGGAATTCGTGGAGCGATCGATCCCAACGCGGCGAAGTGTGGGTGGAGCTTAGCTAGAGGTGGGCGGGGCATAGCTAAAACTGGAAAGGTCCAGATTGAAGACATTTAGTGACTGAAAATAATATATGCTATTCAAATCTATGCCGTTTCAAGGAGAATTCTTTGATATGAGAAAATGTTTGAAACTCGAATGTACCTTGGATATAATTCTTTGATGTAGCGCTGAAACCTCCCCTCTTTCAAAAAATTAAGAAACCTCAAACTGCCTCAAGGTGAATTCTTTGATATAGCTGTCTGAGAAAACGTTGAAATCTCCATTTCTCCAATGTACAAACATTGATTAATTCACACTTCATGCGAGAAAGTTATATTCAATCCCAATAATTAATGGTTGTATAATAAGCCATGTCACTATTATTTCAGTGGTAAATTCGTTTGACTACGTGCATCAATATCTGAGCTGATCTTAATCTATGCACATCTATCGCTACATCCCTAATCGATAAGTGTGCGTCCATCGCCCAGCCAATCAGATTGCGCGTCCATCACCACAGGGGTAATCAATTTCATGTATATATGTTTCGTACACTTCTTAAGAAGTTACCGAATAAACGTGAAATTGATAACAGGCTGTTTTTATCGACAGGTGGCGGTGATATAAATAGTGGACGCTGTTTTTCCCAGCTTATTCTGACTATCAGTTGACACGAATTGAACTTTATTACACTCAGATCAATTTTACATCGATACATGAGGGAAAAGATATTAAATAAATATTTTACACTATAGACAGAGTTAAAGGTAATTAAATTATCGTCTATTATTATTATTATTATTATTATTATTATTATTTTATCATCATCCTCGTCGTCGTCATCATCATCATCTTGGCGGCTAGGGAACTGTTCTAAGATAATGTGCAAAGTTGTGAAAATTTAAACTTGGCGATAGTAGTGTTTTTGGAGTAGTTCTTTTCGTTTATCTTTGAAAAATTCACACGTCAGGATATAATGATATTCACCACCTATGCCATTTTATGTGCATATAGTACATTTTCTCTTCTCCCATGTGGTCCCATCCCATCTTCCTGTCTCTATCGGTAGGTAATTATTTGACCTGCAAATGGACATTGGTCATGCAAAGACGCGAATCTTATTGTCCATTCAATACCACTTTGATGGTCAAAAGGATTCTATAGCGGTGCTGAGGAATGTCCATTTGCAGGACGAGAGAATGCTATTTTCTAAATTTCACTGGTAAAAAATGGTTTTCTCTTTGCCTTCAAAAATTATAATTCTCTTGAAAAATCTTGACCAATTAATAATTAACAAAATTATGCTAAATAGATTGCATCTCAGAGCGTCCAGATTTAGAAATCGAACCCTTATGGGCTCAAGCCTAGGGCCTCGCACCAGCTTAAGCCAGCATTGAGTATTGCTAGAACTAGTACTAGTAGTATTGGATCCCATATTTAGTCTACTATTGCGAGCGTTACGGTATAAGCGTAGCAAATGATATACGTTCTGTAGATATAAACAGATTTACAGGATTCGCAAGAAGAGGGCGAGGAAATAATAAAAATAGTTATTTCAGAGTGTGTTTTCTAGTTTTCTTGTTTTTCTTAGAAATATAGTACAATACCACTGTGCCCACTTTAAAAACTCAAACTCAAAAATAAAAAGGTCAATAATTAGAACTGATATATATATATATATATATATATATATATATATATATATATATATATATATATATATATATATATATATATATATATATATATATATATATATCCAAATTTGAAAAGTTGGATTAAAAGTAATTTGAAGTCCTAAATACCGATGTTTTGTTTGGCATTATTTTTTGTGGCGCATTTGGTCAGCACTCCTAACCAGTGATGCGTCACCGCGACGAAAACGAACAGCACAAAATGGTGTTTTTCAAACGGATTTCAGGGCTCAAATTTATTGAAAAGTTTGCCAAAATATCAGGTTATATGATAAATATAATCTCACACTCTGTCCCATTTCATATCACTATTAGCAACCCCGTCAAAAATTATGACATTGCACAAGCTTTATAATATTCGACTCGATTGATAACGGGCTTTTCCAGTTTATCCACCCATCATATGACGTCATAATCAACTACGCGACGCGTAGGATGACGTCATCATCAATTACAGCGTGTATCGATTTAGACCGGCTTAACGCATTAATAGTTCGACACATTGTACGAATTGTATGCCTTTACTATTTAATAAACATTCTGTTGAATATTTTGAAACTAACTTGACTGGGCACTGTTGCTGCCATAGGCAGCAACAGCACCCATTCAAATAAGTCTCAACATATTTAACGGCGAATGACGGATGTAACTGCTGATCTATTGTGATCTTCACTTCAAACCGGTGTCTTACGGATCCCAGCACATCTGCTGAGTCATCGGCTTCCACGGAATTTTGAATACCCCCGGACGGCGATCCGGGGGTAATAAACTAAATTTAAAATAAGGCTTTTGTATCCGGACTTTCCTAGGGAATCTTCCCGGGGGGGGGGGGGGGGGGGGGGGGGCGGGCCATGCAGGCCCGGGATGTGAAATTCTACATGATGTATAGCTGCGGTGCTTCTTTGGGGATGTGCCAACCACGCTGGAAAGTGGACTTCAACTTCTGCACTGCATGTCGTGTGTGATAATTTAGCTTTTTGACGGCAGGAACTATACGACGCACCCGCACCGTGTGCCTTAGATGTACATGCATTAATTATATAAGTAAACCTCTCTGTTAACGGGTTGCTCTTAACTTTCTTGCTACTGTCGCCGGACGGAAAACTTTGCAACTTTCCGCATTGATTGGGCACCAGTTACGATGACTATCTAATACACATCACCTTAGTGCTCTGCCCTGATCTCGTACCGCTTCTACCCTGGAGTCAGGATGCAGAGACCTGCCTGCGGAAATCAGCTGCGGAGATCTGCATGCGGAAACACGTCCAGCCACAGAGAACGTGTCGACTCGCGGTACGAATATAGTAGCGCCTCAATTTCAGTAACACATATTCTGTTCCGTACAAGTGACTATTATGTATTCAAGTAACTATACATGGTATATTTAATGATTATTATCTGTTTCCGTATAAGGTACTGATGACTAATAGTTACCGTCCCGGTCTTAAGACCTCAATTTATAATTTCCTTATAACTGATCAGATTATCCTTGTTTACTGTAGGTGCTTTGACTAACCGCACCGTTTATGTCTATCAACCTGATATATGCTACCGTATTGATATATATATATATATATATATATATATATATATATATATATATATATATATATATATATATATATATATATATATATATATATATATATATATATATATATATATATATATATATATATATATATATATATATATATATATATATATAATATATATATATATATATATAAATAAATTGTCACTGTTCTATGCATTGGTTAGTTATGAATATGGCAGGTAGCCATTCTGTTGATATGTTTTGTTTATTTATAGAAAACCTAGGACCGCAGTACGCTAGAAAATACTAAACAGCAACATTAATATCCGCATCACTTACTCCCGCCATCAACACTTTTACACTGATGTCGCTGACCGTGCTCTAATTATTTGAGCCTGACATGTTACCGATTAACCTTACTATTCAGCTCCATAGGCTAGGCTAAAGTGGTTAGGGACAATTTCTTCGTAGGAGACATATAGTGTACGTCTGATTTCCGGTCGTTGTGGTAATGTAGCCCTACACTCCGACAAGGTTGTGTAAAACTGGCCAAGTGACCTATAGGGCCTCAAGTTATATATCAAGTTATTGACTCTTTCCACAATCCACCAAGCTGGATGGCTTCTTAATCGTTTGGACGTCCCATCTGTACGTTGATCAGATCCAAGCCTGGGAAACTATCAGAGGTTTCCGAGCAGTGATGACCAAAGTCCGGATTTATATACATTTCCCCCATATCTTCGGATACTTGTTAGCTAGATAACCCCGCCAAAGAAGGAAAGCACTGCGAAAACATATGGTTATAATTATGAAGTGATATTTATTTACCAACCCACAGTGCCTATTTGGGCATATTGGAACTTAATCCTAATGACAGGCCAAAAGATAGATCGGTAGGACTCGGTGACGGACGAGACACGCATCTCCATCCAACTCAATGTAGTGTCTGGGAAGGATCTTGGAATCCGCCACGTCCTCATGGGAAGGATGCTCGCGGAAGATATTCGCCTCTCTACCCCCATCGTAATGATATGTCAGTGATCAAACTTGCTTGTGTGAAATGTGGCCATTGTCCGGTGATGTTTTATGTGGTTGCGGAGCAAGATAGCTGGATTTTCATTGAGTTTGGATGTGTTACAAAGTAACATGTATGCATGATGTCCATGGAGGCAGATGCTTTTCATGACAACCCACGGGAAGCAGGGTGTCTGCGCCCATCAGACAGCCGTGTCTAATGATAGGTAGGAATCCCTGCCCCTTGCGGCCAAAACTAGTTTTTGTTTCTAACACCTAAATGGTAGGTTAGGTATAGCGGAATGCCCACTCAAATAAAAGCGGCACCTAACAATACAGCAACTTGGACCAACATAAGGCGGTGACCTGCGAATCCTTCGGGAGTCGCTTCTTCTGTCTTCACGTAACCCAGCACACATCACCGTAATTATATTTTCACTAGGATGGTCTTTTTCCACAGCATTTTTCTGTTGAAAGAAAGTGTGGCCCTTTTTGCGAGTTCTTTTCTTCCGCTTCGGCGTCGAAGGCATTTTCCTGTGAAGGAGGCTCGCATGAGGCACTTGCCTCTCGCAATAGCGAGATATCCTGGATGGAGGCCCGTGCGAGGCTACTACCTCTCACATCATTATGGAAACATTCGGTGATGGAGGCCCGCATGAGACACTTTCCTTTCATAACATCAGGCTTCTCTTTATTCGTGTTAGTGGGATAATAACCTATATTAAGTTACCCAGTGATCTCGCTGTGTGGATACGTCTCTTGTTTGGATACGTCTGCAGATTCCAGAATCTCTGTGGTACCCCCGGCGACACCACGTGCAAAGGACACCAGCTAGCTCTATTTTGTGAATTATTGCGTGCTCATTTACTGTCCAACGATTCACTTTGTTTGTATAGTATATATTATTACTGTTTAATTACTTATCAACTCTAAATTAGTATGGATAGATATACCGGTGACACAAATAGTTAGGATGACACCGTGTGGTTTAATCTCAGCGGCGATGGTCACACGGCCCCACTGGAACAAATGTGTTCTACCGGCCTTAGGGGTCGGTCTTTGTATTTCGCGGAGCGACATCACACAGGATCCGGAACCCAGAGATCCACAGCTAACCAGCCACCCCATTCGTCATGCACTTGCAGTGCGATGAGCAGATCTTTCATACCGGAACAGCCCGATGGACCCCCATGAGCTACAAATGGCGCCCGATTTGGGGCTCAAAACGAGAAGTGAACCCATGCCAACACCCAACCACAAGTTACAGTCACCATCAACAGACAGTCAGCGATCCCGCGAGTTAGGGGTAGCATCATACGATGAACGTACTGCTCGTGTGCTCACCGACGACGTCACAAATTTCTATGTTGTGGAACTGCCAGCACCAACACTACAGCAGTTTTCGCCAGTAAGCGAGGGGACATTTCTTGATGCCTCGCAGGTTGGAACTGAATTCTTAACCTTATTGGATATCCGCGATAGGCCAATATCATCAGGGCCGGACTGCGGACGATCATGACAAAGACCCCTATGGGGGCATCACTTTAATCCTTTACATTCATATTGTTTACCTGTGCCATCAATAGGTGACTCGTGGCCTGATAATCATGTACCATACCCTGTGTCTCCTCGTGTTCATGTAGCATCTTATTTTCAGAACATGGAACGTCGTGACGCAGAGGAAATGGCACCACCATTCCAACAGTATATCAGACAATCTACACACTGCACACATCACGCCCGACAGCCATCTGCACCACCACCATACGAGGAACGACCGTCGCAACAACCTGCGGAACATCCACGTCGTCTACACAGCATGCCACCACCCGTCTATAGACCTTCACCTGTCTATGGACCTGCATCAGGGCAGTATTCGACGGATCCAACACATCCTACGTGACATCATCGATGGGAATCACCTTCTCAAACATGGCAACCTCAGCATTATCAGACATGCCGATGGGAAACACCAACAACACCACCACTGCCACCAACACGCAGACCAGCATCCGCTTTCTCATCAGTCTCCCAAATACCACCACCACCTTGATTCGCACCTATCACTTCACCACGAGGGCCTGGCCAAGTCATTCTACCCCCAGAATTTAGCGGGGAGAATGATTGGGCCAATTATAAGGTTCAGTTTGAAATAATCAGTAGAACAAATAGGTGGAGTAACGAACAAATGGGTGAATATTTAGCTGTGAAACTTTCTGGAAAAGCCCTTCAAGTTCTCGCGGATCTCAGGACCAACTATACACCAACATATACGGAACTGGAAAGTGCGTTGTCAGAACTATTTGGGGATATAGCTCTCGGGGAAATAAGTCGTCTTCAACTCAAAAACCTATATAGACACGTGCGAGAAATGCTTCCGGAATTGGCTAGCCGCATTCGTCGACTCGTCACCCACGTGTAGCCTAGCACAAACCTCGAGGGTGTCACACATTTACATCTGGACACATTCATTGATGCGTTGAGTGGTGAATCCGCCCTAAAATAAAACTTATTCCTCACGGATCACGGCAGCTACCAACAGTTAACGGCGACTGTGGTATGGATTTAAAACTTCTTAGAGCGGGAGAGAAACAATGCCCGCCAACTCCACCCAATTAATGAAATGAATGATAACATTCTCGCCACTACAACTGACAACACCACCGCATCCACGACAGCATCAGTGCAGCAAGAACACAACCCCAGTCAGTATCATGCGCCTAGAGAAAGAGGGCATTGCCAGTCTCACCGGGGAGGCCACAGCAATGCCCCAAGACGCGGGAACCAGCACAATAATAGCAATCGACAGAACATGCACGATAGGATAGATGAGATCATTAAACAGATCTCCACACTCAGCAATCTCGTCACGACACTCAGCACTACAATCGCAACATCCAACACAAGGACCCCAACCACTACCACCATCGCACCACCGCCTAACACATGTTTCGGATGTGGTCAGCCGGCCACTGGAGGGAACGGTGTCCTAACCAACCTCTTTTAAAACGCAGATCCAGGTATTTACATGGCAACATGCATACCTGCCAATCGGCAAATATCTGTCGAACCTCTGAGTGATGTGCGTGTGTGCGTGCGTGTGTGCGTGCGTGGGTGCGTGGGTGCGTGCGTGCGTGCGTGTGTGCGTACGGTTGGTTGGGGGAGTGAGATCGCGTGTGCGTATGTAGGTTGGTTGTGCCTATCAATGGGTGTGATCAGAATGTGGAGTTCTATTTGGATCCAGACATTTACGCTATTGGAGGCGCCTGCCTGCCAATCCTTGGTGTGCGTGCTCTATTTGTATCCAGGCATTTACGTTATTGGAGGCGCATGTCTGTCGATCCTTGGAGTGTGTGTGTGTGTGTGTGTGTGTGTGTGTGTGTGTGTGTGTGTGTGTGTGTGTGTGTGTGTGTGTGTGTGTGTGTGTGTGTGTGTGTGTGTGTGTGTGTGTGTGTGTGTGCGCGTGTGTGTGTGTGTATGTCAAGGGAGGTGTTCGTATGTAGGTGTATGCGTGCGTGTGTGTTTTATTTGGATCCAGACATTTACGCTATTGGAGGCGCATGTCTGCCAATCCTTGGTGTGTGTACCTGGGTGTGCGTGTGTGTGTGCTTGTGTGCGTCTATTGTCTAAACGTTTTTGTTTATGCCAAATGGGTGGATTGTTCTGGGTTCCATAATGCAATGATGTTCTCTGTTTAGCCTGAGTTTTTTGCTATCTGCAAAAAACCTTTCAATGGGCATTATTTGGTGATCTGTTACGGAATGTCTGGGTTGGTTGAAATGCCAGGCAATTCTCGTGTCTAATTGCATAAATGTGTTGTGTAAGTCGTTTCTTTAGTGTTTGTCCTGTTTCCCCTATGTATTGAGAGCTGCACTGTTTACATTCAATAATGTATATGAGATTTGTAGAGGAGCATCTCATTTGCGTGTTGGTGCTGAATTCTTTTCCAGTGACATAGCTAGTGAACTTGAAGTATTTAAATAGTGGTTGCATGTGATGCACTTGATGTTATTGCGCCTCTTGGTTGTGGCTAGTACGGTTTCCGTGTCATCTGGTGTTGGTGTAATGTGGGTGGTTGGTACTGGGCTTTTCATTTTAATTAAACTAGATTGGACCAGGGAATCTCTTATAGATGTGTTCTTTCTAAAGACAACTACATGATAAGATGGGAATATAGATGATAGGATCGGTGATGATAGGATGTATTTTTCCCAGTAGGTTCTGATGGACCTTCCTATGTGTTCTAGAGATGGGCGGTATTGTAAGATGCAAGCTGTCTGGGGTGTGTCTGCATGCGGTGCTTGTGAAGGATGTTCTCTCGGGGTGTATTGTTTTTTTCTAAGATGGTCTGGATTTCTGTTTCTCTGTATCCCTGATTGATGAATGGTTATGTGAGTTCCTGTGTGCGTTGTTCTAAAATCCAGGATCTGTTATTATGCGTTTGTATCGTAGTGACTGGCTGTAGATGATAGAGTGCTTTGTGTTCTGAGGGTGGCATGATTGTTTGTGAAGATATTATTGTTTGTCTCTTGGTTTTCTATATAGGTCTAATTTGAGTAGATTTTCATCTTTCTAACCCATTGTGTCTAAAAATAGAATTTTCTCCCTTGAAAAATCTAAATCAAATTTAATTGTAGGGTGTTCCTTATTCATGTGTGTGAAAATTATGTAGCTCATCTTCATCACTGTTCCAAATGAAAAATATATCATCTATAAATCTAATTAAATGTGATGGAGAATTTCCAGTCCATGCTGAGAGCATTCTGTCTAATATAGTGTGTACATAGATGTTAGCATATTAAACAGCAAACTTGGCTCCCATGGCTGTTCCGTGTGTTTGCATGTAAAAATCTTCGTTTAATTGGAAGCTGTTTTTGGTGAGGATGTATCTCATAAGTTGTTCTAATTCGTCAGCTTGAATGTATGCTGTATCGTGTTCAATGTTGGTCTTTGTTGTTTTATCTAGTGTTTGTCTGTAATGTTCAGTGACAATTTGTATGCCTTCTTCATGCGGAATGTTTGTGTAGAGGGATCGGATGTCCATGGTGCAAAGAATGGATGTGTTGTCTGTTTTTGTGTTTTCTATGTGCTGGATGAAAGTGGTTGTGTCTCGCATATAGATTTGGGATGTCATTCTCAGTGTCTGTTAGTACGTAATCTGTGAACTCGTTAATACGGGATGTGGGACCATCACAATTGGATACAATAGGGTGACCGGTTGGTGGTGTTTTGCCTTTGTGTATTTTGGGGTTAATATAGAGTCGTGGGGTTCTGACTTTGAACTCAGTTAGGTATCTGTGTAGTTGTTCTGTGATGGCTCCAGTGACGAGTAACTCATTGGTATAAGAATCGATTGTGGCTTTGTATTCTAATGTGGGGGTTTCCGTGAGCTTAAAGTAGTATGAGTCACCTGAAAGTTGTCTGTGTATTTCTGCCATGTAGTCTGTTTTGTTTAGTATGACAATTGCCGATCCCTTGTCGGCCGGTATGATGACTATGTTTTTGTTGTTTGCAAGTGCTTTCAGTGCTGTTTTATCTGTGGCTGTAATGTTTGAATGTGATGGCTTATTGGGCATTTTGGTGACTAGCTTGTTGAATGCCGTCTTGAGTTTGTTGATAGCAATATGTGTAGTGCTGGGTCTCCATTCTGAAGGTATTTTAAACTTAGGTGGTGCTTTAGGTTTCTCTAAATTGTTGCTGTAAAAATAGTATTTACATTATAATTTTCTGATAAACTGATCTATTGCCAGTTGCGTGTGTATTAATTGGCGGTGTGGTGTGTGTACGAATGACAGCCCTTTGTTTAAAATAGAGCTTTCTGCCCTGGTTAGCTTATGACTAGACAGGTTGACTACAATATCGGTGATGTTTGTTTGTTTTTAAGACTGTGTTGTCCGCGTTTTTGTGTTTTTGTGTTTTTGTACCGGTTTTCAAACGTCTAGTTCGTTGATTATTTCGAGCAATAGTTTCTTCACATTTTCGTTTTTGGACTGTTTGATTGCTTGCGCACACGATCTGGTCTGTAGTGTGCCTGTGTTTGTCTGTGGTGGTTGTTGGTTGGGTCTGGGGCTGGTTTGATGGTGGAAAGAGCTTGTGTGTTGGGGTGGTGGCTTACTGTTGTCGTCTGTGATGCTTGTGTGTGGTGGGGACGGAGTGGTTGTTACGCGTGTGGTGTGATATATAGGTGGTGTGCATGGTGTATGCTGGCCTGTGGGACATGTCTTTGTAACGTTGTTTGTGGTCCATGTTGTGTGTTCTGTATGTGTAAACATTCTCCGTTTTTTTGGCAGAGGGTGTTTGTTGTTGCTGCTGTTGTTGGTATTATGCAGTTTACTTTCATACGTGGTATGTACGTGCACATGGTTCTGTATGGGTCTATGGTGTGATGCACTCTGCTTGGTGTATGTGGGTCTTTGGGTCAGGGTTGTTTGTGCGTGCTTGTATAAGCGATGTTCTTGGGCTTGGCGATGTTGTTGATAATGTGGTTCGTGTTGGTGTAGTTGTTGATAATGTGGTTCGTGTTGGTTGTGTTGTTGGGGTTGGTGCTGCTGTTTCTGCTGCTTTCCTTGACCTATGTTTGTGTATGGGTGATGTTGTCGGTGTTGGTGAGGTTGCTGGTAATGATTTTCATGTTGTTGTTGTTGTTGTCGTTGTTGTCGTCGTGGTTTCTGCTGTAGGGGTGGTGCTAGCATTGGTGTTGGAAGTAATGGTTGTTTGTTGAGTTGTTGGTGTTGCCGTGTCTGGGTTGGCTTATGGTGGGTGTGTAGATTCATAAGAGCTGGGATGCTGCCTTTGTGTGTGGCTGGAACTGTTCTGTCTGGTTTTGGCGTGGTGGTTTTGTTTGTTTTTATACCCATTTTTGTGAATCTTGAAACTGTCATGTGTGCCTTAGCGACTGCTCTGTCTGCTTCGTGAGTGTGTGTACCCAATAAGTTTCCCTCGTGCGAGTTTGCCTGTTGCTTGTGGTAGTGGAATCTTGCGTAGTAATGCTCTAGAATTGTGTGTTTTATGCCATGCGCAGCTGCAACCAAAATAGTCTCGACTTCTGCTGAAACCTCTGTGCATGGGTCGACAATGGCTAGCGTGATGTCAGGTTTGATTATGTGCGTGTTGTTTTCAGTTTCTATGTTATGTATGTGGTGTTGTAGCTGTTCTATCTTAGTGATTTGTAGAGTCTTTGGCATGTGTGTTAGTGTTTTGTGGCTACTGGGTGGTCTAGCTCTGTCTGGGAGGTGTGCGTTTCTGGTGTATGTGCAGGTGTTGTATCACCTATTGATGGGTGTTGTGCCGCTTCATGGCTGTTGTCTGTGTGCGTGGATGGTGGGCTATGTGTGCGTGGATGGTGGGCTATGTGTGCGTGGATGGTGGGCTATGTGTGCGTGGATGGTGGGCTATGTGTGCGTGGATGGTGGGCTATGTGTGCGTGGATGGTGGGCTATGTGTGCGTGGATGGTGGGCTATGTGTGCGTGGATGGTGGGCTATGTGTGCGTGGATGGTGGGCTATGTGTGCGTGGATGGTGGGCTATGTGTGCGTGGATGGTGGGCTATGTGTGCGTGGATGGTGGGCTATGTGTGCATGCTGTGCTTTGAGTTGTAGTCTGCATCTGTTGTGCTGCTGGTGTTGGCGCCGAATCCTGTGTACTCTGACGTCCTGTTAGTGTCATGTCTATCTCAAGTCAGTGTTACGAATATGTGATGCCTACGTCTATGTGTGCGTGAGGTGGGGTGTGTGCGTGTGTGTGTGCGTGTGTACGTGCGTGCGGGCTCGGAAAATAAAACTGGAGATTCGTCTTAGTAGTAGTGTCGGGATTAAAAAGATACCACCTCCCTCAACTGGCCGCCGTTCGGCGATCCGTGGCCACCACCACCCTCTTAATCCCTGGGCATAGGGTTGTTGAGACATGTGGTTGGTGTATGCCTCTAGATGGAGGCCCCCAGGGTTGTTGAGACAGGTGGGTGTGGTATGCCTTTAGATGGCGGCCCCCAGGGCTTGAGAGGGTGGTGGGCGCCACGGATCGCTGAACGGCTGCCAGGTGAGGGAGGTAGTATCATCCCGACACTACTACTACCACACATAATAGGGTCTGAACGGCCATTTAGAGACAAGCATCCACAGTGATATACACCACTGATCACCTTGTGATCAACCACACATAATAGGGCCTGAACGCCCATTTAGAGACAAGCATCAGCTGGTAATAGGCCTATGCTTGAGGTAACTCGTACAGATAGAGGCTAATGGTGATGAAGACGATGATAGTGGTGGTGGTGGTGGTGGTGGTGGTGGTGGTGGCGGCGGTGGCGGCATTAAGTATCATGTTGAAAATTTTGAAAGTAATTTGTCTATCGCTCGAGTCTTTAATTAGCGAATTAGAGACACAAGTCCTTAATTCAAATTCACAACTAAAAGAATTACATTAATTTATATGGAATGAAATGGGCATGTGTGAAATAGTATTTCGGTTGATTACATCTAGGCACACAATTTTAGCTTCCAAAAGGATATAGTTTAAAGAATTTTACTTTCCAGCATTCTGGTGTGAATATGCACCTTTAAATGAGCACACACATTTTAAATAAAAAGTTGATAGATGGCAGACAGTTGGATAGACGGATAACCGATAGATGCGTATGCTCACTTGGCCTTTTAGGCCATGTCACGTCTAAACAATAAACAGAGGCGTAGATTTGTCCCAAGATGTGTGGGGGATGATCTCACCAGGCGGGGTTTCGCCCCCAGAAACGGGGGTTCTACACCAGAAATTATTTATAATTCTATAACCCACCCAATGACCAAAGAGTGGGGAGTGGGATATATCTCCCCACCACCTCCGCTCCTACCCGGGATATACGCCCTGCCGATAAATGCATAATCATAATTTCTTTTCAAACAGATCGAAGGGAATTTATGTATGCAGAATTGGCTAGTTCCATTTTTACAATTGATCTGTTTCACAATTGCACTCGTTCTCCCATAAGTTAATTTATCTTTTGCGTTGTTAGCAAATAATGATAAGATGGCACATATCTTTATTTTTTTCATCCGAGAGAGAGAGAGAGAGAGCGAGAGAGAGAGAGAGGGGGGGGGAGGAAGAGAGAGAGAGAGAGAGAGAGAGAGAGAGATAGAGAGAGAGAGAGAGAGAGAGAGAGGGTAGGAAGGGAGGGAGGGAAGGAGGGAGGGAGGGAGGGAGAGAGAGGCATCAGGGATCAGTAGCCTCTGACATATAGCGCAGACAGACAAGTAAACAGACAGACATGATCAAATGCAATACAATCTACCGCCTATCATTAACATCAGAACCACTTTAACTGTGAGCGCTCGTGCATATCTGGATAGAGCACTGGAACTAGTGGGTTAGTGGTAGGGAACAAGACAACACAGACGCACCGAGCAGCCAGTTCAGGTATGTCCTTGCAGAGGAAAACCCAAACCCCCATAAGTTACAGATCTTGGACCATCCAAATATGCACCAATAACTGAACTCAACATATTAAAACATTTAGTTAACAGGCAAATATTTGGTCTAAACACAATGAAGGCTACAGGTCCGGACGAATTCCCTGTCTGATTTTCACATGGCCACGCAGCATCCTTGACTGCTGTGATTACATATACATTCCAGCAATAGTACAAGAGTGCTTAACTTCTGCTAGACTGGAAAGCAGCCCTAGTCACAGTCAAGAAGGGATAAAAACCGATCCTGCAAACTAACGTACACATTCGCTCACTTGTATCCTTTGTACGGTCATGGAGTACATCACTGCCAGTCGCATGTTCAAACACCTATGTGAAAATTAGATCCTAGCAAACTATCAACATAGTTTCAGACGAAGCTGTTCATGCGAAACACAGCTTGCCCTAGCCATAGATTACTGAGCAACGATAATACACTCCAATGGCCAAGTTGATGTCATATTACTTGACTTCAGCAAAGCTTTTAATGTAGTGACCATCGACATGTGATGAGAAAACTTGAGCACTATTGAATCAGTGGCATGACAAACAAATGGATAAATGGTTTTCTCTCTGGCCGTTTACAGAAGGTCTCGGTCATAATAACCCATTCTGAACCAATGGCTGTCACATTCAAAGTTCCACCTAGGGATCTGTCCTAGGACCCCTGCTCTTCCTTCTCTCAATAAGTGATATTTCGGAAGGAATTCACAGTCACATCTACCTCTTTGCAGATGACAGAATCCTCTAGTTTACAGAGAAATTAAGTATGAAAACCCCCATGCCATCTTACAAGATTTAAATCGGGTTTCCTCCTGGGCTGCGAGATGACAGATGCCATTCAATGTGAAAAAGGTCACGTGCTCTCAATCACACTCAGTCCAAGCACATCCATGGATGGAAATCCTATAACCGCAGTATCAAACCATCCCTATCTGGGCGTCAACATCTGCTCCACCAGCCGCTGGAGTGCCATTTGGGACTCGATTACAGCCAAAGCTAACAAAACACTTGTTTGTGCAGCAGGCTCAGTCCATATCAACTGTCAGGGAAAGAGCGAGCATACGAAGCCCTAGTTCGTCTCGGGTTAGAATATGCTGCATCATCCTGGAATCCCTATGTTGAACGAAATGCCAACTTCCTAGAGAAAGTCCAATCCTGGGCTTAGATTGGTCTCCCGAGATTACTGCCGTACTACCAGCGTAACTGGCATGATACACAACCTAGGATGACACAACTTAGAGTCCGTAGGCTATTTATTCAAACATTCTTCCACAAAAAACCCTTGCTGGTCTTGTTGATATTTCAATCCAACCCTCTGTTCACCTATCTCATGGCATAACTACACGCACGGAACATGATCTAAAACTACAACACAGTCAATGTAAAAATCTTGTTTATCGCTTCTCTCTTTTTCCCTGCATCATTCCATTCGGTAACAAAATTCCTTTAATTGCGATGCTTTGCTCCAGATTCACAAAATTCTCAAATTACTGCTACACTAGTGATACTTGAACTGAGGCCAAAGCAGTCGCTCAAGCGGTTGTAGTACACCCACTACAAACGCCTCACGTGTACATATGTTTTTAATCTCTGTATATGTATTCTTAAAGCAACTAAAACACAAACCCCTGTATAAAATATGCACCTGAAATCAAAACAATGATGTCACCACACCAATTCCAGTTTTAACTCCTATTTAGCGCCTTGGAATTATTAATTAGAAGACAGAAGACCCTCAGGAATTACAAGCCATAATACAAGGTTTCTGTAATATGTGGGGATTTCCTGGGGAAGGATGATTTAACCACGTGACGTAATTCTCCTGCATTGATAATTTACTTGAAATTGATGAGGTTTTAGTGCACGTCCACCGAAGGAAACTTCAATCAATGATATCCAACTCAAAATTTTATTATAGGAAGCCTACGCTGAAAGACCTGATACATAAACTGATCAGTGGAATGTTAATTACCACCTCAGCAGAGCGCATGCCAATCGAGTGTGCAAGTGGAAAAGTAAATGGTAGACGACGCTGGCTTATGAAATGGCCGGATTCCCATTCAATGGTGCTGCATGCTGAATTGATTGAAATGTCAAGGAGGATTGGAGCCTTTCACTCATGTAGAAGAAGAGTATGGTAGCAAAGCAAACATGTTCGTGTCACCATACAACTCGTAATCCTGGATTTTCATTTGCATGAAAGATAGCTTGTTGAGTATATTCGCTTCTTCATGCACCGAGGCACAATCCAGATGAGGAGTGAGTACAGCGTTGTCCCTAGTAACCACCAACTTGTCGTATTTCGTCACAGTTTGTAGGAACACTTCACCAATTAGGATCTGCTCACAAATGAGTGAGTTTAGCTCTGCCGTGTTGGCGGAGTTCTTGAACTCTTCATTCCGAGCAGGCAGATGGGGGCTCTAAGATCGTGCTGATGGACACAGCTGGCATCTGTTGTAGCGCTTCTTGAAATACTCTTGGTTGAATCGCGATATTGGTCGAAATACAGGTGAATATCAGCTTCAGCCAATGGCATGGAGAGTTACACATTGAACCCCGATATGAACGTATCTATAGTTCTGTGATCTGGTCAGTCAACTGTCCAAAGAACAGCCAATACTTCCACACCGATAACTGCTGGACTTATGGTTAGGTGTTGTGACACTTCTACCCGGATATTCTTCTTCAACGTGGACTTTCCAGTAGCGACACATATCTCGCCATGAACATGGAACACCGATGGTGAATACGTGGTTAGCTCCGTGATGAGCACTTGTTGCGGGTCGAGGCTGCATTGAGTTACTAGAAGCCTGATCACATGAGTGTAGATGAGCTCAATGATAGCATTCTCCCCGTTTATGAGATGGGTTTTTTTGTGGCGAAGGTGACCACTTGTTTTGAAAGTGAGCAATAAAAGACATCTGGCCCTAATCCTAATATATATTTGTCCTTGGCGGCGATTTTGAATTCTGAAAAAGCCAAACAGGTGGCCATCGGCCAGCCAGCCAGCATTTCATTTAGACACCAAAAACTATCGAAATATTCCACCCCACCCACTTGCTTGTAAACAGACATCGCAAGCCTTTCTAGAATCACTGGTTTCTGCCACCAGAATACCAGTATTGATGATGATGCCGATGATGACGATGAGGACGAGTAGTAGGGTCGGAATTAAAATGATACCACCTCCCGCAACTGGCAGCCGTTCGGCGATCCGTGGCCCCCACCGCCTTCTTAATACCTGGGGACTTAGGGTTGAGACATGTGGTTGGTGTATGCCTCTAGATAATGCCACAGGGATTAAGAGGGTGGTGGGGCCAACCACGGATCGCCGAACGGCTGCCAGTTGAGGGAGGTAGTATCATTTTAATTCCGACCCTACTACTACCACCCATAATAGGGTTTGAACACCCATTTAGAGACATGCATCCACAGTGATATACACCAACCACGACATGTCTCAACAACCCTATCTCCAGGGATTGAGAGGGTGGTGGGGGCCATGGATCGCCGAACGGCTGCCAGTTGAGGGAGATAGTAACATTTTGACTCTGACACTACTATTACCACACTGAACGCCCATTTGGAGACAAGACTCCACAGTGATATATACCACTGATCGCCTTGTGATCAACCACACACATAATGGGGTCTGAACGCCCATTTAGAGAAAGCATCCACAGTGATATACACCCTCTGACCAGCCAGAACGGCATCTATTTGGAGGCCAGAATTGTAAGACACCATCCAGACCATGGAACAGAACCATGATCAGTTTATCCAGCTGTTCATGGACGTCCCACGACAGCACAGCCTGGGATGGCTGCGGAACAGGGCAACAATGGTAGGTGGCTCTGAACTGGCCGCCATCATGGGGCAGAACCCCTACTCGAGCTTCGATGAGGTTCTGGGCCAGAACTGCGGGGTCAAGACCTGGAGCAGGGGCAGCGTTGCGTGCTTGTGGGGCACTCTCTTTGAGGCCATGAGCGTGCGCCTGCTCGAGATCGACTGCGGGATGTGCATGCGGGGAACCAACATCCACGTCGACGGCGGGTGGCTGGGCTACTGGGGACATGCCAACAGCCCCAATGGCTACTGTCTACTCAACCTGGTGCAGCAATGCGACTCCGATGAGGAGTGGCAAATCCTGTACACCAACCTGAAGGTCGACGACAAGGAGCACGAAGTCCAAACAGTGGTGGTACTTTTGGAGTTCAAGGCCCCCTACAGCTGGTGCCCCAAAGGAGGTATACCACGCCACTACCTGCCGCAGGTCTGGTCGGGCCTCGACCTGTCGCTGGTAGCCAAGTTCGGACACTACATCGACGTGGTCTACCATATATGTACGCTCGAAGACCTCGGCGACAGCCCTGAGTACAACAAGGCCTACCACTACTGCGACACAAAGGGCTGGGGCCGACCGGTGGCCTGGGGCAGACCGCCGTCTATGCCCCGTTGTTCGGCTGCGACTGCAATGGTGAGGGGGGCTATGAGGCCTGACTGATGCAGTTCAGCTACTTCGGGGTGGCGTCTGACGTCGATATAATCGACCCGGTGGACTTTGGCAGCTGCACCTCCAAGATGTTCGACAAGATAAAGGGCCTCGTGGACCGACACGAGTACCTGATGCAGCACACTGACCTGCGCTTCATGGACGGCCGCGGCAACCTCTTCAACCACAGCATTATAGACGCCCTGGTGGCAGATGAACCCTACGGCCACTACCTGCTGGGCGTCCTCCCCTGGAAGGTCTTTGAGATCAACTACATTCCCGTCGGATGCAACCCCAGGTTCCTGGCCAAAAACCATCCCCGCATCGACGAGCTCACCACACTTGCCATGCAGATCCGTGAGTCGCCCAACCCGCGCACCTCCTATGAGGCCATTCACCAGATGCGCAGCCTGGAGAAATGAGGCGGCAAGATCTCGCTGCCCGGCTCTATGACTGAGGGCCAGATCGAGGACTTCTTCGACACACTCTAGCTGGGGCATAGGGTTGTTGACACATGTGATTTCGTGGTTGGTGTATGGAGATGGGAGCTGCGGACATGGAAGGCTGTGGCGAATATAAAACTCCCGTGCGGACCCCATGTCCGCGAGACCCTCCTCAGGATACCAGCCAGTGGCTGGCCTCTGTGTAGGCTCAGACAAACACGTAGTCTCTGCCAGAGTCACATCAGTATGATGGGACCACCCATAGTGTCTTCCATCTACCTTGACAACGCTCACCTGGCAGGATGCTAAAGTGCTTAGCATTTGCACCATGGCAGACTCTGACATGTTCACATGTTACGCAGAGAATCTGGTGCTGAGCAGGTGTCTCCAGCAGACAATCACGTCCTACCCTCTCCACACCATAGAAGTGGCAGACAGACTCGATCTCTTCACGTGAGTGAAAGCGGTCGTGAATGTTTCTCCACAAGGGGTCGAACCAAGAATTGTACGGGGGGGGGGGGGGCATCCCAGAAGTGGGCCCACTTGGCATCCAATATCATGGCAGTCTCAGTGACCTGTGCTACTGCTGTAAACGCCAGCATGAGCAGTATGATGAGAATCATGGCTATATATGAAGAGTTAAACTGAACAGAGTGAATCCCTCGAAAAAATATCTGTGCCACATCGAGCCCTGTTCCATCCGGATCGATAGTGATCTTCATCCCCTCAGGGGCAGGGGCTAGCTGCTTCACTCTGCCGCCAGCTAAGAAACGTAGCTCTAGGACTATATGAGTCATTTGTGGGCTAGTGAGTCTGACTCGCTGAAGCAGTTTAACAGCACCCTTGGCTTTGGTGACATGTGACACACGATCTACCCATAGGATGCCCTCCTGGATGTTAACAGCTTCTTCTGGTCCATCGAATGGACGACGCACCAGGAGCTTTCCACCTGTAACCTGGATCCGGTGACCCACCCTCGTCAGGGAGGTGCCTTCACCTATGTAGGTGAGGAAGGATGATCCCCGATTGTAGAGCTTTCGAACTGTCCCATCCCTTTTCACAACAGTGGAGAGGGGAGTACCATCTATGTCAATGACTGCGGGAGGCCTATATAGTGGCAACCATGTTTGCCAGTCACCACCAGGTCCAGCACGGTACCACACTTCATTCTTCTCAAACCTGAATTGCAGGTTTTTTGCCAGGATCAATAGCAGACCATCATGTGTTATCGGCGGGGCATTGCTCGAATAGGGTTTGACCAGATGAAAGCCGAGGTCGTCATTTAGGGTGTTGATGTCTGCCACCTCTGTATCCGAGACCTCAATCAATGGCTCGAGGATGTACTTCCTCTTCGGCAAATCGTACTGAAACATGATTTTGTGGTGGCTCAGGCGCTCCTTCGACACATCCTTGAGGTCTGTGAGCAGCCCCACCCCATCACCACCAATGAGGTGGAGGGAGAATGCCTTTGAGTTTGCTTCGTACTGTAGGCCGAATGACTTGCCATCGCTCTCTTGTAACTTGGCAGCATCAACTGCCTACACATCTGCCAGGTCAGCAAGACCAGTCGAGTGAGCAAATATGGGTTCCATAACATGCTATAGAAGGGGTTTAAACAGGAGATATAACCATGCCGATTGTCCGACTGCTGCTCTCCAGTGGTGAAAACGTAATCTCACCCTCTCTATAGGGAGATGGGTGGTGCAGTACCGTGTAGAATGGGTCCTCTTCGAAGTGCCCCAGCAGGACACAACATACATATATGCCAATGTGCTACATGAACCTCCGGACAGTGCACACAGTAGCTCACTTGTAGAAGTCGGCCGGGACATGATAGAGTATCTCCCATGTGCTAACAGCAACCTCTGGAAAGCTATCAGTCCTAGCCTGTTCACACCTGTAAATCACCTGTTTGATAGCCCCTCCATTAACATATATGCCAGCATGGATGGGATATCGGACACCCATTTAGAGTTTACACTCTTATTACTACTCAACCTGATGACAACATGATATCATAGCAGGAATATCTGACCTTTGCCGAGATGATGAAGAGCCAGCTACAGGGTTGCCCGTTCATGACCCCTGCACAGATAAAGGGCTTATATGAACAGATGCTTGCACTGCAACAAGAAGGAGAGTGACTACAGTGGAAGAGCTGGTATCAACAGAACGCGAGCATTGCAAGGAGGTGAAGGAACAGTGAAGGTTTCCGATACTGGCATGCCCTCCTGGAGGAGAGTAAGTGGGATGCAGGAGTCTTGACAGACGACGATGAGCCAGATGTCTTCACATACGACGATGAGCCAGGTGTCTTTACAGACTAGGATGAGCCAGATGTCATACAGTGCGAAGAGGAGATGGCACAGAAATGTAAGACCAAGAAAGCCATCCAGCGGCGGACCTACTATCAGATGTCACGTCTCAGAAAGCTACTGGCACCCGACATAGTGCTGGATGACCACTTTCTAAGACACGTCTGTTTCGACACTAAAAAGTTGGCACGGTTCGCCAGGCTCTCCAAAATGAACCCTTTTATGACTCATGAGCAGACGCTGCAGGTGATACAGGTTTAATCTCCAGGTATACTATGGCAAAATCAGAGTGGCGGAAGCAACCAGAACTATACCCCTCCATGACTGCTGACGAGGGTGGTACAGTACACGGCTGGCAACTCCAGCAGATAGATGCCATCAGGCAGAATCTCGTCCATGAGGCAGAAAAGTACAGCAGAACGTGCAGGCGATATAAGACAGCCTACAACGTCTTCACGCATACAACCACTGCTGCGGGTGTGATTGGAGCCGGTGCTGGTGTGGCAGCTGTGGCCACTCTCGCTACAGGGGTGGGTGCATTCGTCGCTATTCCGCTGGGTGGCGTGACACTAGCTACCACTGTCTTGGCCACTGGCTTGGTGATGGGGCAGTGGTAGATCACAAGGAGGCTGGAGAAGCATGCTAAGTACATGACACTGGCACAGAGTATACTACGGACTATCGACGAGTCTGTCAGCAAAGCTCTCGAGGATGGAAAGGTCACTGATGAAGTGTACAACCATATATTGAAGCTCCAAGCCCTGTACTGCACGGATAAATCTAAAGCGAGACAGCAATACCTCAAAGGCTCCAGTGGGCGGGTTGATATGGAGGGGCTAAAAAACGAGATTTTATGTCGAGGTCGCCTCGCTGGTCTCTGGAGTCGAGACAACTACAAATAGTGTGCTTTAAGAACACCAGTATAGATGGCCTTCCCACTGAACCTCACGACAGTCATCCAGAGCCAACCTCCCCTCCTGGGTACATCCGTGACTGGCCTGAGAGGTCTACTGGATGATATACCAGAGCTAACACCATTCTCCGTCAACCCATGACCGCTGACCAACCGCCCCATCACCATCAAGGAGGTGAAGCAAGCTCATACTTGGATGGCTGCTCCAAGCCTCTCATACTGGAATCAGCTGAACTTTGCCGTGTGGTGTGCCATGGCAGGATGTGGAGTAAGTTCCACCCTGCTCCACTCATATTCTGGTACTTCTGAAGCTGTGCTCATCGCCAGCTGTCTCAGATTCCACATACACTTCACGGTGCAACGAATCCTCCATGAGCTGGCTGCAAGCCTCCCTGATACAAACGACTTCGACCCACAGCTTAACAGTCATAGCATCTCAGTGGCCAGCAGACTACAGAGAGAGTTCAGCACTCACCCAGTCTATCGTTGGCATGGTGGTAACAACAGCGGTCTAGGGGTTATGTACGGTGACCCGAGACGTGACTACGCAGGTTCCCCCTATCGAACACCCTGACGAGTAGGCCGTTGGAAGACAGCAAAATTCTCATTCGATCCAGACTCCGACCCTGGAGCTCTGGTGCAAAATATGCACATCACTCGCTTGCGGCAGGACTTTCCAGATGTGTGGAAGTACTTTGTCCCACACACCACCTCAGGCCTCACACCAGCAGGGATCGTTCAGCTCAACCAGTCCCTGGAAGCACTGTGCTACTTCCTCCTTACAGCACAGACCAAGCTGCGTCATCCATAGATGGTGTCAGTGGAGCAGAGGTCCAGACCATGTTCATCAGTCTCGTTGAGGATATGATCATCGTGGCAGATCCCAGTAGTCGTATTGCTAAGTTCCAGCAGGGGTTGTAGAAGGCCGGTCGCAAACTTGATTTTGCTTTTTCACCACACCTACGGTTGATTCCGAGCAACATAATCGTGAACATCTAGGACCTCCAAGTCAGGGGCTATAACAACATGATAGTCGAGGGGAGTTCCCCCGGTGTCCACTTCGGCTTCAACACTGATATCAACGCACCTATGCATAGTACGGGCATGGCACATACAGTCGTTATGACCCTGACACTGCAGCCAGCCGACACGATGCTTCCCATGGCAGCTCCACATAAAGGCGTTCCGACCCTGACACTGCAGCCAGTCGACATGACACCACTTCCCATGGCAGCTCTACGATTGGTGACAGGCCTAGCTATCATGGCGCTCGGGATCAGCCTACTCCGCCGCTAGCAAATCAGCTGTAAGACCATCCTGACTCTCTACAGTAGCAGTGGGGACCACGGTGAGACACTGAACCAGCTTGGCATGCTCTACAGCCCACTATACACGCTGCCAACATGCACATCCAAGGGCTGGAGGGTTCCACAGTCCATTCTTTTTCCAGCTTGTAGTACCGCAGAGCCTTGTTCAGCTCTGAGTCAGGTGGGGCTATGGCAGTCTGCATCTGCTGGAACACACCTGACAGATACTCCCGATCCTTGTAGAAACCTTTAGCTCGCAGGAGCTGCTCGATGATACTCCCACCCATGATAAGGTATTCGAGGAAGCAGATCTGCCCCTTACCAAATCCTAGATAGAGCTTTCACAGCTGTCAGCCCCTCTGTCAGCGCAGCACTGGAGAGCTGAGCGAGCTCATCTGGTGTCTTCTTCTTGTGGTCCTTCAACTCCCTCCCGAAGACATCATAGTGCTTCTCGCATAGGTGAGCCCATACATGTTTAATATGTCTCAATAGGGAGATGAATATTCCTGAGTACCACCCTGGACACCTGGCAGATACAGACTGGGAAGATCTTATTAGCTCTCTCGACAGGGGATGCAGACGTTTAACCGCGGTGTATACTCAGTGCTTAAACAATGACGTCAATGGTACAGATCGTGAAGCAACTGCCTGAGAGCCAGGCAAGTCTTGAGAAGGTGGAGAACCTGCTGGGAACCAAGACACAGAAGTTACTGACCAAAACAAAACCTCTGGCAGTCCATGTCACCAGTAACGTGGTGGCGAATGTGGCCGTGGTGAAGATGACAGGTAGAAATGCGGTTCTTCCTGCCGCCACTGTAGCTGTCCTCGCTACAGTGGTGAATGTGGTGGCAGAGCACTGTCTTGGAATAACTCACCCCATCCAAAAGATCGCCATCAGTGGTACCTCGTACACTTCCGCCGCCAAGATCATGGGTGAATGTGTTACACTAATGGAGGCCACGGTTTTAGGGCTAGCAATGGGTGCAATGGTGGAGATCATCGTCGCCTAGGTTTAAAACCTCTGAATAGTGGGAGATGGATCACGAGACCCGAGGCATGGAATGCCGGAGGGCGGTGTGTAGCCCATAGTCGAGCACATGGACTGAGGATTGCCAATACCCAGGAATGGTGGACCGCCCACAAGGCATGCCCCTGCAGAAAGGGCCAGTACCTTGAGCACTGCTACCGATTCCCTTGGCCGACTGCGTGGACCTCCTTTTCACTAACTAGTAGGTTTAAGCCATCTGTATATAGCACTATGACTCTGTCACTCACAGACCTAGAAAGCAAAGAACTTGGCGATATTGCTCACTTGGGCGAGGCATGCCTCAGTTCAGAGGACACTGTAGCCCCTATCTCCTTCCTAGACTTCGATGAGAGGGGAGACCCGCGGGAGATCCGAGGTACCATCCCAGCCCGAGATCTCATCGGGAACACTGATATGGTAGGACAATCGGCCATTAACAAGGCCAAGACTGTATACAAGGGGATGGGCATCAAGGAGAGGGCGACGATGCGAGGTATGCTCAGGGTCGATGAGGCTGGAGCCATCAAGGTTATGGCTGCGTCCCTTGCACAGGACCTGGTTAAGGATCTCCTGAAATCGCGGAGCTCATTCCAACTGGATGGAGAGAATCTCAAGATAGGCACCCTAGGCCTGAGCAATATCATTGTCCATGGCAATAAAGGTGCTACCGCCAGCCTCCAGCTACCAGAGGTGAATAAGTCAGGGGTCATGACTTCCCGTGCATGTATCATACAGATACTGGATGTGCTAGACACGGTGGGGGCTGACACAGGCCCTCTACACTATCTTCTCAGCTGCTGCTGGGATTTTATGCTTGATGCCTCCATCGCATCCTTTGTATCTGCCGGAGGTGCAGGATTCACCGCAGATGAAAGAGCTGGTGCAGGAAGTACTGCCGTTGAGTCTCCCAGATATAGACGATGTTACCGCCGACCAAGTGCTAACCATCCTCTGCACGCATGTCTGTACCATTCGAGAGTAGGCCAGCCGATGCTGGGCAGGTGGTGCTGATCATTGCCCCATCAGGACATGGGAAAACATCTTGCTGTGGGCCGTCATGTCCGAACATCTACACTCTCAATACATCCTTCTGGTGTTTGACTCCACCGCTGAGGCAGTTGACTGTAATGATCAATGGTACAATGGCCCAATCACCAAGACACAGAACCTGCAAGCACTGATGGAGAAGCTGACTGACAGAACCACTTGTTCTATTTATCGATGACCCTGCAATAGACCAGAAGACAGTCACCTACCTCAGCAACATCACCAGGCGCATCCGGCACACAAAGATAACTGTCTTCATCCTCTTTCTGAAGTACACCCGTGAGATCTCACCGGACATCCGCCACAATGCCCGGTTGCTTTACTTCAGCTCCAAGTGTGGGCGTGCCCTACTCGAGACCATATACGACAGCCTAACCCTCAAGGAGACCAAAGGGGACTTTATCACATGTGTACAGAGGGCAGCTGACCTGTACCGCTTCATCTTCAGCAACAAGGAGACAGGTGAGCTGTCATATTTCAAGCCATCTCTGGAAAAGGTGCACCCCATCACCTACAAGCTGAATCCAGCCAGGAAACTAGCCTACTCCACACGTCATTGCTGACAGACTGCCGCAGCTGCTGCAACTTTTTTCAAGGCTGCGCGGTCTCCACTACTTCGTCCGCGGTCTCTGCTACTTTGTCAGATGTTTGAGGAACTTCGACAGAAGCTTGAGGAACTTCATCAGAAGCTTGAGGAACTTCGTCAGTTTCGTCAGAAGCCTGTTGCTGAAACTCTATCCACTGAGGGTCAGTTGCTATGACTCTTTTCTTCTGGAACTTCTCATGGAAGATCCACTTTGCCCATGCGTGATGAGCATCTGGCTTGCGAGTGGATTTGATGAGGTAGTCCTGGTAATTATCTGGGCATTTCATAAATGCTGGCAGATTACTGTTCATTGAAGATGTGCTCAACAGCCTCCTTGCGGCCAACAGTGAGCCCCTCCTGAGTACCATTTGCATGACCGGTATCATGGCTCACTGCCTCAGCGGCACTTACCTCCTACCTGAAGTAGTTATTTGCTCCAGACTGGAGGCTATCCAGTATGTTTCGCTCTTCCTGGCTATGGAGGCTAAATAAGGCAGCCAACTTCCCGACCGTTAGTAGATCTTTGGTATTCGACCCTCGCCCTTTGGAGAGCTAGAATAACAGGACTGTTGGTTTGGGCTACAGGTAGGTTGAGTGCCCTGCCCTGGGTGCTGTCAAACTTAGAGTATCCGAGTCAAGAGTTCTTTTGTACTACGAGCTGGTGCTCCTTCCTCTATGGCGGCCAGTATCTCTGCATCAGACGGAGCTGTGACCTTGGCTTGCTCGTAGATAATGTTGATGTCACGAAGCAGTCCTCGGGCCCTGTCACAGTGGGACAGTGCATGCCATGGCTGTCATGCTAACTGTCATGTCGACTTGTCCTGCTGCCTTTAGACAATCTGCTGGAGAACTTTACCGAACATCGCAGCCATTTAAAACCTCTATATACCCATACCTTAAACATGCTGCAGTATGTGCAACATCCAGATGGGGCCATTGAACCCGCGACATCGCACTGCACTGATCCTCGGAAGGACCGCCTGACGATCATTCGACCCAGTATACACGATGAGAACCAGTTGTCCACTGCTGGGAAGTACATCGACTTTGCAATCTCGGCACAGATCCACAAGATCAAAAGCATGACACTCGAGTTCAAGCTTCAGAGCACAACAGAACAGACGGTAGAGCTCCCGCAGGTTCTGAACAGGTGGGAGATCGTGCAGTGCAACAGCACCGTGGACACAACCTATGTGAATGATGAGTACAGAGTCCTATGTCCGTTCATGGTCCACCCTTCTATGCGAAGGGAAAGGGGTACTATGCTGTGGGGTGCATTGAGGGGTTCACGGAATTCAAACTATGGGCAGGTGTCTAGAGGCCCGTGGCAGTTCCACTCTTAACCCTCCTCGAGAACACACACGTGAATCCGGCTGCCATGCAGGCTAGGCTGTTCCTCCGGGTGTACACTGAGCAGCTCGTAGATGTAACGATGAATGCTCCAAGACTTCATGTCTGGCATGACGAGAATGACCAGGAGCTGAAGCAAACGGGTTCCAAACAGAGGATCGTGGATGTGGAGTGAGAGCACCAGCAGGTCCAAGCCACAGCTAACCAACGTGTAGAGCGGACATTGCATCGTGGTGTATCGTACTGTGTCGCTGTTGCGGTCCTGGTTCAGATAGGAGGAGCCATCCAGCAGGTGAATACGCTAGACGACTTCAAGCTTGTGGTTTCTGGGACCAATGTTCTTGGTGAGGTACGCGAGCTGGCTGATTGAGACAGAGAACTAAGTCATATGCACTTCTGCGACTAACCAGTGGAAGCGACGACCTCGAGTCGGCACTTGAGGGCCGTCACCACCTCGGGGGCCGGGACATCCCACCTAATCAGGACAACTGGCTCAGCTTCAACATCGGAGACCTCATAGCTGGGACTCGCTCATTATGTGTGACAGTACTTTACTTTGGCTATGCTAAGGTATGCATGTCGAACACATCAGGTAAACAGCTTGAGGGTGCATAGAGCATATCTCCTGTCGCCACAGCTGCAGCTGCCACCACTAATATAAGCTCTGCTGTCTTCTGACCTGTCGATGCTTCATAGTCGAGCGTTGGCTCAGATATTGTTACAGCCTCGTAGTGCTCATCGAGACTCTCATCCGCCTCTTGGATACTCTGGTTGGCCCGAGCTCTGAGTTGTCATCGGCGTGCCTCCCTTTGGCGCATATGCTCGAGTGCTTTGCTGTACTCAAACTTCTCCTTAGACAGCTTCTCCATCGACTGATTATGATGCTCATGCTGGACGTCTGCTGCCTTCTTGTTGGCGAAGCTGAGACCCCAGTTCGCTAAGGCAAACACGTCCGCATTCAAGATTGCGGATGCCATGCTATAGACTACAGTTTAATGCTACTATATAGCTGTCCCCCAGCAACGGATCCCCAGAGCGATGTATGAACCAGAGGCTTATGAAGATCCAGTCGAGGATATAGATGACGAGGACTATGGGGAGGACTATGATGATGAGGATTATGATGCAGACTACAATGTCGGTGGTAAGTATGATGATGTAGAGCCTGAATCCCACAAGCTAGTACACAGAGTGAAAGGAATCTATCACACTCACGTAAAAGGTTCTATCAGGCCACTGGCAGCAGTTGGGGCTCTGATTGCTCTGTTCACAACGAAGGCTGGCTAGATGGTCCGGAAGATCGCCAACAATGCTCTCCATGGTGTGGACAAGATTTCTGAAGCCATACCAGCCATCGCCTCAGCAGTAGGTACATTCTTCGGAGTCGCAGGCCCTTGGCTACCATACATTGCCATAGCCCTCACGGCCATCTGGGCTGCCAAACATTTAACCCGTACTCTATAAGGATGGCGTCTCTGTACGACTTGGTCAAGACACTTAACTTCCAAGGGTTGATCAATAAACTACCATTCAGTGAGGATCCAGCAGAGACTAGACGCCGGTGTACAGAGGTGTTTGAGTAGGTCTTCAGTGATGGTCGAATGAATGATGCCTGTCTGTTCGTCTGTTTAGAGTTTGCCCAGGCTGTGCATGACAGGATGGGAGTGGACGTCAGTAATAAAATCACCCAGGCTGTGCGTGACAGGACGGGAGTGGACGACAGTGAGGAAATCCGGGAGCTTATCAACCGTCTTTCTTGAGGAATTCTACTATCAGCCTGGTGGATATTACCGTGAGCACCCCTCAACTATTCGAGGCTGCACATCGCAAGGGCCACAACTTCACATTGGAGACAGTTAGCCAGTGGCTCAACCACCAGGCGATGCGGCAGATATACAGACCTCGTCCACAGCACATGAACAGAGTACACTAGGCAGATGTTCTATTCCTTCTACATGACTCAGTTGGTCGTAAGCCCTACAAGTATGCCCTCACCATCGTCGATGTCGTCAGCAGCTACAAGGCTGCAGCACCGCTCACAGACAAGTCAGCTGGCCAGGTGACCCAGGCATTCCAGGGTGTCTACGAGGCTTCGGAAAATCCCCTCCGTGGCCGGAATTGTTGCAGGTGGATGAGGGTAAGGAGTTCAGAGGTGAGACTGCAGCCCTCCTGCAGAAACACGGTGAGGTAGGGCATCACCGTGCCCAGGCTATTGTTGAGTGGTGGAATCAGACACTGGCAGAGAGACTGTTCCCACACCAATACGCCCAGGAAATGGCCATGCTGAGTGAACGTTCTAGAGTATGGGTGAGAGGGCTGCCTGCTGTGGTGGAGAGGTCCAATGCTGAGGTTACTAGGCTAATCGGGAAGAAGCCAGTAGAGGCTATCAGACACTCTGCTGTTGCCAGTCACAGCTCTAGGGGAGCGAACAAGGGAGAGGAGTGCCTACCACCTGATGCTCTGGTTCGGTACCTGTATGAGCCTGCTGAGCTGGAAGGTGGTCGACGGCGTGCAACAGATCCTAACTGGTCGATAAATGTTCACAGGCTTGGCAGGTATGTGGAGGCGGAGGGAAAGCCTACACTGTACTACCTGGCACGCCAGTACGGAGTGCCTAGGCGGCCATTTGTCGTAGAAGAGCTTCAGCTAGTCCCTGCAGACACACAGCTCCCACCACCTGGGGTGCTAACATGATACTCGATGGGCTCGGTATGGACACCATCTGGCAGCACATGACGCATATCATAGTAAGCGGAGAGTCCGAGTTTTTCATGCTCATACGTCACCATACCCTGGTTGCACATGCGTAGGCCTTGGTTTTTAGCTCTGTCCACCCCGCCATGTAGGGCGCTGTAGAACCTCTGCCAAGAGACCTCTTTCTGCCACTTTGACATTCCCTTAGCCGAGCACTTACTTGCCGCTGGTCTCCACGTAGTAGCATTTGGAGCAGAGTGTGATACCACGTGAGCCTTCGAACTCGAACTTGAACAGTCCCGGAGTCCATCCAGACCATTTGTCCCAAGCTAGCCAGTCGCGCTTATGAGCCTGGTACTCTGCCCGCATATCAGGACGAATGACGTCGTCGAGGTTGAAGCCTGCTATAGCGATATACACGGAGTCAGTGTCCATCTGCAGGTACTCAAAGCTGTCATGAGCTATTTAGCGATTGAGGAAGTCATAGTAGAGCTCCAGCACTCGCAGCTTCGCGAGCTCATAAACGGCTATCCCCACCTGGAAGGGCCTTCGAATAGTAATTCTCGGCTTGTGACTCTGGAGCTCGTATGACTCATTGATCTCCTCAAGATCTTCGAACCATGCACTACACAGGGCTTTGTCTACCACGTGTTCATCCTTCGTGAAGCTGGTGTTGCTATGACGTTCGAGGGCCTCGATGAGCTTCCCGTAGGCACTGTTGCTGAGGAGTTTGAAGAGATCTGCCGAGTGCGCTTTGCTCTTATCTACATCTCCCGGGTGGCGGGCCTTCATAGCATTCTCCACGAACCACTCGAATGGGCGCTTGGCCTCATAGTCTATGGTGAGGTATACAGCAGTGATCTCCAGGCCATGGGTTATATACCACTTGATTGTCCGTGCATACAGCAGCCACTTCTTGCCTGAGAGGGCACCGACCAGCTTCTGGGTGGTGGGATGCTTCCTCCCTGATTGCCTTAGATATGCCAGCATCTCAGAAGAGATTGCCTCTACCGGGATCTCGCGGTTATAGAAGAGAGGAGGCATTTCCTCAAACTTTGCCCACAGAGCCTTGGGGACCTCTATATCTACCTCAGCAAACCCAAATCGGCTGTCTGATAGGAGAGCCTCCTTAAAGCTAGCTACACCACTGGTACCGGACCAATGGCTCACTGTCTCCTTACCACATGGCATCTCTTTGGTAATCATTGAGAGGTACAAAGCATTTGTGTCGTAGCCGAGGAGACGTTGGCAGACACGCTCACTCTGGTGGATTTGAGTCACACCGTCCTCGTGGTATTTGGTGAACACGATACTGGGACCTCCAACAACAGCACCCTTCAGCATCTCGTAGGCTTCCTTGCCCGGTGAATAGAGGCTAACATCTGGAATGTGCTGAGCGGTTCCACGTAGGAGGTACTGCAGTGACACACCTGGGAGAGACACCACATCTTTGAGGATGTATATTTCTCGTTCTGTGTAGAACTCCCATATCCGCTCTAGGGCTTTGATGAATGGACAGGTTGTTGTAGTATCGCAGCCAATCGGCGAATGGCCACATTCCATGCTTACGGAATGTCTGGTTACACCATTCCCACTCTGATCGCATCAAGAGGTAGCCACCATTGAGCTTAGATGTCCATGCTGAGTAGTCAGGAAGCCCTGGATAGTTCAGCTTCTCATGTGTGTCACACCATTCATATGGGAACCAGCTCTTCTGCTGTGTACACCTGTAAGCTTTGACCCATACCTCGTACGAGACTCCTGGGCCGAGGTAGTTCAGCACATGGAGAAAGCATAGCTCAGGTGTTATGAGGAACATGGTCTGACTAGCCTTCTTGGCTACTTTCACTGTACCTGTACTGCCAGTCAGCGCATCGACAAAGTACTTTTTGATGAGGCCAGGTCATACCGCCCAGAGTTGAACCCCAGTACAGGCACTTGGTCACACAACTCATTGATCAGTCGCTACTGTCGCTTTGGGAGCTTTCGAGGTCAGTCGGTATGTACTGTGCCCTAACCCTTACCCGGATTAGATATGCTCGCCATTGGATCACCAGCATGAACTCTCTGATCAGTTCTTTGGGGTCAGGATTGCAGAGGTGAGTGGGCTCACTTGTGGCGCCTGCTAAGGGGCAGCCAACTGGCACAGAGATAGGTATGTGAGTACTCTCGATCGTGAGAGTCTCCGCAGCATGAGTCTTGATACCATCTAGTAGTGCTTCATAGTAAACTATGAAGTGTGGATATGAGATAGTCCGAACTTGTTTAGGGATGCTTGGACGGCGTTTTATACAGCACTCCCACAGTACCACAAGCGTGCATCCACATGCTCTCAGCTTCTCCTCTCTCAGGACTGTTTTGCTGTATCTTTGTTTGGCATCCTCACCTCGCTGCTATTGTGGACACCCATGCCAGTAACAGCCATGGAACTGGTAAACAGTGTTGGTGGTCGGTTCATAACCATCTACGGGTGCGCCCTCGGTCCAACGCTCGCCACCGTGCCCACACTCTACATGGTAAATGTGTACACCTCTGTTTCTCAACTCATACACGATCCAACGAGTAGCCGCTGAACTGGATGGTTGGGGCGGATAGAAGGCTTTCTCATACGCAGACTGTTGTGCCTCAACCTTCTCGCCAGGACACATGATTGTTGTTTTTCCACCTGTACAGCGATCAACGTGGCGTTGAAGGTTGCATGCCTGTGTAAACCTCTGCTGACAGTGACTGCAGACTAGTGTATGTGCCAGCTTGGAGATGTTCTTGATGTAGAAGGCGTGGTGGTCCCTCACTCCGATGGTCATGGTGTCATGCTAGTGAGCCGCTTGCCTGATCAGGTGTCAGGTGCCCTCTTCGGGTGGTTCATACATGTGAATCCCGATCTTGGCGAAGAACTCTACCTTGTCCAGCTGATCCAGCGAGGTCTTGCGGACATCAGGTACTTTCACTGTTTTGCCGTAGAACTGTGTGACAAGCTCTCATGCAGGAGCTGTACTTCTATCAGCTCTCGCTTTTCGGTGGACTGCTAGACATCTCCAGAGACACATGTTGTCCCTGCAGGTGTCGAGGGCAGTCATGCTCTTCTTCTGTCTTAGCCAGTTTGGGAGGGGGCCTGCCCCAAGCGGAGGTTGGCGGTCGATGACAGCCCTGACCTCAACATTAATTGTTCGAACGAAAGCCCTCTTGGTCCGCCATCCGCCTCGCTACAGTCTTGGCTCGCAAGCTAGCAGTCACCTCATCATCCAACTGACGAAGCTCACGGATCCGCTGCGCTTTCTTGCGGGGATTCAAAGAATCATCTTTGGTAAGTGCTGGAAACCTTCCCATCTTCATTGCACAGGCCTGTCCGATCATCTGGAGCAGGTCAGCTTTCTTGGCGAAGCTGTGCAACAGTAGTCATTGTGTATATCACTGTGGATGCCTGTCTCTAAAGGGGCGTTCAGACCCTATTATGTGTGGTGCTTTCAAGGCGATCAGTACCTGGAACCTGTGGGGGGGGGTCACCATGTCAATGTGATAGTGGATGCTTGTCCCTAAATAGGTGTTCATATGTGTTTTATGTGACTGTGAGTTGGTCTTGACGTGATGACATGCTTCTCGGGTAACGGGTAAAGAGTAATTGTAGACATGTTTACCATTTGCTAATAACACATAGCGAGATTTGAACCTGTGATTTTAAAGTTTGCTAATAACACATAACGAGATGAACCTGTTGTATAATACAATGCATTAACAATCTCGACCATGTATGCATTAGTAATTATAGCTGATAAGTTATGTGTTCTCACGTTGCTGTGTTGCTGTGCTATCAGTCCCACTAGATCTTGACGTCACTTCAAGATAACGCAGTAACAGCGATTTCACAACTCACGCTCAGAGATAAGATTACTAAGAGTCAAGATTTGAATGGTGTTGCGGTGGGTCTATCAATAGAGTCGTTGAATTGCATAGGGTTCCCAGGCTGGAATGCAAATCTCTCTCAAAAGATCTCGCTGGAACTTACCCACCATGACACCCTCCAGTGCGGGGTTAAAGCACCACAGCCAACACACACACACACACACACCAGCCGGCTGGAATAGCAACAGGGTAGGGTAGGAGATAGGTGGGGTAGGATAGGTTGGTACATAGGTAGGATAGGTACAAAATTGGCCCACAGATAGAAAAACCTTCTCAGGATACCGGTCGGAATAGAGAGAGGCCAGCCACTTGCCGGTATCCTGAGGAGGTTCTCCCAGACAGTGGGGTCCACACAGGAGTTTTATATTCGCCATGGCCTTCCATGTCCATTAAAATGATACTACCTCCCTCAACTGGCAGCCGTTCGGTGGTCCATGGTGGCCCCCACCGTCCTCTTAATCCATGGGGCATCATCTAGAGGCATACACCAACCACATGTCTCAACAACCCTAAGTCCCCAGGGATTAAGAGGGCAGTGGGGGCCACAGATCGCCAAACAGCTGCCAGTTGAGGGAGGTGGTATCATTTTAATTCCGACCCTACTACTGGACGATGGTGATACCAGTATTGTATGATGCAATATAACTTACCCAAGGCAGTGCTTACTATTAGCAGTGGCTAGTGATAATATAACAATAACAGTACTAAAATGTTTTCGGCTAAATAATGTATCTTATAAGAGATTTTCTATTAAACTCATAACATTTGAATAATTTTTGCATAATTTACATAAAAATGAAAATTTTTAACAATTCACAAAAGTGATAAAGTGTCATCAACCGGATTTTATATTAGCAAATGTTCAAGATATAGAAAGTGCAAAAAACTCCATCGTGTGGATGGGTCTTCACACCTTTTTTCTTGCTGCCGGACTATACGTTGTTTTGACACTTGTACGCCGGAACAGTTAATAGTCATATTGTAGATACCTCTATTATTGCACACATTAAATATGCATTATATTATCCTGCGTTCACATTACTTATCTACGTCGGAACAACTACTTATGATCAGTTAATCCGCTGATTCTTTTCAAATTAACTGTTCCAACGTAACTTACGAATTGGCGCTTTCATACTTGCAACACTAAACGAAACTTCGTAGTTCCTCCGAATCAAACCTCTAGTGTGAACGCCAACCTAATACTCTAGATTAAGCAATGCAAATTTGGGGTTTCGCTCACTCAAGTCGCCAAAGTCGGGTGTCGAACGTTATTGTTAAAATGCCACATTCAGTTGCTACAAGTTGTATCAGCTACAGCGGCGGATCCATGTGCGCGTGCGTCTAAACGTCTGTCTTTACAAATGCTGGAGATACCCCATAAGAATATCTATGTTGTTTTAAGATTTTGGAGGGACCCACAAAACCCAGGCTGGTTTGGCTTTCAGATATTTTCTCGTCATTAATATGGTTGCAACCAAGTTCCTAACATAATACTATGTCCGCCATTGTGTTCTCTCTATAAAAATATGGAATAATTATCACGGTACAATTAACAAAATAGTAATAAAGGCACATCAGAATGCAGCATGAATTTTAATTGTATTGATATTGTAGATACTGCTATTATTATTATTATTATTATTATTATTATTATTATTATTATTATTATTATTAATCTGTGATCTATCGCAGATTATTATAATTACTCAGGATCTTTCTTATTATTCTTATTATTAATCTGCGATCTATCGCAGATTATTGTTTTTTCTCAGGATCTTTATTCTTCTTCTTCTTCTTCTTCTTCTTCTTCTTCTTCTTCTTATTATTATTATTATTATTATTATTATTATTACTATTATTATTATTATGATTCTCAAGGAATTTCGCAAACCATCTCCTCCTACAGTTTTGATCTAATAAACTTCAAATTTAGTTAACTTGTAGTACCCATTGGGATCTAGCCTGATATTACTTTTCTTCTCGATCGGGTGTGTGGTTTCCGAGATATCTGCATTTCCGCGGGCAAAAGGTCCCATAGTAAATGTATGGGAGCAATATTCGGACAGCGACTACTCCTAGAGTTTTTCCTCAATCATCCTGAGACTTCACATACTTCTAGCATGTGTTGCTTTGCATCTCCAGACAAAATATGTTTTGGGTACAATCATCAGATTTGGAGAAAATCCGGCATAAGTCGAATTTTTTGGAATCAAGATACTTCATATTTCTAGGGCGGTCAGATGGTTGAAATTTGGTATACACGTAGATGTATTATACTAATCTTGATTAGTGAAATAAAATGGTTAGCGAACATGTTAACCATTCAGAACTCTGCATTCCCGTGCCCCATGTCCCCATAGGAAATGCATGAGAGCAATATTCGGATACTGACTGTTCCTAGAGTTTTACCTCTATCATCTTGAAACTGGAAAAACCTCTAGCATATTTTGACCCACATGTTGACCCAAAATATTTTTTGGGTACTGTGACCCGTTTTTGAGAAAATATGCCATAAGTCCAATTTTTTGGAATCAAGATAATTCATATTTCTAGGTTGGTCAGATGCTTGATATTTGGGATATACGTAGATACATTATACTAATATGGATTAATAAAATAAAATCATTAGCGAACATGTTAACCTTTCAGAACGCTGCATTTCCATTTCCAACATGTCCCATAGGGAATGTATCGGAGCAATATTCGGTCAGTGACTGCTCCTAGGATTTTTTCCAGATCATCTTGAAACCTAACATATTTCTAGGATCTGTTGACTCGCAAGTTGGCCAAAAAAATCTTTTCAGTTCAGTGTCGAGTTTTTGAGAAAATGCTGAATAAAAACAATTATTTGGTGTCATGAGAATTCTTACTTCTGTCCCTGTCAGAGGGTTGACATTTTTGACATCCCTAGATACCAGAGGCTGCTATTGCTTACAAAAATAAAATCGTTAGTGGGCGTATTAACATTTCTATTATTGCAAATCTGCACACTAAACAATATTTCCATGATTTGCTGATAGAAGATGGGATTATGGTCGGCTTGTTTCAGCATTTAGATGGCCTGATCCGCGGCGGAATTGCCTCTCAGACACCATTTATAAAACTCCGATATCCTGAACGGTTCATGAGATATTAAGATTTTTGTATCGGAGACAAATATGTCAACAGGGAATATATTGGAAATTGATTTGATGATAAATGATCCAGTTTTGGAAATATCATATCTAAACTTGGTACATTTCTAGTACGCACCAGGTATGTATAGATCATCTACAGAAATTGATCTGGTGTGTGGTTCCCGAGGATTCCACGTTTTCTTGGCCAAAAAGTCCAATTGGAAATGTAAGGGATTGTTATTCGGACAGCAGCTTGTCCTATAGTTTCTTGCAGATCATGGAGAAACTTAACAGACCTCTAGCATATGTTAACCCGCATCTGACACCCACATATTTTCCTGGTCCATTGAGTACTATTTGCGATTTCAAGCCTCCAAACTTGAGACACTTTCAGTACACCTTAGTGCCTGAGATGTTTTTATTTTTCTTTTGGATCCAGTGAAGAATTTGCGAGGATTATGCTTATCCGTGTCCGAAATGCCCCAAACAAAATGTATGAGAGTGATATTCTGATAGCGACTCCCCTTAAGGTTTCTGCAGATCATGTTGAAACTTAACATCCTTCCAGAATCCGTAGTCCGACCCAAAATCAAGGAAAAGGCCATCAAATGTCAAATTAAAGAGAAATTAATGAATTTTGTTTGACCCCGGTAGTAAAAAACAATCAAAATTCACCAGGTGTACTTGCCTCAGTCAACTATAACAGGTAGAGGGAGGTAATTCATGCCAAAACCTAAAATTGGTAACTTTGATCCCTGATTGAACTTGACCTTGGACGGGTCACTTTCAAACCATCATGAGAATCGAAATTCATCATATTGAACTGACAAAATCAACTTGAACAGGTAAAGGGAGGTAATTCATGTCAAAAACAAAAATTGGTCAGTTTTTTGTATGAATTGCCTCCCTTTACTTTTCATTCATTAATTTCTCCTTTATTTGACATTTAATGGCATTTTCCTTGATTTTGGTAAAAATTCCACTACAGCAAATCAAGACACATTATTTTAAACTGTAGGGTCAAGGCTATCGGTTTTCAAGAAATCAGCTTTTCTATACCCTGTATAAAACTATGGTAATTTCAACTATGGATCTTTGAACTGCGACAACACTTAGACTTTTTATCAGATCAGCATCAGACATGTTCAATGATCATACTCCTTAATGCCCAGTTATCGCAGATTTACAGTTGTTTCAGTAAATGTGTTCTAGTTATTATTCTTCTCCCAAAAGTTTAGGGGCTATCTCCTCCTACAGTTTTCATCCAATCAACTCCAAATTTTCACAACTTCAAGGGTCCATGCCACAATCGATGACTATTACTTTTATTTTGGATCCATCCAAGAGTTTTCAACCTTTGAGTGGGCAAAAAGTGCCATGGGAAATGTCTTTCAAAATTGATCTTTGAAGTGCTACTACTCCTAGAGTTTTTATCGGATCACTACCATACTTACTGAGGACGTAACCACTGGCCATTTGTTTCTGAAAAAATCTTTTTTTTCAAAATGGCCGTCAGACTTTTGACCCCACAATCCATAGAGAAACTCTCATAGGAAATGTATGGGGATTTCAAATGGTTGTTTGAAGCACTACTACAACTAGAGTTTTGATCGGATCACCCCCATACTTGGATAGGATGTTTGCCACAGCTGATTATTTTTGAAAAATTATTTTTTTTCAAAATGGCTGTCATGAACAAAATTTTGGGC